>JACCIB010000060.1:275000-727500 GCA_018906965.1 Philotrypesis tridentata
GAATAAGTTGGAACATTATTACGGGTTTCGCGTGGATAGAGTTATAGGAGCTTTCTCATCGAAAAATAGTTTTCGGAGTCGAGGAAGAAAAGAGGGGGAGGAAGGAAATCCAGTGTTGGCGTAAAAAAAAGCAGCATAAGTTTCTGAGAAATGCATATTGGAGTGTCGGGGTTTTTCAAAGTAAATAAAAAAAGTAGGTCTATAATCGAATTTCACTTTAGTGCAGCCTATAATTCCAGTCTAATCAAACAAGCAGAAAAATCGTTACGAAGTTGAGCAAGAAAAGCCAACTATTCCGAGAGAGTTCGGTCGAGTTATGCAGACTCACAAACACAGACAGACATTGCCGGTGCCCGAGACAGGTTCCTTTTGAAGAAGACAAAAAGAAAAGGGGAAAACATGTAAAATGTTGGTTTTCTCGAAAGACGAAAGCGAAGGCGGCAGCGCAGCTAAAATCAATGACACTCACGCGAGTATCTAATGTACATTTATGTATAGAGAATACACGTAGGTCGTACACATATGCACCCGCAGCCGAGCATCGCTCAATTTCCCCTCTGGCCTGGCCGATAAAAAAGAAGCTTACGTTATAAGGGCTAAACAAACGGCCAGAGTGGCAGCGATCGAGAGACAGGCGGGCCATGTCCCTTCTCTCGACTCTCGACTCTCGAGACAGGTCGAGCCGCGGCCGAAAAAGAATGAGAGAAAGACAATAAAAAACGAAGAGCTTTCCGGCCTCTCTCGCTCTACATCGTCGCCGTCGCATAGCGTGTAGTTACACAGAGTTATATAGGTGTGTGTATATATATCTGTATGAGAGAGAGAGAGAGAGAGAGAGAGACGAGCTCTCCTCGGGAATTACGAGTGTCTCATTTCGTAAGGCCGCGCGGAGGTGGCAGCCAGAGAGCGAGTGTGCAAAGCGAGCGAGGCGAACGGACGCTAGTTGCTGCTATATACAGCGAGAGATATAGAAAGACACGCTATGTCTAGTATCTCGTATATGTATACATGCGATAGAGTGAGAGAGAGAGAACGTGGCAACGGTGGTTTTGAAACAGCTGTTGGAGCGGCCCGGACTGCGCCCGCTCTCCCGAGCAGGTTTCCACTTAGCCTCGGCGAGAACTCCATTCCCATTGGTCCCCTCGGCTTTTTCCCCGATAAAGCTCTGCACCGATTGGACCTCGATAAAAAGCTCGGCTGGTCAGCCGCGACTCTCTCACCCCCGCTTTCGTCTCTCTCTCTCTCTCTCTCTCTCTCTCTCTGCTTAACTTAACCTCCCACCATAGGACCAGACCCGAGAGGAGTAGGTACAGAAGCACGGAGCCCGACGAGCACGCACGAACATGGTCTCACGTACCACGCCGCCGTGCTGTGTGCGACTCTCGGACAAAAACGAAAACTCGCGTTTTCCTGTAGCTTATACCCTGTATAACGCTGCCCCGATATACGCACTTATACCTGCTGTCGCTACTATTGCTGCTGCTGCGTATACGAGGGAAAGGGCGTGAGAAGAACGGGAGCTCCTCTGCTAATTTACCGCGAGACAGAGGAATGAACGAGCACGTGCTAATTACTTAAAACTATTACGTACGCTCATTAGAATAGCGTTGAGCTGTTGAGGTTATTACTCACCGAGATGAAGAGGAGCGAGACTAAGCTGCTCCTACGGTGTTTCGATGCTGCGCAAACACGTTTTCTCTTCGTCCTTCCTCTTCTCGCTCGCTCTCTGCAGCTTTGCTTCGTTCTCGAATCTGCAGAGCGGAGAAACTGCTGCTGCTGCTCTCGCTTTGCTCTCTATCTGTGTAATGCTGCTGCCGCTCGCACTCTCCACTCTGTATGTGTGTGTGGGTCTGGCTCGCAATATTACGCAACCCACTGCTCTGTATATTATAGAACGCTGAATTATTTCTGAGAGTGAGAGAGAAAGAGAGAGAGAGAGAGAGAGAGAATGGAAAAGGTGCTGCTGCTGCTTCGACGATGCTCTTCGTGAAACTGATGCTCGCGCGAGAGAGAGCAACGACGCTCGCTCGTGTACTCGTTCAGGCGGCACTATATACGCGAAAATGACACGTGAAACGCGCAAATCGCGTTGTATACATTCGTTCTGTTTACGCGATACGCTCTTTGCTGTCCTGCCCGTGTCCTCGAGAGAGACTCGTCGCGCGAGGTTCTTTTCTTCTGTGCAGCGTGTGGCGTGTGTGCGCGCTCGCGTCGAGCCAAAACAAGACTGTGCAGCACTGACTTTAGATTTTGTGTGTCTGGTCTGTCCTTCCGTCTCGATTCTCGAACTCAAAGTATATGCGTATAGGTATGGAAGCGTGTGCGTACGTTGCTGGAAAAGCTGCTACCGAGTACTGCGTCCCCTACCTCTTCTGTCCGACGATGTTACAAGTATGTTTCGTGCGTATCTGTCTAGTCTGGTCTCTGGTTCTGGCAGGTCGAGACTTGACGCGAGCGATCTCACTGTTTTACCTTTTTTACCCCCCCCCCCCCGGACGTCAGCGCCCCCATCGAAAACTAACTTGATCGAGATTCTACTTTTTTACCCGTACAATATCTCTGCGCAAGCTGAGCCCCGACTGTAATTGATGAAATCCTCTTTGCTAATAATTAATTGCAGCCTGGACTTTGTATCGCTATATAGTTATGTCTATATGCTAACTTTCTCTAGTATTGGTTATGTCTAGAGGTTCGGCTGTTTTTTCCTCGTCGACAATTTTTTTAATACTTATCTCGTCGAAACGTGTACCGAAGGCCTAAGTATACGCGCACAACAAAGGAAAGTAACGATCGCCGAACTGAGTAGCTGGCTAGCGCATTTTCTCCGAGTAAAGCAGGTATACAAGTGGCATAACTAGTCTAGACTGACATCGATGACTCGGGATTACGTATAGGAATTACATAAAAAGTCATTGTTCTAGGTGTGTATGTTAGCGACTCGGCGAGGCTGTTGAATAATTCGTTCTCGAGAGAAAAAAAAATTAATTACGATTCGAGCCCGACTAGACTAGCTACAGCAGCGCAACGATTTCACCCTCCTGTTTTATAGTTTGACTTACGTTATTTGTATAAAATCAATTGCAAAGCGACTCGGAGAATCGATGAGAATAAATAAGCACACCTTCCGCGATAACGTTATTTTATAGACTGAACAAAATACACGCACGGCATACTTACGCGCAGCTTAGCCCGCAGAGTCTGGCCGCAGAAACGAGAAACCCAATGTTAGTTGCGCGATGGTGGCGCTCGCGTTTAACGAATTTTCCTTAACGTCGTCTGCACTGCCACTGCACGCTGCTGCGAAAAGACGTAAGATATATATATATAATAGCGGGTATAAGCTAATGCTAATGCTTGTGGCTATCTGCTGCTATTTCCATCGTTGATGGAATACCAAAATGCTATTCTATTATGCTAATCATTAGCAATGAGTAATCCTCCTCCCGTTGTTTTTCCTAAAATCGTAGTCGGCAGTGCTGAACTTTGCACGGGGAATGTAAACGTTACATTTTTTCAACGTTTCAAGTTTCTTCGTCGTCTTGGAGGTTCGCGCGCACAACTGCGTAGATGCGCGAGATTCGCGCGGGAAATACGAAAATATCTCATGCCAACATATTATTCGTTACGGCTAACTGTTGTGAATTGTAACGTCAATTTTGATTTTGCAATGTTATATAAATAGGAATGCAATAGTATACTGCTCATTATGGTTGAAACGTAAGAAAACTAATATAGTTTCTAAATGTAGTTTTTTCAAGTATTTTGACAATTTTGAGCATATAATCCAAGTCTATTTTATAAATCGGAATTTTAAGAAATTAATTCTTTTGTTTATATGCTAGGAATAATCTGGAATTTTCACATTCTACTTCAAAAGCTTTTTTCATTGTATCACAACTTTCAAAATTAAGGATTCACCCCAAACACGTAACTTTCAGATCAAGAGTATATCGTACTAAAAGATGAAGGGGGACGAGGGTCAAATTGACCTCCCCTGTGGTTCGAGGCAAGGATCCGAACTGAGACTAAGATGTCGTGCTTGAACGTATGTTTGCATCACCAAGCTTGACGAGGGAATGAAGAAATTAAGTTCAGAAAAAAATCGTCGATACAATATATAAGAGTTTAGCAACATTTTGATGATGAATTTTATTACAATATTTTTCACAATTTTAAGACACAAAATTTATTTCCTTTACCTCGATGCTATTTATTCGTCAGTATTTGCTGCATTTTATTAGTTTGCATCTTACAAGGGTATAAATATCTTGAAAGAAACCATGAAAAATGTTATTCTAAATAATGACATACAAAATCAAGAATTATAAAGATATCATAGTTATAAATCACATTATAAATACTCCATACAAAAAAACACAATCAAAAAAATCAAGGGTTCTTATTGCTGTGACAAACATGCAATACTAAAAGAATGATATCACAATTTAAAGAAAAGAAAATAAAAAAGTACACAATTATTATACATTCAAGGACATTTTCAACTTTAAGAAATTAACTAAAAGAAGGCTAATGTTTTTTACTTATCAACAATGCTGTTCAACAATTCTTTTAATGAATCTTCGTTTATAGTCTGTAATGTTGAGAGATTACCATTAGTTTCACTATAATTTTCTTCTGCACTATTATCAACTTGAACGGGGTTTATGCTGCTGCTCATTGGTGGAAAACAATCAACTGCTTCCGACGTATTTTCCTGAGTATTTACTGGTGATGATAGCCTCAAGTGTTTCATTTCTGCTGATGGAGAGGATAATTCATTTTCTAAAGGAGACATTACCATAGAGAAAAAATCGTCTGTGTTATTCGATTGATCTTTACCATTCGTTTTGTCGTAAGTAGTGTCATTTGTCGGAGTTTGATTCCAAAGTTCTGTAGTGAATTCCGTAGTAAGTTCTTTTTCAATAAATTGCTTTGAAATGCTATTATTTGGTAGTGGTGGCTCGTTGTTTACGGATGATGATTCATTCCACAAATTCGTATCTTTCAGAACACTTGAAACTATTTCATCTGCTTTACTATTACTATTTTTATATTCCATGTCCCTGCTTGCCTCTTGATTCCAAATACTGCGTAAAAATTCAGTACTTTCATTCGAATTCTCTTTTCTTTGATCTAGTTTACTGTCGGTTGTTTCTTTTTTACTTTCGTGATCAACGTCTCGTTTTCTTTTTAAAACATGGTGACCATTTTCATTTACGATTAGAACATACTGATTTTCTTCACTTGGTGTTGGTGCATCCATACTTTGTTCATCTTGAGAAGAAGATTCAGGTGTGTCTTGCATTTCAAAAGTGTCTTGTGATTTTTCAAAACCGTCCGATCGCAATATAGCACTGTCAGGTGATAATAATGGACATTTATGAGTTCTTTGACTGACCTGTTAAAATCATTTTTAGTTTTTACTCTGTGCATAATACAGTGAACGATAAAACAATTATAAAAGTAACCTTATATCTAAAAGTTTTTCCGCAAGAGTCACATTTGTATGGCATAACTCCGGTATGAATACGACGATGTACCAAATACGAAACTCGTTGTCGGAAACATTTTCCTATAAATGTATAATAATGTGAATGACATTTCACGTTATGATGTGAATATTTTCTGTAGAAGAATAAAGATAAATGTTTAAGCAGATTATAGAACTCACCAAGCTTCATTTATGGTTAAAAAAACAATAGCAATTTTTGCATTCATTTGGAAAGTTATATTAGTAGAAATAAAAAACTGTAAGTTAGGGCATAACTTTTCTTAAAATCAAGAAACAAATAAAAAGTATTTGGGTGCAACTGATCGTACCACAAGTTTCGCAAGCAAATGGTTTTTCTCCCGTGTGAATGCGCTCATGATTGTGCAATGTGGAGAGCTCCTTGAATGAACGACCACAAGTTATGCATGTGTGCGGCTTATCATCCTTATGATACAGTCTGTGCTTGTGAAAAGACTGTTGAAATGTAAATGTTTTATCGCACAAATTACACTTGTATGGCATTTCACCAGAGTGAAGTCTCTTGTGCTTTTTTAAAAAGTACTTTGTGGTGAACATTTTGCTGCATATATCGCACTCCCATTGTTTGCCATCGTGAATTCTTAAATGTTGCGTGACGTGTTGTTCCTAAAAAACGTATTTTGTTAACTTTGCTTAACTTTTTTAATTAGAATGAAAAAATTTAAATTAGAACCTGACCTTCCTAAAAGATTTCCCGCAAACTGGACAATTAAATCCACCTTCAACTTCATTGCTCGGCGAAAATTCTGAATCAATCAACGGCAGAGAGTCTTTCGCTTGTTCTTTTTTTTGCTGTACGTCTACATCAGAATAATTTGTTTCGCTATCAGTAAGGAACAATTGGCTCGATAATTTTTTCCCCCTACCTCTGGTCGAGCTTGATGTATTGAATTTTGGATGCGCAACTCTCATGTGTACCATAAGACTACCACGCATTTTGAAAATCTTGGGACAGAGATGACAAGGATAGTTCTTCATCAGAGACTCGGGTGCTGCATTCGAATCTTTTGCCGGAATCATATGAACTAGTTGTTTGTGAAGCAATAAAATATTTTTGTCTGGAAAATGAAAACCGCATACATTGCAACGCTCAGTTCGCTCACTAGCAGGGAGTATTCTCGTTGATTTGATGCTCGGTTTTAACGGTGTTTGTTTGTCTACTGGCTTTGAGCAGTCGTAAGAATCGTGGAAAGTACCGAGAGGCGATGCCGTTATCTGCGCATTCTTAACAAGATCTTCCAGTCGATCAGTGTGCGATGGTGGGAACGTTTGATTTTCCAAGCTTGTGCTGTCATTCCAACTCTGAAATTACAATATTTAAGTAGCAATTTAATTGTCTCAACTGACCATTTAATAATTTTAAAAGACATATGTATTGTTTTACCTGAGTATCGTCAGCGATACCATTGGCGGTTGACGAAACTTCGCTTTGAACGATTCTGCCGTTGACGTCGATCTCTTTGACTATAGTTTTTGTTCCATTGCTCTCGTTCGTGCCTTTGGACACTTGGATACTTGTTGGCGCAGTGGTGGCTGTAGTCTGGGCCGGATGATAGATACTTGCGCTTGTCGTTTCCTGATTCGTTGAAAATATTTTGGGCTGCGCTACGTTCTGCACGAAGATTACTTGGCTTGGCGCACTAACATCCGGAGTAATATTCTGCAGAGAGAATGAAAATTTAAAAAAGAAACGTTATCCCCCATTAGATTTCGACTACCTGTACAGTCGTACCTGTGCGTTACTGACGGATATGACGTTTCCAGGATCCTTGATAGCCGTCAGATTTCTAAAGTTCTCGATCTCATCGATCGGTATGTAAATTCCGGAACCGGTGTTTTCTCTCACTGACTCTTGGGTCTTGCTGTTGACCTCTACGGCTTGAGTCGTAGCAGCAGCATTAAGCACGTTCCAGGATTGGATACTTTGGGCATTTCTCACCTCGATGATTTTGGCTGACTCGTTGCCACCGCCGACTACGGTATTGCTTGGATTGATGCTGTGACCGAACAGGTGGATGGTGAGCTTGTCGATGCCGAGAAGAACCTCGTTGCAGACCGGACAAGCCAACGGACGAGTGGCCACGCTGACAAGCCCAGCGCGCAAGGCGTCCAGAGTCAGAAAGCCCGGCTGAGAGCATAGCGGACAAGCGAGAAGACGGGCGCACATTTTGTTGGAGAGAAATCTTTTTTCCGATGCGATTGTCAGAGTTCGATCATAGCATTGCGGAAAATATTTCAGTAGTTGCATGAATTGCAAGTAGCGAAGAAAATTACAGTTACTCTTAAATTTAACTCTGTATTTATGAAGTTATCGTTAGGCTTATAAATTATTGATTTGCTTTAAGCTACATCACGTTTTGCTGTTTACATTTGCACAAACGCATTGCTAATTTAAAGTTTAATCTTTATTTATTGTTCATCACTTTCCAGAGAGAAAGAAGTCAGATACGAAGAGATCGACAGAAATAATAACAGTAACATCGAGCACGCAAAGTGTACAATTAGCATTTAATTTCAAGCTGATCCGAGAATTGTCGTAATAAGGAGCGATCGCGCCAACTGCAAGAAACCGCACTAACAATAGAAGTTTTAAAAATCGAATGAATCGAATTCACCTACAGCCAGACAGTAATCGCTATAATTTCTCACAGGCTTTTCGGCAGAGACTATGCAACGTAGACACGGGCGACGTTATTTTCGTCGACGCTTATAGAAATTACAAAAGCACAGCGCGAGTGTTCCTTCGATCTCTGGTACCGCAGTCACACGTAGGTCGACGCTGGGTTGAAAAACAACGACGTAGCAGCAGCAGCAGCAGCAGCAGCAGCAGCAGCAACAGTAGAATCAATGACGACTTCGGCGCTCGCACAAGTCCATAAAACAACCATGATCCATATTTTTTGATGGGACGTGCTGCTCGCGCAGGGCAGGAGATTGCCAAATGTTCCGCGCTTCAAAAATACACATGCAACTATCGGCGGCTCCACTAAAACAGCGATGACGGGCATCCTTGATGACGAGCACTACGTGCCGCGCGTATTCCTCCGAAACTTGACCCAGATTTTTTTCGCGCGGAAAACTGCGACGGCATCTCGCCAGTCCACACCACGGCCAACTAATTTTCACGCGGAAGTTCAAACCGAAAACTCCCGGACGCTCGTCTTTTTCAATCTTTCTCTATCCCTCTCCTCGACTCGCGTAGCTGTTCTAAATACAGAGACCGAGACCGATCGCACGCGCTGTCCCGACCCGAACGACGAGATCAGCGCCGCCGATAGCAGCCCAGTATTCTTGGCCCGTACGGCGGGCGACGATCTCAGCGCGCGCGCACCTAACCGGTGGCTAAATTTAGAGGAGATCTTTTGGAGCGGGGTGGATTTGTTTAATAAGTTCGTTGCTGTCGTAAAAACTTTTTCTGTCCAGTTCAGAATTGAAAACGTGCTTTTCAGAGCACTGCATTTCTTGCGGAATCTTGCATTCTTCGCCAACTCACGCAGCAATGAACTTTTTAGAATTTGCAGAAATAACGAGAAAAACAAACTTTGGAAAAAGATAGCTAGATTCTTATTGTGATTAATTATCCTTAAATGTACTAACAGTATAAAAAATAATAATATATATTAACTAGATCAAGAGGACTCAGCTTAAAAGGGGACACTTGTACGGAAGGCCATCCTTACAGCAATATTCTCTACCGGCAGAAAGATTCGTGTTGACCCATTCGTCTTTGCAGTTTTTGACAAATAAGTATGCCTGCACAAAAAGAAAACAAAATATTTATGAACTACATTTAAAGAAAAATTCGATTTCGTTGAAAGAACCAAACACTAATTGGAAAATAGCATGCTATGATACACGGGATTTAATTGGCTCATTATTACATGGCATCTTATTGGCATTTGAGCTTAGCGAGAATTATATCACGCCGTGCGATGAGCTTGGTTAACAATAAGTAACACAAAAAAAGACAAAACTTGCCGAAAATGCTGTTCTTCATTCATACATCAAAGATTTTGAGAAAAAAAAAACAGAAAGAAAAACCACTAAGACACAAACAAGTTTTTTTTAATACTGTACTCACTCTTTCTTTGTGACAGTCCCTATCAATAGATCCACATAGAATGCTAGGGCTGTTGGGCAAATGCTTGACAATCTAAAATATTTGAAATTCAATATTAAAATTTTTATTAAGTTCACGTCTATTGTTAATGATAAATTGATTTGTTCCATAAAAAAAACAGTAAATTGAAGTTTCTAAACTTCTCAAACTAAAATTTTATCGCATCAGCAATATTCGATTTTTAAAGAATGACAAACATTACATTGAGAAATTTAAATCAAAAAATGCTGATTAAGATGTTCTAATTTGAATGAAACCGTTGAAGGTGAACCTAAAATATTTTAAATATACTCACAACATCCAAACATTTATTAGTGCACATTTTATTGCCAACATTGGAGCATGGAAAAGTTTCAGATTGTTCATGTAGAAGGGCTGGGTTCCCTTTAGGTGGATCTTTATTTCCTTTTTTGAACTGTCCACTCAAAAATACTCCACAAGTACATGAGATTAAAGGATGTTGTTCTGTTGTTGAGGAAGGAACTGGAGCTTCAGTTGTTACAGTTGTAGATGAAGAACTTTCTGTGATTGAATTGTCATCAAGAGCTTGTGCAATTGATACTAGTACTAAAATGATAAAACTTGAGTACAGCATGGCCTACAAAAAAATACGCGGTAAAATGTTTATACTTATATTATCAGATATTAAGCGTTTTATTTGTCATAAAACTTAACAAAAATACTGTTTACAAGTATACTTACTGGATTTTTTAAAGGATGTTGTAGCTTTGGTGCATCAAGAGTAACTGAGTGCAATGTTACAGTTTTCTTGCTTTATCCTCTTACAATGTTTGTGTAATTAGTGACGAAATGAATACATTTGAAAATGAGACTGCTGGTTGTGCGAAATTCTAAATGTTTGATGTAATGTTCACATTCACATATATGACTTTATAAAGACCTACTTTTGTATGTACACTTTCTTTCATACGCTTTCAAATTGAATAAACTTTCATCATGACTCATGCATTCCATAAAGTAAGTAAGAAATATACTACTGAGTTATTTAGTAAATACAATTTTGTTAGTTTTGTTAGCATTTGTTACTAATTTAGCCTCTCCTTCCATTACTATTCTTTCCGAATTGGCTATGCATGTGTATTTGCATTTGACTATCTTTCTTACAGAGGTGATTTCCACAGATATTTCAACTGTATCACCAACATAACATGGTTTTGGATATCGAATAATTTGCTCAACAACAACTGTACCAGGACCAGGCAATTTTGTCCCAAGTATTCCAGATAGCAGGCCATTCAAGAATGCTCCATGTACAATATTTTTAGTTGAGTTTATGTGTATTGGATTGTAATCATTAGTCAACTTAGCAAATCCAAGTACATCGTCTTCAGTAACCGTTCTTTGAATAGAAACTCTATTTCCTATCTTAAGATTTTCTAAAACTTCTGTTGGGGAACTGGAAGATACTTTTGTGCAATATTTTTTTGCTGAAGCTAGCATAGTACGAAACATCTTGCCTTTTGTCATTGTTAATATATTTTCACTTTTAGTACTTTATGTATTCTTGCTTTCTTCTACGCTATCACTGGTATTTTGACTAGTGCTTGAATTGTCTAAAATAGTTATACGCTTACGCTTACTTCCACTGGCACTTGTATTCACTGCTCCAGTTGAGTTTGCACTTAAATTTCCACTGTCACATTTATTTACACTTACAGTTTCAGTGGTGCTAGTAATTGTACTTGTTTGCTTATTAACTTGTATGGCACTCTTACTTGTACTTATTGTAGGTGTGTCATTTGCTTTGATTCCACAATAATCTTCCAAAAAGATAAGAGCTAAATTTTTCAAACGTTTGTTTGTACCATTTGCAAATTGCCACATTCGTTTAACATTCTCAGCATTTGCAATTTCCCTCTTGGAATTATTTGTATTCAAGTATAGTAAGGTTGTAAGAGCTGAGATAACTATGTGCTCTTCTCGCCTTGACAGAAGGTCAGAAATCAACTTTACTCCATGATTTCGTAAAATATATTCTTTGCTGTAGGGTTCTGGAATAAAAAAATGAAAAAGTAAGCATTTTGGTTTATTTTTAATGAAAAGCATATAAATAAACGTGTACTAACCCACAGAAATGTTGCAGATACCACCGATTGCGAATTCAACAAGTCTTGGATTCTTATCATCGAGCGTTAGCATAAACAGTTCAAGTACTTTGAGTCTCCTGAGAAATTCGTAATTCACTGGATCGTATGCAAAATTTGCCAAGTTGGCTAACACTTGCTCTTTGTGATCTGAAAGTGAATGAGAATTGACAAGTGAAGAAAGAAATAGCAAGAAAAACTATGGCAAGTTATGATGGCAAGTAAATTTTTGCTCTTTGATCGAAAACAAATGCATATCCAACAATTGTTTGTCCAATTAGAGAAGAGAAGCTATAGTCGGGTAGTCGACGACTTACTTACCTCGGGACTTGGTTGTTTTGTACTCGTTGACCAGCTGCTCGAGAAAAGAGAAGCGTCCGATCCCATGTTTCCCGGTCTTCTTTATCAGCTGCTCCTTCGTCGAGAACATGGCAATTTATACGGGGGGGGGGGGGGGCGAGATTATTCCTCGCGAATCGGCATCGTTGACTCTTTTTCCGCACAATGTGTCACAATACACATCAAACGTCTCACTTCACTTCTAACCGTTTACGTAATTCGCTTGGCCCGCGGTGTCGATCAATTTTCCAATTTCCTCGCTATTTCGTCCACTTTTCCGACTTATCGCTAGCGAAATGAGCGAAACTAACCTAGAGCCGATCTAATGATCTATTAGATACATGATACTTTCAACTATTTTTCCACGACTACTGATTGTTTAGCATGCTGTCTCGAAACGCCCGCGCAAACACCGAGAATCCCGTGCTCCTCTGTTTATATTCTCCGAATCTCCACCTGCGCAGCAGCAGCAGCAGCCAGCGGTGAGCCGGTGAGCGGAGGAAATTTTCTAGAAATACGCGGTGTAGCTTTTGCTGCTGCGGCCTGCGCGCTGCTGCCACCTGCGCTCACGCCTCACTATATCATTTTCGCAATCTCGCTATAGTAGCTGTTTTATCGACGAGCGATATGCGTGCAATGTAACGTCCAATATTCGACTCAAGCCTCAAGGCTTTACTGGTTTATTAATCGTTATTTCTTTTCAAATATAGATACACTGTACTCAATGATATTCAAAACTAGTTGATAGTTCGATACAATCATTAACGCTCTTGGAACGCATCGAATAATTTATTTTTTCTTCAATTTATTTATTCTATTATAGTGAGAAAGGAGATTACGGTACGCTCTTTAAAATTCAACGGCTTTTCTTTTCGAATACTTGTGCATTCGGACAAATATTTGGCTCCGGAAATACCTTAAGCTTAGCTGTTCTCAGAAAATCGTCTCGTCAAATGTTGATGAACGGCGGTTAGAGAGGCTGCGTCCGATTAAGTGAAAAGCTATAGTACTTTGTCGAAATAGAAAACCGATACTTAGTTATTTTCCTATACAAGCTGCAGTGCCCTACTCGGACTAATGGAATCTTTAGATGCAACACAACTCGCCGAGCAAATTACAGGTAAGTACAGTACGTGGCAATACCATACATTGCTTTGATACTTACAAGCAGCATTTTTATAATTTTAATGTGTGTGTATGCAGTTTATGAAAATAAAATCAAGGCGGTCAAAGACAAAATTGGCGACGAGCTGCGAATGAGACGAGATCTTAAAGAAAAAGTTCGAGAAGCCAAGAGAAGAGAAGCAACGCAAATTTTCATTTTAGAGAGGTAATGCAACTCCACTGCGTAGTATCATTTCCCACGAAATTCATTGTTTCCCATGCGCTTCTTGCAATTTCTTATTTTCAGATTGGATGAGTATCAGAAAATCGTTAATCAACAAATTGAGGCGGCCGCAAAAATGGAAGATTGCGAATCGGTCAAACAGATGGCCATTATTGAAAAGTACCAAAATATGCACCGCGAGCAGCGAAATGTCTGGGCGAAATATGAGGTATTATAATAATATGTCATATTTCATATCAAAGCCGTTTTCTCCAAGAGAAAGTTAAAATGCGCGAAAATTCTTGTATCAAAGATTTCGAAAAATTAATCGCATGCGTTTTTAAAAAGTTAAAACGGCTTAAAATTTTGTTTGTTTAATAATCCTCTTTAATTTTGTAGCCAATTGAATGTCCAATACATATAAGAGCTCGTTTCAATAATGTTTTATAATAATTTTGTTAATAAAATTAATGTTTTGTCTTTTAAACTTCACAATTTATACAAATTTTTAAATTCATAATTTAATAAATCAAGGCTGAGTACGAGGATTTGCCGTTAGCCAAAGAAAGACGAGCGTCTGAATTACGATTGATAAAAACCACTATTCAGAATAAACTGCTATGTTATAAAATTAAAGACACTAAGCACATATTGAAAATGAAGGAACAAATCGCTAAAAGAGTGGCGCAGTTAAAAATTATCGAATTTGCAAAATTATGCACTGAGCACAAAAAGAAAGAAATATGTTGCTCAAAGTTGAAAGAGAAAGTAGAAAATTTGGAATTTCAAGAAAAGGAATTGCGATCAGAGGTTTTTCTTTAGTTTATATATATATATATATATATATCTATAATTAATTATTTATATTGTTTATCCGAATGAAAAATACTTGCACAGGTACAACGTTTAGAAAAACAGGAGTCAAAAAAAAGAGAGTCAGTAATTCCTAAGCCATCAATGATATCACAACAACTTCCTAAAGTTGATTTGTCTGCGTACATCATTTCCAGAGATAAGCGAGATACTGCTTTTGGTAAGAGTGACTTTTTGTTGTTATTTTGATTTAGATCACGTGGGTACAGATATAAAATTCATTCATAAACATTCCTATTCTAAATTTTTTCATCTGATTGTTCATAGATAATCAGTCTATAAATTCTTACAAATTAGAACAGGAATACGTAAACAGCGACATTTATATGAATCAGTCAAATGATAATGCAATGATATTAGGTAAGACTATACATTTTTGAAAATTCTTAATAGATGCATCGTAACTTCATTTTCGATATCATTTTTTTCTGGCAGAACCAAATTCCCAAGATTTTAATGATTTAATGGAAACCGACGACGATGAATATCAACACTGTGCAGCACAGCAAAGAAAACCCGTGAAATCTAATGCTTCGCCTGAACCAATGAAAAAGAAAATATTTCATAAAACTACTCATGCAAAGCAGGTTCAATGTCATCAGCGAAAAATAAATCGAGCGAGTGCGATGACCAGCGATGACAAACAAAATAAATCACAGAAACCCGAGCGTACAAATAATGAATGCGACCGAAAAGTCAGTTTTAAAAATGTATTCAATAATGAAGAAAAAGACGTTCAATTCAGTACATTGAAAGTTAACGAAAACGGGAGGAGAGAGAATTTTAATACTGCATTGAAAAACGACGAGAAAGAAGTTCAATCTAGTACATTGAACGAACAGCAACAACGAAGAGGACATTTCGAGCAAGTCAGTGAACAGGGTAGAAGAACGAACGCCAATATTTCGAAACATAATGCTCGAGAGAGTCATCCTGAGTCTTTGCAAATGAATGACGGGAATGGTAGTAAGCGCCGACGTAAATAATCTTCAATTTATTTTTAATTAATTTTTATAAAATACGCAACAAAAAATGTTTTTTTTCTGCACAGCTAATCAATCGAAACAACCGAGTAAAGAGGAAGATCAACCGAATACAAATCGTTCGAATACACTCGAACGTCCTATTCCTACGCCGGCAAAGATGTCAAAGCACGTTCCAGAACAGCAGCATACTAAAGAGCAGTCATTGAAGCATCACGGAAATCAGGAACAATCAAAGTTCAACCGAGACTTATCGAAACTTCCACAGGGTAATAAGCCGCACATCAAATCGATAGAAAACGTGAATTACCCAAATCTACAGATGCAATTTCAGGTACTTTAATGTTTACAGCAATACAAATTACTTATATGTCTATTACTCAGCATTTAAGTTTTGATATACTGCAGCATGAGATGCCAAACTTAACTGAACACATGCAGCCGATGCCGGTTTCACCCAAGGATAGTCTATTGAATGTTTTGCTAATTTCGAATCATGATTCAACCGCTCAGCAAGTACATGATCAATCACAGATGTCAAAATCAATTTCCATGGATATACAAGAAGCCCTAGATCTACAAAACGGCTCATTGAACAACACGATGGACATCGAAACACCGAGTATGATAAGCGGTCTCGTGGATATGCAGGCTGATGCGAATTCTGACATATCTATGATCCTTGGCAGTGAAATTACGGAACCAGGCGGTAGTTTCGAATTAGCGAAACGCTTTTACGAAGGTAATACGACATTTTGTTTTTTAACTGTAATGACAGCTAATTGAAATTACAACTTTTATTTCATTGTTATGTATGTAGATTCAGACGCCAATTCGGAGGATGGTTTCAACTATGAGAAAATGGTCGAGAAATTCTGCTCTCCTATCCTGACCAATAAAAAACAAGAACTGCCGCAAAAAAATTTGGAAGATAATTCAGAATCTAAAAGTCAAGAGCAAAGTATTTAATAGTTAATATACATTTTCTTTAAAATATTTATCATAATTTTGTTGACTGTGCTATTGATTTTTGTAGGGGAGCAAAGTTTTACCATTATCAACCAAGTTCAAGTTAAGAAGCAAACTCAAGGGTCGTCTCGATTTTTTTGAAGATAAACAGTTATTACATTACACACACACACACACACACACACACACTTATTTTTGTTCTGAATTAGTTCAAACTATATGGTTTAATAAATTAAAGACACGCATTGCATACGAAATTATTAATAATCAAAACTTTAAAGATTCAAAATTGTTTTGGCAAGTGTTAGAATAAAATAAAAAATAAATTTTGTAACAACATAAGCAAACACAACGTACAAGTTTAGTATATATTTATTGTGTTCAAGTGCAATCACATAAAAGTATCATCGAAGTATGTACGTATTTCAAAGTCCTCTATGCCAATCACGTCTCATCATACAACGAAATATGTATGAATCATTCGATGATATGATCATTAACAATACATATTTTGGCCCAAGAAAATGCTCCGAAGACGCAACCAGTGGGTATAAATGATCATTAAAAATAAGAGAAAGATGTTCGGAAATGTACAGGTTACTTTAATTTTTGTGTAAGATGTATAATATGTTATATGTATAACAATACATAATGGAGGCGTCTATTGCGGAGTATAAACAAAGGCCGACACGTATACTTGACTCTGTCTGTGACCTGCATTTTATTGAAACGAAGATGTGTCTCGCCGTCTCTAAATGTAATAGCAGTTTTTACGGATAATTATCGTTTTAGATTGACCTAATGAATTCGGTAAGGCGATACCAAGCGACTGCGGTGTTAATCATCCGTCAAGCCTAGCGCCACGTATAAATTATCCGATTTTTCCCCGACAAAGAGAAAGA
The DNA here is from genome assembly GCA_018906965.1 of Philotrypesis tridentata. NCBI lineage: Eukaryota > Metazoa > Arthropoda > Insecta > Hymenoptera > Pteromalidae > Philotrypesis > Philotrypesis tridentata. The sequence continues at coordinate 292,149 of JACCIB010000060.1, forward strand.
AAGATGACTGTGCTCTTATACGAACACACGAGTGAGTCTGAGTCTTTGATGAATTCCACTTCCTTTTTAATCTCGAGAATATAATATGCCGAGCCGCTCTGCTCGTATTATAAAGAGAGCGGGAGTGCAGTAGTGTTAAATTTGAATTGCCGCAACGACGCGTCCGTAAGTCTGAAAAATATCAAAATTAACTCCTTCGCCCGTGAATAATCGGGGATTTGTGTGTGCTGTGCGAATTAATTTCATCGGCGAGCTTTATAATTGTTGTACAGCGGGCAATGCAGTGACGCTCGCGTGTGTGTCTCAAACGGTAAATGAAAAGATAAAAACGAGCCGAGAATAATTATAACTTATATTAATAGCACGCACAGTCGTTAGGACGCTTTTAAAATCGCGCCAAGCTTTCTTTCTCACGGCAACATTTTCTTAATGCACGCTACCGTGCCTTGCAGAGTATCTCCGTGAAAAAAAAATGATAATAATAATCTAGAGAAAACTTTAAAAACGCGAGACGGTGTCGGAAAGCTCAGGGGGCTTTAGTTTTTCTGAAAACCGCTCTTTGACAATTGCGAGAAAGATTCAGAGTTTTATTTTGTTTTTTTTTCTCACGAGACTAGCGCACCAGAGATGTAAAACGATGATACACATTGTACACCATTGTTTCAAGAATTTTTTTTAGTCGCTTGCATCTACGATTGTCACGAAAATGGTGGTCCTGATGCGTCTTCACTCTAAACGTAGTGGTTCTGAAATTGTGAAAAAATACTTTTTTAAAGCGATATTCTCTTCGTTCAAGACATCAGGAAACACAAATAATGCAGTTATTAATTTATGTATTATTTAAATAAGCTTGAAGTGTTGAAAATGTAAATGCGCGGAAATTATGCATCACACCACAACATTCAGAAGAAAAATGTTAATTACCGCAGAGGATGTGACGAGAAAATGTCATTACCATTCATGCAACGAGAATATTACTAATAAAAAGCTAGTGTTGTTGAATTCCCTCAGTTTCTTACGTAAATAAATGAAAAGTGTTGAAAATGCAACTTTAGAATTGTAGAAATCGAGAAACACGTTTAGTCAAATTAATCTTGTACATAATTTTAATGTATTATTTATCATGCAAGATAAAAAAAATTTTGCGGGATTTGTTAACTTAGTTATACACTGCACAGCAAACCATTCTAATAGCACTTTATATAACTAATTCCAGCAAATAATTATAAGCTATATTGTATTTCAAATAAGGGAAAAACCATTTACGGCTTACTTAAAACTCCGCAATTTTCATATATCTACACAGATTCGAATGACAAAATAAGTATACAATTTTAATATGACAATTAATCCAATTGAAATATCAAGACGCAGTGGATGATGGTTGAACGGGAAAAACGTCGTCGCCGCCGCCGCCGCCGCGACACACGTTCGCCTTCATATATTCATTATGGTGGCATGCGTTATATGCGCCGAGGATTGCGCTTCGTCTTCTTTCTTTATCACGTGCTAGATCAGAGGAGAAGAGCGTCGTTGTAAAATGAATTAAAGAGGCTCGTACGCGGCCGAGTGCGGTAAACTGGCTTGTGGGTTGTATGCCGAACTTCCACTCTAGCGATTGTTTTAGAGGCTATACGAAATAAGCACTCAAAGCCAAATTGATAATTATTATTGCGTTATTAATTATTATAATTATTTTTTTATTATTAATTATACTGAGTTATTAATTTTACGAAATAATCTGATTATTGTTAATATATGTGTATATATATTGAGTAATTTTATGGGATACCGGGAACTTCTGGGGGCCTGGAAGTCGGAAAAATTTTCGCGAGGGCACATTTACCAGAACTATTTTTTCTGGTTTCTGAAAACCCTCTGAATAAGAAACTGTGTAAGATACTTGATTATCGGTTGCCACCCGGCTTTCCGATCGAAAAAATCCAAAAATGTTGATACATTTTAAGGTGTAAGGATAAAAATTATGCATCCCTTCGAGCAAACGTATTTATTATCAGCCAACGTTTCGAGCTAACTACAGCTCCTCATCAGGGCTAAAACGCCAAAAGTATATATAAAAAAATATAAAGTAAACAAAATTTACAATAATTATACAATAAAAATTAAACAGCTAAATTAATACATTAAAAAACGTCAATTTAACTTACACATCTACATTACACAGAGCCGGAAAGCGCAGGAAAATCAGCTAAATCGAAAAATAACAATACTAAATAAATTAAATAATTAAAAACAATACAATTAAAAATGAATGAAAAACCCATACTTTTTTGCCAGAACCGATCAGCAATAAACAGTGCCGGTGTCGCCAGATGGTAGTGCGACACCGGCGGAGGACAACGATCGACTGAACAGTTTTTCGGATCGCACAAGTCCATACGAATCGAAATCGGCGCACACTCTCAAAAGTTCATACAATTACAGAGCCTCGACGCAAAGACCGAACATACACGCAGCCCACACACATTCAAGCAAGTGGCACTAAACTCACACCATTGTGGCACTGCTAAGAATGTTGATACATTTTCTTTTGTATTTTTACTGTCGAGCCTATTATTTGTATATTCTGAATTCTATGGGACTTGGCGCTATACTCGTCATATACTTATAGAAAGAAAGTGCAGCTCAAGAGCTTTAAATTGAGCCAAAAATTTTTGAAATCGGATGCACTGGTCACGAACTACACACGTTTCAATACAGCTAATTACTTATAGGGCTCGCGAGATTTTCAATTTTTTTTTCAAATCCTTGTTACTTTTTATCAAGTCATTAGATTTCAAAGTTTAATAGCTTAAATTAAAGCTCATATATGCTTTTTAAAAACCGATCTGCTTTCAAGCATATATATAGGTCAATAGATAAAAAAATTTTAATTTACAGTTAAAAACCAAAATGTAGAGGAAAAGAGCTTTAATTTGTGGGAAAATCAAGGGAAAAGTGACGGGTTTTTGTAAAAACCGAGCTACTTCGTAAAGCGAAACCAAAGCACTTTTTTCAAATTGTCATAAACTTTGATCGAGTTATTCGATTTTGGCGTTTAATAGCTTAAATTAAACCTGTTTTCCTCAGCTTTTTTGTTGATAAAAATATTTTTTTTTTGCAGTGAGCTATATATCTGTGGCTTGCAGGAAGAACCACTTCAGTGGCTTTTTGTGAAAAATTTTTTTATGTTGAATTCGAGGTGCTCTTAGTACCCTTTTTCATTGTACAATAGTAAGATTTCCGAAATGCACAAATATTTTAAATACCAGTCGATTGCATAATCACTTAACTGCGTCTTTCGTAAAAATATTACCGCAGAACCACTTAAGTGCACTCTTTTTCTTTATTTTTGTGCGCGCTACACCGTGTGGAGTACATTAAAGCTGTATAATATATATCTAATTACCTATACCGACATTAATATTTTTTAATTTTTCAAAAATTGTCAATTAGCAAAAACAAAAAAATTGCTGGGGTCGCTCTGATAAAACTCGTACGTATTCCTTATCTGATTCTAAGAACTTATTACAATTTTTTCCAAAAGTGCGTGGTTTCTGAATAAAAAATTCGTAAAAGTCAGACCAAGGTTCAAAATCAACCTCCAAATCACGTATCTTTTAGGTTTGGGCATTTGTTCCGTTGATTAGAGGGATTCCAGATACATTGCAAATGAAAACATTCTTGAAATCTTGAATTGAAAAAAAAATTGTGAAAAAACCATGCTTTTTTTCCTTTAAACCGTTTTTTGTCATTGTTAACAACAATTTTCGAAAATTTCAATTACACTATTAGAAAGGGCATGAGTTAAACTTAAAAAATGTGCCCCCGCGCCTGAATGTTTTTAATCGCAAATTACATTAGTTACGAGCCATCAAAGAGAGTGACCGCAATAAGCACTTATCTGCAAAGTTCCCGCAGAACCACTGAACTCGAGTAATTTTTTTAGCTTGCGCGTCGAGAAAGAGACTATTTACAAATGTAATACTACGATTGTATTCGTATTAGATACCTAATGAAATGAGCTAATACTTAGATCTTTTCTCTGACATTTCGATCTTACGTATTACTTCAAACATTGAAATCGCTTTTTCTCGAAAACACGAAAACATCACTAATTGAGTGGTTCTTCCTGTAAGCCACAGATATATATGCTTCTAAAGCCGAGTGGTTCTTTGAAAGCATATATATAGCTCACTATATACCAAATTTAAATTTAGATTTAAAAATCAAAAAGTAGAGCTCCTCACAGTGAGGCGCAACATATTCGGGTGGCAAATTAAAATATTAACAATAATATAAAATCAGACATGGAAAAATTAATATTTTACGGTAAAAGATTAATAACTTTTGAGGGAACAAATGTTTGTAAAACGGGTTTTATGTCGTATTTCTCATGAAATTACTCTACAAGAATCGTGGTAGAAAAATTCTTTCCACGCAAGTTTGGTCTAATTAAAATATTGAAAATTCACGATTTTTCAAAAATTTGCTAGGAACAGATTTATCCGTTTTTTGTCCGTATCTTCAAGGCAAACTTTTTTTTATCAAAAACCGGAGCATATTCTACGGACTATTAACTATAAAAAGGTGAAGAGAAAAAATGGATATTTTCTTAATTTTTAGCCTGTCATAAGGCCTTAATGGCGTTTCGTTTCTTGCGAGTGACCACGCGAAGAGAGGAAAGATGTCAAGGAGAGGAGGAAAACACGGAGGGCTTCTTTGCCTCTTGTTCAAGGATGAGGAGAGAAGGAGACGAACTCCGGCGCAACAATGAGAACGACAGGTTCACTCAGGGCGTTCTAGTCCGTTCATCGTATAAGTCGTCGGTCGCAGATGAGACGGGCAGTTGGCGCCTTCTGCAGCACGACTACGCGTGATGGTTGCTCTCCCGCGTGAACGTTAGAAGTAAAAAGGTAGCTTTGGCGCCCTTTATAACAGGCGAGCGACAGAAGGATTCGTCTATTGTAGCGAGCGTTTGAATTTCGCGGTTATCTTCTCCAAAATTAATTGTAGATCGTAGCAGGCCCAAGCGAATCGGCCAATAGGAGCGCGCACTGTTCAACGGCAAGGGAGAGCGAGAGCGAGCTGGCCACTCCAACTCGGACGCGGTCGTTGCAGCTCACTCCCGACTCCCGAGGGACGTGGCTTCGTCGCGTTCATAGTAGAGGGTCCATGTTCACTGGATCGAGGACAAAGAGGTCAGTCGGTCGTTCTTTGCAGTAAAGCTGAGTCTCCCTCGTGGCAATGCGTGCAGCTCATTTCGTCAACGCGGACTTTGTTATCGGCGAGCGCGGATATCTCGGATGTCTTCGTGTCTCTGTTGCGTAATAGTCCACTCGAATTCGCTCGAAAACCACAAGTTTTTCACATTAATTCCAAAGTGAAAGCTTAAGGGCTCACTAAACAATTAACAATTTAAGTTGCATTTTGCATTTTCTTCAGATCTCGCGCTGCCTATTGAAAAGTATTGGCTATATCGAAAAATGTTTAAGATTAAAGTTGTTCCATAGCAAATTTCCTACAAAAAACTTATATATACGCTTAATAAGTGCTCCACTCATTTTTTAGTGCAGGTTCTAAGGAGTAAAATGAGATATTAAACTTTTCATTTGGTTTACCCAAATTACGTTTAGAAACGTGCACGCCGCAAAAAACTGCAGTAAAAAACGTCTTACTAATAATAGACTTGCGAGATGAAAAATTAATATTTTCAAGAATTCTATAGCTTAAATTGAAGGTCCCAATAAACACTTTAAAATACAAGCAGTTCTATTATGATTGCCAAAAAATATTATGTACAGATGTCCGCTTCTTCCCGTAGGTAAATCTTTGCACAAAAGAGTATTAGCAACATTCAGATTTACTCCCTCGGCGGAATAATAATATAATAGTAATCCGATAGCAGAACTTGGAATCTTTATATAAAACGTGTCATGAATACTACCACACTTAATTTCAAACAAATTTTTGTTTGCACATGTATTATGACCGATTTTTCTCAGTGGATTCATTTTTGTTCTTGTCTTATTTTCTTATAGATCATGCGTTTTTTATTCTTTATTTTTTTCGTCTACAATATAAATTAATTTTGATTTTGTTATTGTTATAGTTATTTATGTACAAGGAAGAATGTACATATTGTCCGCATAATTTTCATCGAAAAAATGAAAAACGAGGATATTTTGAGAAATCAATGATTTTGTTTATAATTGTTTATCGCGAAAGCAAAGTTGAAAAAAGAACCAAGACATGTACTATTCCCCTGCTATCTAATATGTATCATTTCATTAAGTTTAAATTTAATACTTGAATATCTCTCGAAATGTTATTTAAATTACATGATATTTTGAGATGTTATTGAAATGTCATTTCATGATATATTTGCATAGAAGTTTCAAATTTTGTGAAATGGTAGATGATTATGTAGCAAAGGGAGAGTATATGCCTATGTCTTATTTTTTCGAAATTTTGCTTTTATATTTTGATGTGTAATTAGGAAATTATCTGCTTTTTCTTTTGCTGTACTCTGGTCGGGAACTTGAATTTTGTACTTGAATATGTAAAGATGTCCCTTAAATAGAACATTTGATCTAGGCAAACGCGACGGACAGAGTGGATGTTTTGTCTGGAAGTTGGAATTATTTTTCAGATAGTGCAGATGATATAAGAAACGTTACGTAAGTAGACGCTTGGAGAAATATGAAGTGAATGCGTTAATCGAAAAGTCTCCACGAGCCTCTTTCCCCAATTGAAGATATTGGAGATGCGCTAACGGCTGTATGAAGCTCGTTTGAACTCGAGCCGACCATAACGATATATTGGCCTACACATCCCATTCAAAGTTATTCTACGCTGTATTGTTGCTGGATGCGGGAGTGCATGTACAATGTGTAATGTGTATACATATACGTATATATAGGTGTAGAGAGTAGCTCGTTATGGCGTTGATGCTGGTATATATATAATGCATGCGCACATCGGCACGTTGCGCGCACGTCTTCGTCCTCTCCCTCTTTTCAAGCTTAATTTTCCCCTCGGCCCCTATATCGCATCAACGGACCCAAGATCGAGCTCGGCTATATAAAGCCCACCTAATCTTCCACCCGGCTTCTCAGTCCGGTGCTGGCGATGCGCTGACCTCAAGTGTCACAGACGACCACACGTCTACTTTCAAGTTAGTGTCCAGTTTCTCGTTTTCTTTCTTTTTCTCAGATCCGCGACTTGTGATGATGTTGTGTGCGTCGTGCGAGCAACCAGATCTGTGCGGTTTTATTTTCTTTTGCATGCCATTCATTTTGCTTTTTCACCTAAACGCAGAACTCGCGTTATTGCGCGCGTTCAATTAATATTGTTATTGGCAGCTCAAACAGCAAAAATTTCGGAAATTTTTAAAGATTTTTTGTGTTTTTTGGCTTTTTTTATTTAATCGTAGGATTCGGAAATGGCTTTCGTTTATTCTGTAACTGCAATAAACCGTAGGTAAATTCAGCGCGTAACGTAAGCAAAGAGCTCCCTTGATAGCTGCGCGCATAGATTAAGCGCGCGAAAAGAAATTAAGTTCAATTTGTGAGAGTAGGATCGAACGAGGTCGTTTGCCCATAATTTGCACGGCAATTGAAAATTATAATCGATCTAAGCGCACCTTGCAACAAAGACGAAACGTTATCGGAAAAAAGTGCTTCTTGCGCCGCATAATTTCCATTGAAATTTCTGTCCAGTCGCCAGTGACAAATCGAGGCATTAGCGAGTCTTTGGGGGCGTCGGAACGAAGAATAAAATTCGAGCAGATCAGACTTTGATCAACGAGCAGCGAAGATGCGTAGGCGTCTTGTTGTCCTCCTGACGATCCTCGGCCTCTTGGCTCCGACACGCGCCGATATCGAGGTCCGACCGCACATCATCGTCTTCATGGCCGACGACTTGGTAAGCGAATCGACGATACTGCCAATGCCAATCGATTTCCCGAGCTTATTCAAGCTGCATGCAAGTCCATCCATTTAACATCACTACTTACAGCTGCTGCGGGCTTTAAAAAATTGTTTACAGCATTTCCTAGATTCTAATTTTCATTTTAATTTCAAAAGATTTTGAGAATTATGTCCCCTGCACCAAGTAACGGATGTAAGAGTCGGTTGTTTCTAGTTGCGCGGTTTCGCACGTGTATACCTGTTGACGAGTTCGTTTATATATGTTTCGATACTCATAATAAGCAATTTACGTGATATATATGTATATTAGTGTGTATACTAAAGAAAAAGTAATTCTCAGCTGATTTAGAGCTTAAAAAATACACGTATACATATATTTGAAAATAAGCATAGAAGCGAGCTCTCGAAGAGAAGCGCTCGGCTTGCGCTCTACTGTTATGTTTTCTGCTCGTCGGAGCATTGAGAGAGAAAAGAGCTAGCACTGAGAGAAGCCAGTCGGCTATTATTAGCTATTTATGCGAGCAATTAGTCAGAGTTGAGAAAAGGTGGTCGGAAATTGAATTATATAAACCGGCAAAAAGAAGAAGGAGCTGAAGAAGGAGAAGAAGCAATGAGTAAGTGCAGTGTAACGGGCGCGCATGTGTGCGTGCCCGCGACTGTTGTTTCCGCCTCGCGGTTTTTTCCCCCCGCGATACTTAATCCAATGTAATGGCATTGCAAGCGGCCGAGGCAGCCGCAGCGAGAGCCGAGAGAGGAGCGTCTTGAATTAATGTAGTCATTAGTTGAGACAATTACAGCGGCTAACGCGTCGCGTCGTCGTATCTCTCTCTCTCTCTATAGTCTACGCCTCCACAAAGAGGAAGCTGCGCACGTCTCTGACTCAGCGTCGAAGAAATAAAATTCCGACGGACCCCCAAGCCGGTTCTATGCGTGCGCCGCTTGCTTCTCACGAAAACGCTGCACCGATGCAGTCTCTTTCATGCTAGTTCTTCTTCTTGTTTTGGGGGAAAACAGGGCTGGAACGATGTGGGCTTCCACGGCGAGACGCAGATCCCGACGCCCAACATCGACGCTCTCGGCTACAACGGAATCATCCTGAACAAGCACTACGTGCTGCCCTCCTGCTCGTCGACGAGGGCTGCTTTTCTCACCGGCAAATATCCTATAAGGATGGGTACGCGTCTACGTCGGCGTCCATGTCGCCCCCTTTCTACAATCAACACTTTTTCGCAGGCATGCAAGGTGCTGGCATCATAGGCGGCGAGCCGCGCGGAATGCCTATACACCTGCAAACTCTGCCGGAATACTTGCAAGGCCTGGGCTACGACACGAATCTCATTGGCAAATGGCACGTGGGCTATCACACGCCTAAGCATCTTCCCAACAACAGAGGCTTCGATTATTTCTACGGGTTCTACAACAGCCATATTGGTTACTACGATTACCGATACAACAACCTGGTGAGTCAGCCGAATCTTCATACTTTTTCAGTGCAACGGAATAGTTGGAAAATTAGCGTATCGAGCGCAATGTCTATTTGTTGGCAGAACATGAGCGGCTTCGATATGCACATAAACGGAGACACGGCCTACGGCACCGACGGAGTCTACGCGACCGATCGCTTCACGCAAGCGGCTATCGAAGTCATTTACCGACACGATCTCGAAAGACCGATGTATCTGCAGGTCTCCCACTTGGCCCCGCACGCGCCCCTCGACATTCCCTTCGAAGAGAATCCATACGACGAGGAATTCCGACACATTGAAGATCCCAAACGACAAGCTTACGCCAGTGAGTTTCGTTCCAACCGCGATTTTCTGCATTTAACGACCATTTCGTATTTCATACTTCATATTTCCTATAACTTACGTCTTATTGCTTGCTATTTTCAAATCGGAAACGCTTTATTCGCATGCGTAAAATTAAAATGAAAACATTTTAATTTTACTGCGCATAGTGTTCATCGCCGTTAACTGAATCAATGCGCTAAGCAGCTATCAACAATTATCCTAATATAATTAACATTCTCGCACAATGGATTCAATTCTTGATCAATTTTATTCATTTATTCGTGTTCTCAAAGAAAATTGAGCATGGCCTATTTCAAAGGAAAACATGCTGAATCTTCTACTAGGGAGGGATGCCACCCAATGAATATCGCAATGCGACCTTGATGTTTGCAGAAATGGTAGTGAAACTAGACGAATCGTTGGGTCGAATCGTCTCGTCTCTGGGCGATCGAGGAATGCTGAAGAATTCCGTGATTGTATTTTTGAGCGACAACGGCGGAGCTACGAGAGGAAGATTCTTCAACACTGGATCCAATTGGCCTCTCAGAGGGGTAAGTTTACGTTAAAAATAAAGCTAGGCTAGCCGCGGATTCCAATGAAATCAAAAGACTGTATAGAAAAGAATTTGTTTGGCAGTCAAAATACGTACTGTACGAGGGTGGAGTGCGCAGTGTCGCGGCTTTGTGGTCACCAAAATTATTGAGCAAGGCTCGAGTCTCGGAGCAGCTGTTCCACGTGACGGATTGGCTGCCAACTTTGTTCCAAATCGCCGGTGGTGACCACAGATCGCTTGGACCGATGGACGGTGTCAGCCAGTGGGACGTGTTGAGTATCGGTACCGGCAACGTACGCGACAACATTCTTCTCAACATTGACGAGCACACGCAGACCGAGGCTGCCATCCACAAGCGATTCAAAATCATCAGAGGTCAGCATCGCGACGATCGCATTGTATTTTATTGCGTGCGCGCGGCAAAAATTTGAAAAGAAACGAACAACGTCGATTTCAGGCTCACTGCTTCGTGGCTACTACGACAATGTGGAGGGCGACACCGGTCGCGGCCCGAAGAACCCCAACTACAACACCACGAGAGTCCTGAAGAGCGCCGTGTCCGACGCTATACGCGAACACCTCGGCGTACCGGTGACCCAAGAGAGCGGCATGTGGGATTTGCAAAGACAAGCGACCGTCCTCTGTCGACCCAATATGACCAACTTGCTCTACCCGAACCGATTCAGCCTGCCCTCCTGCAACCAAACTGCTTGTCTCTTCGATCTCAGTATGGATCCTTGCGAGACCAATAACGTTGCCAAAACCTATCCAAAGGTCAGTTTCTGCGTCAGCGGACACATTTCGCACTTTCAGACATTTTTATTTATTTATTTATTTATTATTATTGCTTTTACCTATGGGTATAAATAGTAAGTAGTTTATTTTCAAGAAAAAGTCAAAAGTAACAATTGCTCAAGTCTAAGCTGCAGTTCTGTCACAAAAGTTTAAATTAGTTAAGAAGGACATGGTAATACTATTCTATTATCTACATGGAAAGAATAAAAAGGAAAACAATTGTCTTCTACCCCATAATATAGGAACTGCAAGAATTGGAGCTGTACCTCGACAAGTACAGGAATCTCCTGACGCGGCAGCTGCGCATGGAGGTCGACCAATTGGCAGACCCCCGTCGCTCCAACTTCACGTGGCAGCCGTGGCTGGTGTTGGAGGATTACCAGTATACGAACGCCGCGGCAGCTTTGGGAACACTCGCGGTTTGCGCCCACCTCGGCCTCCTCTTCATCATCATCGGGCTGCGCGCTTTCATCTGACTCCAGGATCATCCGCAGCTCAGTCGTCGCGTGCGAGGCTGTTGCTGTTGCTGCAGCCCTAGCCTCGAGGCCAGTCTCGAATCCGCGAGTACTCGCGCCAGAACGAGGAATCCTCGCTAGGTGCACTTGATGCGATACACAACGTAAGTCAGAGGTTTACCTTTAAGTCTAGACGCTGTCGCCGATTCCAGTGTCGTGGACACGCATACACCTCCTACACCGCTAAATATTCGTCCTGTAAAACATGAGGTCATACGTTTGTCGGGGATGACAAACAAAAAGGTATATCGTATACCTTACGAATTCGCTGTGCGGGATTATAAGAATGTGTGACAGTTGGTGAGAGAGGAGAATGATCGTACACTGCGTGCATGGCAATTCTTTTTAGCTTTGCATAGAATTTCTTCCTTCGCTTTTTTTCTGCATTTACTGTATATTCCGAGCCATTCTCACTTTTTCTTTCAATTGATCAAATGATTTTCCCGTACCAAGACCAGCAAATCTCAGATCTGGAGCAAAAAAGAGCAGTTTTTTTATACACGTTTTATTTAATTTACTTAAATTATGTATACACGTCGATAACTGATTCTCATGGAATTATTTTTTGGAATTATTCACTGTACGTCTTTGTAAACATAATATTAATAATAATTTTATATGTCTTAGTTTATTAAATTGTCTGCGAGATATCAAGATACTATGTAAAATGCCGTTCCAAAGTTTTTGTAAAATACTTACATTTCTTATTTAGGCCTGTTTTCAACAAGTACATTTTAGGTGTTTGATTTTGTGTGTGCCAATTTTACATCTTCTATGACGTTCTGCAGTTGAAACATGTTATTTTATATGCGTGACTTATGTTTATGAGTGGTGACGTGATTCATTAATTCTTATTATCTGATATTATGATTTAATAGATTCACATACTGACATCTCAAACTTGTGTAACTCATCAAATCAATTCAAATGCTTATATTTACCTATCGATTGCAGGTTAACTTAAAAAGACAACTCTATGTTTCGTGTACTGAAGCTATATAATTTTAATGAGACGTCTTTACGAAGTCGTTACTTCTTTTTATGAATTTTAAAAATTTAAAAACAACATTCTAAACTCGAGCTTATTCTCGAAACGTTACTAAAAGAAGTATACCATTTATGCTTAAGATGTATCATTTAATAATATATATGTATATTTCTTGTGTTATGATTTTGTAAATTTTCTATAATATTTTCGGAACTTGTTATATATTTACTCGGCAATGCATTGCATTCTGAAATACAGTTTCGTGAAGAATGCTAATATTTATATCCGATATTTTTATCTTATATTATATATTTTCTAATGTAGGATCAAGGTAAGTTTTGACGATTCAATAAATAATACTAAATATAGTGAAGTGATTTTTGATACAATTAATTCATTATTTGGGGTTTTCAAAATATAAAAAGAAAAAAAAGCTTCACGGAGAAAAAAACCGGTAACGGTATTACCTATATCGAATTGATACAGTGCGAATAATAATATATCTACTACTTAAGTCATTTTCACTCATTACCCAATTATTTTATATAATGCAAAAATATAGGTGAATAATAGGAATGGCTACTATATACCTACAGAGCTATGTATTAGTTGCCAATCTGAGAGAAAAGCATCTCCTTGAGCAACGAATCTTGGTTGAGAATTGCCGTTTGATGTTTCGATTCCGTGGGAAACCCTTATTTAGGCTGCAATTATTTGTACGTTTACATAATAATTTGCACCTGCGTTAATTGCAAATGGCAAACGGCCTACAGCGTTAAAAAACTTGTGCCTAAAACGATTTTGCTCTTCACTACTGTTTCTGTTTAATTTTTATGTCAGTTGACGGTCAGTCGTAAAATAATGCAGTCTGGCGCTGTTCGGGGATATCCAATAGGTGCTCATAGAACTTGGATGCTCACGGATCCACCTAAATTTTTTTTAACGTAGTTTGACCCAACGGAGCCAAATCGCTGCAGGCTGTTTATAGAACTGCAAAAATTATTTGTTTTCAAGCAAGATCGCCATGTTAGCTATCAGATGACGGTTGATTCATTTTTAACGCTTTACTGCGTATGTTATCGCAGAAGGAACTTCTATTATGAACTTGGTCGAGGCTAAAAAAGTATAGCCATTGAAAAAATTTAGTTTTTGCAGGGCGTCCCGGCGAAGCGGAAATCGCTCCTCGTATACATCGACAAAGTCTCGAAATTTGAGACGGCTTTAATCGGCAGGCACAAACTCATGAAAGGTGGCGTGTATCAATTAGGCGCACTTGTTTCGAAATTTCGTCGACGGAAATATGGTGTATGATAAATTGTTCTTGCCAGTTTTTCATCTCGAGCTTGCTGCCGCCCATAGTTAATCTCGCGTCACTTGCACTTGCACTTAATGACGGTTACATGACGGGATTAAGTATAGTATTAAGTCAAAAGTCAGTCTTAAAAAAAAGTCTGATTGTCAGAAATCCTTACATTTGAGAAAATATGTTTACTCTTCGAGGTTTGCAGAGATGACGAAGAAAAGGAGAAAAAAAATGCTTAGGGAATTTACTTCTACTAGCGGCGAATAACGTCTCAAAGACAAAGTATCGATTCTCAAAATTATTAAATACTTTATTTAACTTTTAGGCATTCTTTCAACTGTTCTGGCAGTCAAAAGCATGTAAAAAAATGATGCCTGCTTTTGTTGGGATATTAATAAGCAGGAAATAATAATTTTCAGAATATTATTAATATTTTGTTTGAGATTAGGTGCGAAAAATGCAAAACAAAGCGAAAGACACGTGTTAAAAGAATGTTTTTGCGTAGAGCAGTATATTCAGACAGCGGCACACGTGTAATACGGAAAGTTGTAGCTAGTCTAGTCTTTATCGCACGCGCTGCCGCGCACAATATGAAGCGAGAGCGAGGGCCTGGCGACGTGCATTTTAAAATCCCTTTTCATTTAGCGTCGAGAGTTGCCAAGTTATACATATAGCCCTAATCCCCGGGAAAGTTTAAGCGTTCCGACGAGCGCGCCGCGCAGAGAAAAAGCCGCCAAAACGGAATATAGTAATCAGCTCTCATTCATTTTTCATCGCAAAGCCTCGTTCGATCAATTATATCGTCAGAAAGTGGCGCGCGGCGTTAATGGACCGCGATGCCCGCGCGTCAATAAATTAAAAGCTCCGATCCGCTAAAAAAGAGCATATCAAATATCGAGCATACAATATACATACGTAATCTTTATGCATAGCTAAATCTCCAATTTTGCTTCACTTCAATATGCTTCTCGAAAATTACTTACGAAAAAGAACAAAACATTGCTTTGTTTTCTCGAATCTGAATGTCGTTTGTTATAAAATTTCATGCATCTATACAAATGAGCTTAATTTAAAAACAAACTTGTCAATATTCCGCGATTTGCTAAAACGTTATTTACTGTATACATACAAGTAGCTACTACGCTGATGGAAGTTTGAATAAACAGTTTCTATAATATAATAAAAGGGTGTGCGACAATGTCTACTGTAACTTGGTCGAAAAAGTAAACAAACAGTTTGTTTCTTTATTTTGCCACCGCCAAATTACCTTGGACGAGACCGAGCAACTCCAAGCTTTGAAACGTATAATACCTCAAATCTATCAGAATGACTTTTCTATAGTTCATAGAAGTAGAATAGAGCTTCAAAATAAAAAATAAAAAAGCGTTTCAAGGAATCGCGTGCTGCTTCCCAAAAATAATCTATAAATTTAGAGGGGTGGCAAAGAAAGTGAAAAATTGTTAATCACGCTGGAGGAAAGATAATTACTTAGCCGGCGACGTATCGCGCGCGTATAATAAGCCGGCTTCCGCGCCGTTAATTAGACTCTCTCTCTCTCTCTCTCTCTCTCTCTCTCTCTCTCTGCGGCTAGCGAAGACTATATAAGCATCAGACTTGGAGCGAATGAGGACTAAGGGAGGAAAAAAAGGGGCCTGCGTGTATATATCTATATGTATAGCCAGCGGGGGGAGCTGCGGAAGACGAGTAAGAAACTCAGTTGGCGAGCTTTGCTCGTCATTGTATAAGGATTATGCAGATGAACTTGGAAGGCGCCCCCCCCCTCTCTCTCTCTCTATACATTTCGCGGCCAGATCTTTGCTGTCTACATAGGTATACATGCGTACAGAAAATGTATATATACATGCGCAGCAGCCGCGTAGACTGCAAGCGCGACGACGAGGAGGACCGGCCGCCGGCTCTGATATCGCTTTAATGCTCGCCTCGCGCGCCGCTGCGCGCATGAAATTATGATACTTATAGAGCGCAGCCGCCGCTCGCGCGCGACAGATGAGTGACCAATTTAAATCCACAAGTGTGGTGTATTGAGAGAGCTGCATTAATCAACGCACTCCTGCATGCGCAGCTCAGCGTCTCTCTCCTGCGGCCTTGGATATACGCTTTTCTCCACTCCACTTAATTGGATTAAGTTTCGGCAAAAATTTACGTACACGAAGCTACACTTTCCACAAGGAGTGCAATACACTGAAATATATGCGTACTTTTGCCAAGCTAAGTTAAGTGCTATACAGTCATCCCTGCACTCGAAATCAATGGAAAATAAAATCAACCTTATTGAATTTGTGCTCTGCAGCATGCTCTATCTAACAAGAAATAACATTTTTTAGTTATTGCATATCTATCTTAAATTCGAGACTGTTCGGTTTCAACTAGGTCATCAAACAAATAGATATTCCCGTAATTATATAAAATCTCTTAAATCTATTCCATGATTTTGTTTTTAGGAAATCGATTGAAGTTCTAAGGAAGAAAATGATAGTGATAATGGTACTAGTCACATTAAAAGAAAAATTATATCAAATAGACAATCAAATGAATGTGAGGAAAGGAATGAAGATTCTAATGGTAAAAATAATAGTATTAACGATACTCATAAAATTAAAAACAAAATTATACGAAAAAGGAAACCTAATGACATACTTTTAATTCAAAATGCAAAAGTAGTACCATTGACAAAATTAAATAAAAGTCCTGTAAGGAAAGCAATGTCTAATCCATCAGAGAAAGAAATCACGATGGCCTAAAAATTTATACATGCAAATATTGCAAAAACATTTTACGGTAAAATAACCGATCATGTATTTTCTGTACATGAAGATGAGCCTGATTTCAGTTAATTCTATCTTTGCCAAAGGCAACTAGAAAAAAAGGAGGAATATTAACTGAAAACCAAAAGCAACGATTGCAGCTCATTGATCAATTACGTTAAGAAGATGCTTTTAAGCGTAACGTAAAAGGTAATATGGATGATGAAATCGAAATTTCAAGAGTATCTCGCTGAGATACCGATTTGTCTGTTGGTCGTGCTTTTCCGTTCTGTCAAAGTGTACACAAAAAATTATATATTCGTAAATACTTGATAACATGTAGGGACTTAGGAACTAACTCAGGAAAATATATGAAGCTGCTACTAAATATTTAGATTAGATTAGCCATACGGCATTACATAATGATGCCATTGTAATATGTAAATTTTGACTGTCTAAAAAAAAATATAGGAGTTTCGTCCTCGCCGTCGGAATGGACTCCTCAGTAGGGCTTCGATAGTTTACCCAGACGCCCACCGCTCGGATGGTCAGCGGTTTCCTAAGTACTTTCGACGTGTTTGTTTCTCTTTGGGGAGAAAAATACGTCGCTATCTGTTAGACACATTTAAAATCCAGTGTCAATTTTAATAGAAATGGAAAATGACTCTATCAGTCTACACAAGTAAAAAATTTTTATTTTATTTTAAGACGTACCGCAATAAATAAAATAAAAATTTTTTACTCGTGTAGACCGATAGAGTCCGTATTTATATTAAAGAGTGATGACAGGGTTAAGTCCTGAAAAAAGACATAAATAGATTAGCGCCTGTAGATGTACATTACGATACATGTGACCTAACTGGCCCGTTATTACAAGGCATGTAAATAGCGTCCAAGCGCAGCGAGGACAGCCTACCTAAATCCGCAGTCACGACTATTAGTGATATAAGCAAGCAGTCGATTAGTTCACCGTGAAGTTAGCGCACGAGAGTAGCGAGTGTGATATTCACGGTGAAATAATCGACTACTTAGGTCACGGATAAGCGTGACTTAAGTGCGAATTCAGGTCACACTGTGCTATATATATAGCAATGCTCTAAAAATTATATTTTTCCTTTTAAATATAAGTATTACACACCATTTTTATGCATAAAAATATGCATTAAGTGTGTTCAATATTGCTTAACAATTACAACAATTTATTTACCAAAAATTATGATTTTCACTATTTTTTTCTACGGTCTGGCATATCTTGGTTTGATTTTGGAATTCAAATATACATGCAATAAAATATATTTGATGGTACGCGCACATCATGCTGTTTGATAACAGTATTTAGAAGCTGAAAATAAAATAAACATTATCGTTACCAATTTATAGTAAAGGTTTATTAATGATTACAGTTATTTGCGCTACTTACCATTATTAAACAATCTTTGAGTTATTTAAAAACATGCAAAAGAATACTCCACACAGCCAATATAGTAAATCTGGCTGTCTTCCACCGGTATACCGAGAAGTAAAAAATAAGCCAACAAAGAAAATGTCTTTACGGATGCAATTATTACTTATTATTTACAATAGTTATTTGAATATTTGATGTACTCTCCAGAAACTCTTGCACTTTAACAACACCATTGAGGTTATAAGTACTTAGTTGTTACAGCATGGTTACAGCAGCTAGCGGACAAACTGCATTGATCTGGTGACTTGAAGGTTAGGTGAAAAACAGCTGTTTGGTTGCTTCACAGAAAATTCTACTATGCTGAGCAAGAAGGCGCAACATATTCAGGTGGCAAATTGAAATTTGTTAAATACCTATACTTTGACACATTGAGTTTAATAATAAGATAAAATTACACATAGAAAAGTTAATATTTTATTAAAATAAATTCATAACTCTTGATAAAAAAAACTTCATTAAACGGTTTTTTGCCATATTTTCAGTAAGATTTCTCATGAAACTACTCGAAGAAACGTCGTAGAATAATTTATTCCATAAGTTTAGTCTAGTTAGAATATTTAAAATTATTGATTTTTCGAAAATTTGCTAGAAAAATATTTATCAGTTTTTAGTCTGTACCATATTCTATAGACTATTAATTGTGAAAAAAGTGAATAAAAAAACAATCGATGTTTTCATAATTTTAACCCTGTCATAACAGAGTGATTCAGTGATAGTCATTTTCCATTTCTATGAATATTGACACTGGGTTTTGAATGTTTCTAATAGATGGCAACGTGTTTTTCTCCCCCCCCCCCCCCCCACAGAGACAATCACGTCGAATGTACTTAGGTAAGCCATCGGAGCTCTACTGAGAAGTTCACTCTGACGGTTGATTTTTTTTTATTGTGCGTGAGCAAGATATGTCAAGGAATATCGATGAGGAGCCGATCCACCTCGAATTGAATAAGCGTAGAAAATAATAAGCGTCGATCTAACACCTAAAGCAAAAAACTACAGTCGGTCAGGTGAGTCGGATAAAAGAGAAACCTAAACATTTCGTGAGTGCGAGAAGTGACAAGCCTCGGGAGCCGCGCAACTAGATCAATGGAGCAAAATAAAGAGGCATCTCGTCATGAGGCGGCACATGCGTCGGTCGGTTTGGCGGTTGCTCTGCGGCGCAACGCACTGCACATAGTGTATACACAGCCTAATAAATCACAGAAGGGAAGGCCTGGCGGTGATGCAGCCTGGTAACGACGTGATAACCGACGGGCGCTTTGCGTGTCAGCCTGTGTGCGACCGACTGAAATTTTCGCGCAGTTGACAGATTCGCCACAGGGGTAAAACATGCGCGTGTGGGACGCGAGAAATCGAGCTATTGTTTGACTTTCTTCTACTCGCTGCTCTTCTCATCTCTTCTCATCTTTTCTCTTTACATCGGACGCAAATATGCGCAAGCTTTATAGGGATCGTTCGAGCTCAGACAATGCGCGACGTTATTCCCACTGGCTTCTTTTTCATGAGGGAAGAGTTATAAGCTGAGAAATGTACTAGGTTTGTAAATGCGATATTATAAGGATCTCTGCTATAAAATCTTTAACTTATTATTGTACAGAATTATACAGAATTCAATAGACCTTTTTTATAAATCAATAGTTTTCAAATTGTTTTTGCCAATTTTCTTGTAGAGAATGATTGAGCTATGCAAGAAAATTAACCGTAAGTGTGCTGTAAGGGTAGTGGTGGCAGATGTAGATACTTCAAATCATAAACAAACAGCACGTAGTGTTGAAAGTTAGAGTGAGATTAGGGAATGAATATGTAGCATTCTTTTCTCCTCAGCGGTGAATTGATGAGTCAATTTTCAACCCAACCCTCTATCCATCCGTGAAGCCGCCCACGCGACGCCCGACCCATCCCCGCAGTTACCTACGTAACCTTCCATCCATCCCTACAGCCACCAATGCAACCCTCCACCCATCTTAGCAGCCACCAACGCAATCCTCCATCAATGCGTGAAGCTATTCACGCAACTCTGCACCAATCTCCGAAGCCACCCACGCAACTCTCTACCCGTCCCCATAACCACACATGTAAAACTCCACCTATCTATGAAGTTATTCATGTAACCATCTCAATTCACCACCCATCCACCCACCCAACCTCGCACTAATGTTTGTAGCTACTCTCGCAACCCTCCACCAATCCCAGCAGTTACCCACGCAACCCTCCATCCATTTATTAAAGCCACTCATGTAAAACTTCACCCATCTATGAAGCTATATAAAAGGTGTTTACTGAAAACGCAATTAACATAAATTACAAAGTAAACTAACTGGTAGCAATATGTATTGTTAGTTTCTATCTTGCTTTACGGTGCCATCACGTGAGAAATAAGACGAGATAGTGCTCGATCAGAAGTTTAAATCAAGCGAACGAGAGGTTCTCTTTAGCTCCAATATTAGTCCTTTATTGTTTTGTCTCTCTCTCAATCCTTGCTTTGCGCGCGCTGTAGCATAGGTGAGGGAAGAGGGGTAAAATGGAGCAAGCGTACAGCGTTGCTCGTTGTCTAAATTGTATATGTAAAAGGCGGGAGAAATTCTCGCGGCACGCTCACCTGTACAAAGATGGCGGCCAACCGCTTGTTATCATGTAATGTAACCACCGAAAAACGCGGGAGCTATGCTCGCGGCACACGCACTTTTGGCAAAAATGGCGGCCTACCTGCCGTTTCCGGGGATTTGAAAATGGTGATTTCGTCGGGGCGATGTGAAACTGCACGGCCACCAAACACGACGAAATGCGAAAAAAACGTAGGGGAGGCTTGTCCGGGACGCGTTCAACCGGGCGACAAGTCCTTCACAACTTTTCTCTCTATAGACGCTTCAATGACGTCGACGCCGGGGAGCGCGGGAAATCTCGCGCGCTGCCGAACACGGCGTTGTACCGGGAAATTTCAGTCTCGACTCGAGAGCAGGTCGCTCGCGCCTGAAATTGAATTCTCGCTTTGCAGCGGAGGATACGATGAAACGATGTGCGCACGGGGAATCAGCTCGACCCGTGGCACCTGATACTCATAAGCGAGTTACGCGAAACGCGAAGGCTGCACGCGCTCGACGCGACCGCGCGAAATGGCGATACAGCTCGCTCGACGGGAAGCGATTTGTTGTGATTATGGCGTGTCGGGACTTAGATGTGCCCGCAGCCAGATATACCTTTCTCGCGTGGAGAATTCCTTATTTGAATACCTGGAGAGAAGGCGTGCTGCTGAAGCCGTGTTTGACTGCACGAAGCGGCTGAAGAAAGCTAAGTCACCTTGTAGTCCCGGTGACTGACTGGAACGCGGGGTCACCAATATCCCTTTTGTAGGTATGTAGATTCGAATGTCTCGCGTGAAGGGTAGAAAGGTCGATGAGATGGCAGGGATGATACCGTCTCACGTCCTGGTGTTCGGATCCGCTTCTCTCCTCCAGGTCAAATAAGGTTCGCGTAAATGAATAAAATACAAGTAAACTTAACTTATTTATTTTATGGCAAATACGAGTATAAAGACGCCACGCTGGCGTAGCGGTGCACAGCGTGGGTTTTAGTTTGCAAGACTTGTGCTTTCGTCGAGAATAAGGCGATGAGTCCCTTTTGCGCTCCAGCGTTGGCTCCTTATATCTGCTCGTCGGGATCCGTTCGGAGCACTAGCGCTTGCTTCCTCCGGCGGCCCGATGGAACTGTCCCTCTGGCGGGAAGACCAGGTAGCGCCACAAGTCCATCGCGTCTCAAAACAACTATACTCTCTAAATATTTCTGAGTGATTTTCGTCACTCTTTTTCGGAGTGATTCATGAATCACTCAAATTGGAGTGATTTATCACTCCTTTCGGGTGATTTACTTTCACACCTTATGATCGGGTGATTTGATCACTCGAAATTTCAGTGTGATACGCAGCCTTTGTTCTAATCCCTCTTAAAAAGAGTGAAACTCCGACGCGTTCTCTTTTAAAAAGTGCACCAGTGCGCGGGACCTTGTGGCCAGCTACATGTAGGTGACTGTGGACTTAAACAACTGTTACACAGAAGTGTGTTGAAACAACTGTTGTCACACGAAAAATTCTGACGAATACTATGTCTCTAATTAATATACTACCCGATGTGAGTAGAGTGTTAAAGTTTTTTTATATTTTTATGTCATAAAATTTGATACAAAAATTTTGAGGTTAAAGATTAGCTATTAATGAGAAATTCTGTCTTATTCCAGTGTATGAAAAGGTTTATTTATAGATCAAATGAACTTACCTGTTAAGTTCGATCATAATTATACCAAAGCTTCGCTCGAAGAGATTATACACTTGTAGTTAACCCAGTCGCCACCGATGCCACAACGGAGTCCCAACTCAACTCGAAAAAGGGGGGGCGTGCGCCGCTCCACGCGACGCCCGCCATGCTGCTCATTCCATTCAAAGTATCTATTTCGTTAAAATTGCAATAAAATTGCGTTAAAACGGGAGGACAAATGTTTTTTTTTCCATCGGGTGTGAGATAATCTTTTCGACCGAAGTTTTGGTATAATTATGATCGAACTTCACAGGTAAGTTCGTTTGATCTATAATTATACTACAAGCTCCACTCTCAAGATTATACACTTGTAGTTCTTTAGAGTAATGTCAATTTTAATGAAAAAATCCTTTATTTGAACTTATACAATATAGTTTTACACTTGTTTGGTCTTTAAAATAGAGGTCGCAAATAAACTATTTTTGTTAACAATAGGTTTATTATAGAAACGCGCGAAAACCTCTGACTCGTCCGACCAGCCGGCCGTCTTCCTAATAGTTTCATAAGCTGCCGAAGTAGATGCGTGCCTGGTCGAATGACCCGAGAAGGTAGTCGTGTCTATACCTGCGCATTTCAGTGTATTCTTAATCCATCTGGATATTGTTTGCGCGCCTACTGCAACTCTTATATCACTCGTTTTGGATATATAAGCCAATACGCAAGAGTATATGCAGACACCTGGTCTTTCTGTAAACTTCGTTAACATCAAGACCGGTTGTTTAGACCCTGGCCGAGATGTTTTGAGTATGTCTCAGATCACAATCTCGATCCTGTTCTGACCATGATGGATATCTTTACATCTTATTCTTGATAAGGCCTGTGACCGCTGAGCCGTGCACAATACCAACAAGGTGACGGTTTTATACGTTAATTGCTACGTTAATCTTCAGGTAACCCTAACTTTTCTAAATACTCTAAAACTACGTTAACATCCCACGTAAATACATATTTCGACACCGAGGGTCGAAGCTTGAAACATCCTTTCATAATTCTTTAGATTAACTGACCATCGCCTAGCTTGTTATGTGAGATTAGAGACAATGCGCTTCTATGTGCGTTCAGCGTACCATATGAACTACCATTCTCGAACTCTGCCGTTAAAAAACTAATGAAACCTTGTTTATTCGTTTCAAAAACATCTAAATTATTTCGCTTACAATACGCGAATCACTTTTTTAGACTACAATTACATTGTTTCCTAGTTGCCGTATTTAATAGGAAGACAGCACGATCTTTAAGTTTTTCTCCGGGATATTCTTTCTTGCAAACGCTTGCCCGATACAATCGCTGCCATGAGGTGGAGGTGCGGCGCTTGTGGATGCTGCTTCCGTCTGCACAGAGATAACAGTAGATAAGGATCTGGTTGGAAAACTAGCGTTCTGGAGATAACCAACGATTGATAACACGGAAACCAAGCCTGGTTTTCCCACTTCGGAACAACTAACATGCCTTCAGCCTCGTCACTAATAATTTTTTCCAGAGTTTTCAAGATCATCGCGAAAGGCGGAAATGCATAGAATTTGATGTTCATTCACAAAGTCGTAAATGCATCGACCTGTTCAGCTCGGCTGTCCGGTACCCAGGAAAAATATCTAGTGCATTTTTTGTTATTGACTGACGCAAAAATATCGACTTCCGGTTGACCAAGGCATCTAACGATTCGCGAGTATGCGTAATCACTTAATTCCCATTTGGTGTCCTGACTGAACATTCTGAACAACCTATCCGTGTCTCTGTTATCTCTAGAAACAATGTAAGATGCTCTCAACCATATATTTCTGACCTCTGCCCATCGCTATGCAGACCTAGCTAGCTCGTTGTAGCTATCATTCTTGATCCCGCCCATCCTATTGATGTAGGCGATCGCCGTATTATTGTCAACTAGCAGCAACACCTCACAATCTCGAGACGTTTTGCACAATTTCCGTAAGGCTAGCTTAACGGCTAAAAAAAGCTCTTTCCGATTAATGTGTGCCTTCACTTCAACTTCATCCCAGCACCCATAAACCTCGTTCGTGCCATCTGTAGCGCCCCATCCAACATCCAATGCATCTGTATGAATTACTAAACTATAATTCATCGGTCTAAAGGATCTGTTGGCCACGGGCATTTTGGACTTATACCGACCGCTCGACTTAACCAGTGCCGCGATCTTTTCCGATTCTAAACGCTTCGTATAGAGCCAATACTTAACCGTATAACCATACTTAACCGCGGGGCAAGCCGCTATCAGCCTCCCGACAATCCGTGCTACGTCTATTATCCGAAAAAAGTCTTTTTGTAGAAACATCTCTAGGCATGAAATTTATTTCGTTGTTTTAGCACTGTGAGAAGAGCGATAGTGGCTTGGGCATTTATAAGGCATTCCTCTGGGCTCTCTGCGATGCATACAATGTCATCCAAGTATACCTTTGATACAAAGCCTTTGGATCTTAAAGATCTAAACACCGGTTTGAGAATCTTCGTGAACACATACGGACTAGTACTGAGGTCAAAGGGCAAACATCGAAACTGATAGCATTTTCCATCAAAGCGAAATCTCAGATATTTCTGACTACTCTTGTGAATTGGAACTAATAAGAATGCATCCTTAATGTCTAAAGATACCATGAAATAACCCTCAGCGATCAGCTTAGTAGCTGTGCAAAGGTCCTCATATTTAAAATGGAAGGATTGTATATGCCGATTTAATCCTTTGAGATTTAGTATGAACCTTTTCGATCCATCCGCTTTCAGGGTAAAAAAATATGGAGACACGAATTGCCTTTTGGTCTCTTTACAGTATTTAATAACGCCCTTTTCAATAAGCTTATCAATAGCCTCTCTCATATCCTGCGACTCTATGACGCCTTTATAAGCGCTTACACCTTGTTTCGGCTTGCTCAAAAAAAGGGATCGTGTACCCTTCAATACAACCTAATACGAACTTATAATCCGTTAAGTCTCTCCAGGCGCTGATAAATTCTTTTAATCTACCTGCTATATTAATACCTACATCTACCACTGATTGTCTCCCTTCCTGGACGGATTTTGGTCCGTGTTCCTCGATCCTGCTCCTCGAGAGAACCAACCACGTCGGCCCGGTTTGCTTGCATGAGACTTGTTGTAGGGCCCTGTTCCTGACGAGCGTCCCGAGTTTCCCTGTTGCTGGCCTTCATGGTTATTCTGCTGCCATGATTCCCATGCATTCTTGAATAATTTGTCGTTTTCCTTCGACTCCTTAATCTTAGCTGCCAGATCAGTACCGAGTAGGAATTTATCGGGTACTGTCTTTTTAAGAACAGGTTGCATGAGCTTCGGAAAACGAGGGATGATGAATGCCCTTCTGCTTTGGCTCTGTTGGTAATGAATCTCCCCCAACAGCTTTAAGGCATCGGCGAGTCTCCCAGTAAACACCGATTGGTCCTCCTCGTTCATGCCTTCGTCCACCATATCATTTATCAGGGTCATGCGGCTGACCCGATCACCGTCATCACTTGCGTTACTAGCTTTTGTATATCGAATCTGTAAGCGTCTTTACGCGCGGCTTTCTCTTTGATCAAACCCGGCACCTGATCATTCAGCTTAGGGGCCTCAAGGTATTAAAAAATCTCATACTTCTTTAAAAGTGTATCTTTTTCATCTTTGGGCAAGCTATTTAGAATATAGTATTGAAGGCGGTTAATCAAAAACTCGTGAAGTCTCAACTTTGCAGCTCCCGACTCACTGGGGTCGTTACCTAACGCCTCTTGAATAGATGGGTACAGCGTTTCCTTAACAGCCTCGGCTTTGTTTGCAGCGTCTTGGTTGTTCTCTTTCTGCGACTGTCCCGCCACTTCTCTCTCAGGCTTGGCTCTCGCTCTTTTCGGCTCTGTGTAACAACCAAAACAAACAATGGCGTCGTTACTCTCGGGTTACCGCATGCGGCTAAGCTATTGCATCGGTGCTTATGCGGCTGACGTCGGGATTTTTCACTGACATCTTTTAAGTCATAACAGCGATACCAGCCTCTTATCTGGGCCCTTCGGCCTCTAATATTGATCTGAGTTTCATCTCGGCGTCTATTAGCTCT
The DNA here is from genome assembly GCA_018906965.1 of Philotrypesis tridentata. Lineage (NCBI taxonomy): Eukaryota > Metazoa > Arthropoda > Insecta > Hymenoptera > Pteromalidae > Philotrypesis > Philotrypesis tridentata. The sequence goes on from JACCIB010000060.1 coordinate 318,612, forward strand.
ACGCTGAGATTACCGCTCTAAATCCGTAAAACATTGTCGTACGCTACACTTACGAAAGTGCGTGTATTGCGGCATTCTACTTACTCGACGGTTCCTCCTCTGACGATGACTCAGCGCTTGACGATGAGCTGTCCCGCGACTCGCTTGCTCGCCGCTTTTTAACCCTCATCAACTCCTTCTCTCTGTTCCGTAGATCCTTTAGCTCCTTCTGGATGTCCTCCTCGGATAACTCGGACGACTCGGACATCTTGACACTTGACTCTTGACTTCCACTTATGCTGCACGATGTGGCTCCGGCAACAACGGAGAAAGGAATGAGCAGCATGGCGGGCGTCGCATGGGGTCGCGCGAGCTCCCCCTTTTTCGAGTTAAGTTGGGACTCCGTTGTGTTAGGTTAACTACAAGTCGCCGGTGGCGACTAGGTTAACTACAAGTGTATAATCTTGAGAGCGAAGCTTGCAGTATAATCTTAAGCGACTACCTATCTTCGGCTCGTACCACAAGACTACTATACCTGAACTTTCTTATACTCTCTGGAAGGCATCATTTCTGCCGTAAACATTATTCTCTCTATCAGGTTAGAAGCATTTGAAATTTATTTAGATAAACCATCATATCCAAAGTTAAAAAGATCAGTATTGTTAAACTACCTACAATCTAATATAAAATTAAAATTTTTTTTCTCGTTACAGAGCAACTTGTTGATGGATCAACCTTAACAACCCTAACGACTGAGCAATTAAAGGAAATGGGGATAAAAGCTGGACCTATTCAGAAGATTTTTAGTCTTAATGTGTATTGTACGTGTATCTTTTTCAGAACTGTGAACTGTTAGATGAAAATGAATTAGTTTTGAACAATACCACAGTGCAAAACATGAAAATGATGAACGCTCTTCTAATATTAGCTGATAATGCTGTTATTGTCAAGGATCAAAAAAAAGCTGCCGAAGTAGATGCTAAAATAAATAAGGCTTCTTCATCAAAGGATGGACAATTCTACAAGTATTTATGGAAAATGTTTATTTTATTTACTTAATGCTGGTTCAATTAAGTTCACTATCGATGCACCTTTTTTGTTCCAGAGTAAGAGAATGGGTTCTATATGGAGAAAATGAAAACCAAGCTGAAGCCATCAAAGATAGTAATGCCGAATTGGTTAAAATTTTAGATTCAGGTATTGTTCCTGACATTACAAGACAATGGCTAGAAAGAATTGTTGTATCACAATTAGTAAATATAACAGGAAGTCAGTAAGTATCATATACTACATATATTTGAAAAATATTTGGTCAATTTTAATATATTATAATTTATTCTAGATATCTTTCTGCTGATCAAAAGGAATTAGCAGCAAAATCCATTATAGCTACTTTTCCAATATTAAAATCACAAAAGGGTAAAGGTTATGTAAGTATTTTTGCATATTTTTTAAATTGTCAAAATACTTTCTTTGTAATGTGTAGTAACAGTTCAAATTATTTCAGGATTGCTACTACGATAGAAAGACTTTAACAGGATTCATAGAGTACCGGTTAAAAACAATAAGAAAAAGTAAAGGTGGTGGAAAAAATAAGCAACGATCTGTTGTCAAGAGTAAAGCTGCTATTTCTCTGGCAATGCAAGAATGACCTCTCTTATCTCAACAAGAGTATACTTCGAAAGTAATAAATATTACATTAATATAAAGTTATTATTTCATGTAACTATAGTGTATACCTAATATTTTCTGTATTTTTCAGATTAGTGAATTGCAGTTTAAGATGTCAACAGCTTCAAATAAATCTCGAATTTTAACGCTCATGGATGAGACAAGGCGCAACCGAAAAGATTGGATTAAAGGTACTGCAACTGACGATCAGATGGTATCATTGACTACCATCCCACAAACTTTCCCGCAGTTTAAGGAATATGAAGGAAAACTCGTAGGTTAACTTTTAAACTCTTTTGATAACTTGTTTTTTTTTGTTAATATATTAACAATTTTTTTACAGATTCTTCGAGAATTCCAAGAAGCATATACTCATGAAGACGCATTTATAGCCAAATTTCCTGCATTCTATACTCCACTAATCATCAAATATTCCAGGTATAGGAAATACGAAATTTTAAAAAAAGTTTCTGATGTAACAAACGACAATTTGAAGGATCTTATTCTACTACCATATATTTTACCTGTTCCTAACTATGCCAAAAAATGTAATGTGAGTAATTGATCAAATTTTATGTTATGAAATTCTATATTTAAATAATATGGAGAATTTGCTATAAAAATTTTTAATTTTTACAGAATGCTAAAAAGGTAAAATCCAAAGTAAAAATGTCTACTTATACAACAACAGTATACCCAATCCAAACTTGATCAGATTTATTGATGTGAGTTTATTATAATTTTATAATTATAAATTATAATTTTATTATATTATTATATTATTTTTTTCTAATGCTTTTAGTCTGAAGCTGATTTTTTCTAATCTTCAAGAGCTGGAAAGAATTCTGCTATTCAACCATACCTGGTGTGCGCCACAAACAACAATGAAAAAAGGGGGGTATTTTACATTGTAGCTGATGATCACTTCATACGAGTAGGAGAGAGTGCAATGAGGGCATTCGATATCTTAGTTAAATTGCATTTTTGCTTCGATGTGTGCTTTGCAAGTGACTTGGAGTTCTTCTACAATTTCATTTGTTCATGCGTAATAGAACTGAAAAATAATCCTGTAAAAAACTGCTGTATAGCGTTAGATTTCACATTTCAATACATGAATTCTGATTATGATGAAAGGTAAATTGCTTGACACCAGACAAACTGTACACAAAAATCGGCCTGCACGGTACACGGAATAACCCTACACAAATAAATTCTACACAGAAAAACTGCACACAGATAATAACAACACAGAAGGACTCTACACCAAATTCACTACACCGCTAAACTCTACACAAGTTATTGTATCGCACTGCAAAACTCTACACAGATATTTTCAGTGCGATAAAATAACTTGTGTAGAGTTTAGCGGTGTAGTAAATTTGGTGTAGAGTCCTTCCGTGTAGTTATTATCTGTGTGCAGTTTTTCTGTGTAGAATTTATTTGTGTAGGGTTATTCCGTGTACCGTACAAGCCGATTTTTGTGTACAGTTTGTCCGGTGTCAATTGCTTATAATATGATTAAAATAATTATGATTTGTTTTTCTTTTTTTTCATAAATATGTCTCTTTTTAGTGAAGAAGAAAAGGAAGATACCGACGAACCTGGTGCAGATATATCAGTATTAGATTGCGGGTGTTTCAATATTTAAGTTTTTATGATTTTGATAAGTCCAAAGAAGCTAAAGTTAGATAACGTTGACTATTTCATAAAAGCTTGTTGAAAAGATGAAGATTTAAAATCTTACTTTTAAGAAAGTGTTGTTTGATCTCAAAGTTTAAGATATCAAAAAGCTTTATTGACAAATAGTAGTCTAATCAAAATAAGTAGTCTAATCAAGACAAGAGGACTGAATAATTTATAATCATATGGTAAAAATATTTATGAAGATTGTACTTATGTTGTACTTGTACTTAAAAGTATTCTGAATTATAATATTTTATTTTTTAATAAAATGTATGCTTATAACTATATTTGTAATTAAAATTCCGAAAGTGGGTCCTGGATACCTCTGCAATGAAATGTTCACTCTTTTAATTAGAGTGAAATGTTCGCTCTTTCCATTGGAGTGAAATGTTCACTCTTTAAGTTGGAGTGAAGAAATCACTCTTTTGAAAAGTGATTTATATCACTCCAGTCCGATAGGCTCAGTTTTGTCTGGACAAGAAGAGTGAAAAATCACTCGGAAATATTTAGAGAGTATAATATAAGCAGATATATATCTTCCTATATTATAAAACGGGAAAACCACAGGTGAAGGTTAAAGATAATAAGTGGATGCAAAAGGTGAAGCGTAGAGGTTCTAGGAGCACGAGGGATGGAAGGAGCATAAAAACATTGATTGGAAATGATTACTTAAGAGTCTTGATAATATGCGGAGATAAAAGCTGTAGGATGAGGGGATAATGATTGAAGGCGATAAGTGAAGGGTGAAGGGATCATGATTGGAGGCGATAGATGGAGAGTGAAAGGATCATGATTGGTGGCGGTAGGTGGAGAAGGGTAGAGACGATAGATGGAGGCTGAGGGATATGTTTGGAGGTGATAGGTCGAGGGAGCAGGTGGATGTTGGAGATGATAGGTGGAAGCTCAAAATTATAAATGAAGGTAATACCTAGAGAGTTACACAGGGATTATGACATACCTGGAGGGTAAAGGTCATGATTGAAAATATAGGAGGAACGTCAAATCATTATGATTTGAAATGATAAGTTAAAGGTCTTTGAAAAATTAGAAATTAAGGCGAAGAGGGTTGGCGAGCGGAGCTAGCAGAGGGATACCCTCTAGTACACACACACACACACACACACACACACACACACTGTTCGCCTTTGCAATGGCGTGTGAATATCTTCTATGTATTATATAGTTGTAAGGAAAAGTGCTGGCCTGAACCCCTTATGCTCCTTCTCACTGTCACCCCTTAAAATAACGTTAAAAAGTATCAGTTTTACGTGATTTTTTGGTGACCCCCCCCCTCTCTGCACCACCCTCACAACCTTCAAAAGGTCCCTCCCCCCTCAGTTTCCCCCTCAAAAGGCTCGGTTTGTGAGTCATGGAAAAGGTTGCTAAAATTCTCTGTGGATTGTTGCATTGTACCATTTTACCAAATCAAGAAGCGCTTCTCGTAAGATTTTTAAAAAACTTATGATTATTTTTGTGGAAAATTTTGGAGTTAATAATTTTATTTGGAGCATAGATATACACATTTGTTACAAGTCTATTTCACATTATATTCGTAGAGAAAATTCGCGGTGAAAAAATCTTTCATGCTGTTAGAAACTTTATAACCTTTAGATATACGCGTATATGTGAATTCTGTTCCGCCGTAATTCGAACATCGTGAATCGCACATAGGAACCCGCAGCAACTTCTTGGTTATGGTTGTTTGTTTTGATTTTAGTTTTTCGGTTACAGCTGTCGCACGGGTCGCTGAGATTAAGTGATTGGGAGTGAAAAGCATAATAAAAAAAATGGTTGCATTTTATAAAAACATTTATGGTAAAAATTACAATTAACATTTCTTTACAGCTACTTTTGAAATTTTTCGGAAGTAGAAGAGCTGAAATTGCCAGCGTGTACTTTAATCCGCACTCTGTATCTCTTTGTACCTATCTCACTCGGGTTCTTTGCGCAAATATAATACTCGATCATCCACCGTCACTATATAATTCTTCATCATCCAATCTACATGTAAGTAGGCATTTTTTGATTCGGGTATGTAATATAAATAGTTTCAGTAGTGTAGAATCTTGTCGATGCTGCTGCTGCAGTTCACTCTCGCTCTTATTAAGCTTTCGGCAAACAATTTTTCAAGTGCATTTCAATTGAACTTTGATAATGCACGTGTAACGAAGGCGTTAATTAAAACGAGACGCGTATTTCTTTTTTTTTTCGAGCATTCTTTGTCATTCTCTTCCAGAAAATATTTTTTTCTTGCCTGTCATTCACGTATTTTACTCTTTTATCCTGCAAATTATGATAGCATTTTCAATAGCTTCCAATTATTGTCTTTTTCTTGTTCCTATATTTTTATTGTGGTTGTAGGCTATTGTCGATGATTCCACAGGTCTTTTCTAATTACTATGTATAAAATTCTACATTATAAATTTTATTTATTTTCATTATATTATAAGATTATTTAAAATTATAGATAAACTTTATATATAATGTTTCGAAAAAAATAATAAAAATCAACGCGTCAAAACATATAAACATTATATTTCTTTAAAACTTACTTGATTACGTGACGCCGTAGCCAATTCCCGATTCGCAGACCTACTCTAATGCATCCGAACGCTTCCCGGATTCCACCGCGAGGACGATAGATGAGTCACGCAAGTTAACTACCTCTTCTCAGACAGCGCGTCCAGTAGCCACCATCCCCCGAGAAAAAGGACACTATCAGTCCTCTCCACGTGGAGACCCTCGTACTGCTGACAATTTGGCTGCAGTATCGGCATACGTATCGGCAAACGTTGCGCAGTCGGACGCCCATCTGCGGAGGCCGCCTCCGATGGCAAACCTTCTGATGCGAAAGGAACATATACTGTGTACATAAATTATACGCATCCTAAAAACTGTTTTTTTTTTTAATTTTCTCGGACTAGGGAAGTAGATGAAATTTTTGTACTATATACCTAACAAGGTAAAATACAACTTGAGCGATTTTTAATATAAATGGTTACAGAATATAAGACCAAAACGTAATTACCGTGGTTTGTCACCAATGATAATATTTTTAATAATAATGTTGCTGGGATTCAGATATGTACCTAAGTAATTGAAAAATGCAGCAAATAGGAAGACTAACAACCATATTCAAGGATATTTGCGTATTTGCTAAGCACTCGTTACACCATTCGATTTAGTGGTCAAATGTCATTATCGTGGCGGTGGTTCCCGTGGCGCCAACAATAGTAATTTCTCACCAAATAATTTACCAATAAGGAGTATTCGTGTACCTAGTAGGAGTGTATCGATGAGATCGTATTGAACTCGTCATGCTTTCTTTAGACTCGGTCAATAATGTGAGGAAAGCAGGAATAGACCTCTACCACTAGACGTTGTGTCTGCATGGACTACATTGTAATTAACGTTAATTGCGCTTTCAGTAAACGCTTATTCTTTATCTGATTAACGCAATAAATGAATTATCGTAGATACGCTTAAAAAGGAACTCCTTATTATAAAACGACGATGCTGGATGATAGACTCATTCTTCTAAAGGAAGTCTCGACACTCGAAAAATCTTGCACGAGGAGTATTTCAGTACCTATAGTACGAGTGTATGTATACGCTTATAAATTAACTCATTATTATCGGGAATCCCTCCGAGAGCATCTCTCGATGGTCGAGAAGCCCTCCTAGAACAAATATCGACAATTGTGCGTCCCACTCAGAGTATTTCTCGATGACCACAAACCTCTCCGAGAGGATTTCTCGATAAGCGAGAAACCGTCTGAGAGCATTTGTCGATATTCGAGAATCCCTTCGAGAGCCATTCTCAATGATCGAGGAACCGTCCTCGAACAATTCTCGATGATAAACTTATCCTCTAGTCGGAATTCTCGATAATCGAAAAATCTTGCAGTTGCACCTGGAGTACGGGATTACCATTAAGGACTTTACCGATGAGGTCTCATTGAAATCATTAGGATATTTGTAGGCTCACGTGATGGTATCGTAAACGCAGAATATCAATTGTGATATTATATACTACTACTAGTTAGTCCACATTGCGATTTACGTTAATTGCGTTTGTAGTAAGCGTTTTTTCGATACCTTAATCACTTAATTAAAGAATTCTCTCAGAAACGCGTGGAAAATATCTGTCGAGCATTGATACCTAATTGTTGACTTTGTTCACCTAGACACCTTTCCAGTACCGGTGCTGCTGGTGCTGGCATTAACCTGAAAATCTACCGAGTACACCACCTAGACTGCGTAATCGGCGACCATGTTTACCTAGACATCTTTCCGGTACCTGGTGCTCGAGTTAGACCGAAAAGCTACAGAGCGCACCACCTAGAGTGCGTAATTGGCGACCGCGCTACGGAACGCACCTGCACACCTGCACTTTGTCGTTGAGCATTCTTGTTATATTCCTAGATTCCTAAGTTAAATTGCCTTTTTTTCTACTTTATGTGAAAGAAATCTGTCCATTTTCCGAACTCGGGCCCTAAAATTGAGGACTTTTGATCGGGAGATAAAAACCTACAATTTGATACACTTTGAACTAATTTCACTGGGAACCAAAAGACATTTCCTAAAACATAACAATAATAATCATGATTAAGTAAACAGAAACACAATTGAAAATGTTTACTTTTGATGCAGATAAAAAATCGAAAATAATACAACGTTACTTTCAAAAAGTTTACCAGACATAAAAAAAGCTCTGTTGAATTTGATTACTACAGTACTTTCGGTTCTTTTTCATTATTAAAGAGCAATATTCTTAGTATTAATAGATAATAATATTTTTTAAGATAATTCTTAATTCTATAACTCCCCCTGTTAAGTTGTTGGGTATAAGTTTTTTTTTGGATAAACATGAAATAGTCGGGTCGCAGAAGCTTAAATTGTAAACGGCACAGGGAAACCGCAGCTCGTAGTATCCCCCTTTATGACGGGGCTGATTGCTCGCAGTTTTCTGAAGCGCGGTACTTAGCAATGCGACGCAGTAGCGGACGTCTCCTTCCTAGGGTTTCTAGTTTATTGCACACCGATGCGATCGAAAGGACAACTGGCCTTAAATGGGCCTGTAGCTCCGCTGAAAGTTCTAGTGTACATGCGATCTTCGAGCCGAGCAGTTGCTCTCGTGTATTTCTCTGGCCGAAGCTTCGCATCGTTTGCGCATAAGTTTATTCTCTACGACTTTTCTTAATAAATAGTTATTTTTATTTCTATTTATGCATCGAGTACTCCATTTCTTGTTATAGGGGTTGAGAAGGTATTTTTATATTAATTTATTTATGATAAAATATATGTTATTGAATTTGTAGTTAATCATTAATTGATTAAATAATATATGGTAAAATACCGTTGAGTATTACATGCAATCAAATAATAGAAATGTACTTTCTTAATTTCATTTATTTTAACTTTTTCTTTTTTTTTAATGTTACTGTGACTTATGTTTTAATAAAATCATAAATAAAATTATAGCATTAAGCAATTATAATAAATAATCAATTATATTAATATTTTTATAATAAAAGTAAGCTTTTATTTGGACTTTCGTAACCATATTTAGTGTTTGTTGACCTCAACATGGACTTTTTCACTTATACAGTAGGATTTTAGACAAAAAAGTCTAGAGATCTGGGACAAATTGGAAAATATTCGAAATATCTGTTATTCTCTCGTGAATGTAGCGATTTTTATTTAGATGCTTAGAACATTTTTGACTCACGTGAGAACAACAGTTTTTTTAAATATTTTCCATTTTGCCCCAGATTCTTAAAGCTATTCGTTGATCTGAAATCTTGCGGTAAACGAAAATATTGTATCGAAATCAACGAACATTAGCTATGATTAGAAAGATCCAAATATGGACTATGATAATTTAAATAAAAGGTGATATTGTCTACTTTTAGTATAAAAATACGATTACTAATATATTAATTATTTATTGTAATTACTTAATAATAATTTTATATTTATGATTTTATTTTTAATTAATAGAGGTGTTCTGTTCCCTTAATTCAAAGTATTAGTAAGTTATAACTTTTTTTACTTGCGGCGAGAATACACACAGAGTGTTTAATACATTTATTTGCACAAAATCTTAGCAAATTTAAATGAAAATTGCTGACAAAAAATGTAGTATACATGCATATTAGAGTGAAAAAGAAAGAAGCCTTGTGATAATTAGTCGTAGTAGGAAAAAGAGGGAGACAAAAGACCAAAAAGAAAATTGACGAGCGACTAGCGCATCCGGAGCACGGGCGCGCATGTATTTAATCGAAACTTTGCCTCTGGCTGTTGCTCAGGGGCCACTCGAGGATGAGAGAAAGGCCAGTATAAAGTCGAAAGGGGGATGGCGATAGTAAGGGAGGGAGGGGTAAGTCGCTTTTAATAGTCGAGAGCGAAAGATAGATAGGTAGATAGATAGAGAGGGGGGATGCGAGAGAGAGAGAGAGAGAGAGACAGAATGCAAAAGAAAGAGAGAGAGAGAGAGAACGTGAAGGCGACAGCAGCTGCCACCGTATTTGTCTGCGCTACTCTACGATCCTTCGTTGTTTGATATTTCATGGTCCTTGCGAATAATGGCAGGAAATTAGTCGTCTCCATAAAGTACAGAGAGAGAGAGAGAGAGAGAGAGAGAGAGAGAGAGAGAGAGAGAGAGAGAGAGAGAGAGAGAGAGAGAGAGATATGGGCATATATATATAGAAAAGTCTGGCACGCAAAAGATTATATTTACTAGTGAGAATAGAGTATTTCTGACTTCTGAGGGTTACGTGATCGTTTGGGGTACAACAAAGCAGATTTTGTATGGAATTCAAATGGGAACAAAAGTTTAAATAAACATTAAATAAAAAGAAAGCATGCAATAATAAAGCATGCAATAAAAAAATTGAGTATATTTCTTGTATACATATTTATGCAATACTTACGACTAGACCCAAAATTATCTTTTTATTGTAAAAAGCCTATGAAAAAGTGTCCCTAACCTGTACATTATAAAAATTAGAAATATTAAATTAAAAGAAAGCATGAAGTAATAACAGTTCCTGGTAAAAAAGGTATTGTAGTATTAATATTTACTTATTTTATAGTTGGAATATGTGAAGCTTATTTTTGAGTGAAAAATAAATGGAAAAGGTTTGCTCTTAATACCTCCCACACTAGCTGGTATGATTATTGTTTAATTTTCAGTAAGTTCGTTGTTTTATAGTTAAGGTTGTCATTATAGCATATAAGATAGTTGTATTATGAAGTATTGTTGACTGTAAAGCACACTCTAAAAGAAGTGAAGATGCTTCCTTCTTCCGTATCCCCCAAGTGTCATATCAGTTGATAACAAATATTTTGAAACGCATGATATGAATTTTTTTGTACGAATTGCCTAAAAATGGCACGATGCATGGATTAGGGTAATTAAACAAGGAAATTTAACTGACACCCAGTTAAAAAATGGACGAGTGCATCATAAACATTTTATTTCTGGTATACGAATAAAATTTACGCGGGTAATTTAATAAAGAAATATATTTTACATTTTGTTACTATATTTTCTATAAACAGGAAAACTTGCAGACGTTTATAATACAAATGATCCTGACTAGGGTCCTTGTCAAAATTTAAGATATGAGATTGGCTTTTCTGTAAAACGTACAACAGATCGTGATCGTCAAAGGTGTATTTCTATTGCTTACTTTGGCTATCGGAGTTTCAATCATGATATGATCCACCATAATTTGCTTAACTGCAACAGTGACATCTGCAAAGTAGAACCAATTAATGAGGAATTGCGCGGACGCCGAGGCGCAGCGCGGCGGTAGTAGTGTAGTTTATGCAGTTGGTTTTTGGAAGTGGAAAATTGCAGACACCAATCGTGATTTCGACTCATTTGATTTTTTCCGTTGCATATTTTCGCTACGCAGAAAGCCAAAGCCCTAAAGTTACTTGTGGCGAATATTTATATAAGATATTGTTGGAGGAGTCTATCGATCACTCCAAAGCAAAAGTGTATAGTAAAAAGGTGAAAATAATTTACACTATATTTCCATTCTTCAATGTTTCGGTGAATATTGTTACTCTCTTCAGAAAACTGTCAATTTATTTGTCAGAATTAATAAGTACAACAAATTATAATACATGACAAATTAAAATTTGATTTCTTACATATAGGGGCGTACAACAAAGATTAGATAACGAATGTTCTCTTCCTCAGCCAATCTCAGGCGGGGGAAGGAAAAGCAAGAAGCGAGGAGACAGTCGCTGTTATTGTTTCGGCTTCCCCGGCTACTTTTTCGATAATAAGGAAATGATAGGTGTAGCCGGCGCTTTTATATCCACGAGGAGTCTCGCGAATTTTCGAGCGGTCTGTTTACGAGTCACACTAGTGCTTTCTCGCCTATGTAAAAGTCAAGAATATCTATAATCGGTTTTGTTTTTCAAACGGTATAATAAGTGCGTGTACACGTTATTAAGTTTTTGTGTATCTTCTATTTTATTGATACCATTATCTTGCATTTGAATATGTAACATTTCAGAAATAAGTCTGTTATTTAAATTACTCTCTTTATCCAATAATATTGAAAAAACACCGAGGCATAAAGCCTTTTTAATATTTTGGTATTTTGTACAAGATCGAAAGATCTTATTACACCCTTCCAACCCCCCCCCCCCCCCCAACAAACGTGCCAAACCTCCAGAACCACTCTGGTGGAATGAGGATTGCTCCAAAGCCGAATCGGCCATGAAAGAAACCCTGAAAATTTTTCATCGCGACCCTAACCTCTACGCAGAGGTCAAAACGTCAATCTTATCGCGATGCCTGTGCTAACTTGAAACCTACCTCCGATCCCAAAAAATTTTGACCTTTATTCAGCGCTTCAGAAATCGCAACCTTACTGTCCCCGAGGTCCGCAACAATCTTGCGAACGCCGAACATTAAAGGGACCCAATCCTACCCCCCCCCCCCCCCCCCACCAAGCATCTGTACTCCATCGTGTTTCTTTCCTTTCTTCTTTCTCTTCGACAACACAGACAGAAAACTTCTCAACCAATTCTTTTCTTGTTTCGAACTCCAAGTAGCCATTAACAAATGCTTGGAAAATATTAACTCCTCCCCAGGCCTCGATAAGATTGACAATCTCCTTATCTCACACTTACCTGATATGTTTTACTCTTTGCTCTCCATCTTCAATAACTTTGTCATAGAGGGTGAATTTTCCTTCTTCTGGAAAGAATTTCTCGTCTTTTTTATCCCAAAGGTAACTCCGGTAAAATCTCTCTTGCATAATCCCTCCTAAAAGTCTTCGAACAAATCGTGCTCAGGAAAGTCTGCAGATGGCTTGAGAAATACGAAGTTCTCTCTCGCTTCCAGTTTAGTTTCAGGCGCAGCAAATCTTACTCGAATCGTCACCTGTGCCATCTACTTTAGCTTCGTTAACATAACGTGTACGCCGCCGCTCTCTTCTTCGACATTATAAACGCCTTTGACAGCATGGATCCTTGCATTCTTGCCCAAATCTGCTCAGATTTTGGTCTCCCTCTATCCATCTGCATATTGTTCTTTAATATCACATCTATAATATCCTCCAGATCCATATTCTTTAACATAGACAGTGAAATGCTAAGCCCTTTCGAAACCCTTAAGGGGGTTCCTTAAGGATGCTGTAGCAGCCCCATCGTCTACAACATTTATACACAAACTTCAACGGCACATCGACCACAACTGCCGTTACCTTTGTTCGCGGATGTCGTTGCTCTCTTCGTCTCGTCGTCAGATTTATAAATTTGACTTTACAAACTCTGCACCATCGCTCAGGAAAAAATCGAATTCATAATCCTCACCCGCAAACACACGGATACATCCTCCACCACGCTTACTCTCCATAATACCACCATACGCACTTATTCCCAAGCAAAGTTCTTGGAAATCACTCTCGATCCCAAGCTTTCTTGGGCTCGGCACCTCAACCATCTTCAACGCAGATGTACTCCTCACGTTAACCTAAGTCGTTCACTCTGTGGTATTTGGTGGGGCGGCTACCCCCGCTCCCTCATCTAAGTCTTCAAAGCGTTTGTCTTAGGTTCCATAGATTACGCTTCCTTTGTCCTCCTTCCAAGTAAAAAAAGCGTCCGCGAAAAACTTGGTGTCACTCAACGTTTTACTCTTAGAGCCTGCCTAGGTTTCCGGTGTTCCACCAATCCTACGAACTCCTTATTCACCTTCGTTCCAAAAAACTGGCTTTCAGGTTCATCCTGAGAGACTTCGCGGCCAATCACAACTCCGCTATCGAAGCCATTAAATCACTTTTAACTCTCCTAAATTCTAGAAGCACTCTCAAGCTTTTCGAGTTTCTAGTCTTGCGAGCTTTTGCTTGCCTCAGGCACATCAACTCCGCTCCCCTGCTTCACATTCTCTTTCGAATCTCAAATTCTTGCTCCAAGTACACTAACACCGGTCACACCATCAAATGATTACTCCCCCCCCCCCCCGCACTACTTTCAATCATGCTTTTCGTATTTTTCTTTCCTCCACCACCTTCTACACCGATGGTTTCTAAACCTTCGCCGGCTCCTACATAGGTATAGGCATCTTATCACTTGACCTAAAGCTCGATCTTCTCTTTCGTATTTCATCTCGTGCTTCTATCTCCTCGGCAGAGGCTCTCGCAATCCAAATAACCCTCGAATTCATTTTAGAACATAGCATCTTCAACTCCTCCATTTTCACCTATTCTTTTAGTACCATTAACGCCATCTTTAATCTTGAAGTCTATGTTGCCTCCTCCATCGTCGTCATTTTCAAGATCAAACACCTTCTCGAACGCCTCACCACCAAAGGCCTTTCCACCCACCTCATCTGGGTTCCAAGTCACCTTGGCATTCCTGGGAACGAAAAGGCAGCCTCTCTTGACAAACAAGAGTCTGGCTCTGGTACGCTCCTGGCATACCCCTAGCTTAATTCTGATCTCTTCCCTCTCTGCAACATCTTCACTTAAACCGAATCTCGCAAATTTCTAGAACACTACAGAACAAACACTTGTCGCGAATACTCGACTGCCTCAAACCTTGGTTTTTCTCAGCTCATATTGATCGTCCCTCTATCCCGTTGATTTGCCACATGCGTAGCAATCATTACAGCCTAGCTTTTATCCTTCACAACAAAACTATCTTCGACCCCCCTCAATGAAGAAATCGAAGATCTCAATCGTATCTTCTCTCTTCTCTCGCCAAACTCAAACTCTTTCCCCCGTTTATTATCTTCTTTTTTCTCCACAACTTCGCTTCCTCTCTGACTGCGACATCCACCTATAATCTCTTTTTTTTTTTTACAGTCTTGCCTTTCATTTCGAGTTCTTGAGACATCTTGTACCTGCCGGAATGTTTTCATTCCCTCTGCATATATGTCTGACTCTCTCTAATGGGATACCGAGGGTTTATCCCCTCACGTCCCTATCTTCCTGGGCCCAGTGGGATGGACTTAGGGTCACTGCCCCTTTTTTCTTTCTCAAAGAGAAAGCTTTGCAAATTTTGAAATTGAAAATTCCGATGAATTTCCACGGTTTACTTGTTTTTCAGTGTGAAAAATATGTTTTGAAAAAATGTATGTATGTAGATATGTATATATACGTATACCTGGGTTAAATTGAAACTTTGAATTTTTGCGACTGCTGCCTTGTTCTGCGTATGTCGCATGTCCGGTCACTTTGACGCCTTATTTACCACGAGGGTAAGGTCCTGACCGCCGGTATGTACGTGCGCAAAATTTGCCCAGACTATATCTCTGGAACGAATCGATAGAATAAACTCAAATTTTGTATGCAGATTGATCGAGTCCCAATTTAGATCCTATTAGAATATGGAGACACTTGGCTGTTATTTACCACATGTTTTTTTAGCATTTACGCGAAATTTTGATATTTTTTTTAAAAACTACATTTTTCGTCCATGTATACCGTAGACATACAAAATCTAATCCCATTTTCTGAAAGATGATTAAATTTCCTTCAAAAATATGTCTACCTGTTACCGCTTTATCATTACTGTTGGCTTTTAATGGTCAGGCGGACATTTCACAGACGATTGATATTTTGATATGTATACAGGACGAATATTAACTAAATACTAGCCATCGAGCTCCCTTCGCTCGTCAACTAAATATTACAAAGAGCAACATATTCTTATGTAAAAAGACCTGCTGTTTCCGAATCTGAAGTCAGATTTGAATAATTTGTCACCAAAAATTAAATGTGGTCGCGAAAACATACCTAAAATTCAAGCATCGGCTGTGCATTTTTCAATTTAATTTTAGCTGGAAATTGAAGTTTTGCTTTTTCAAAAAAGCTTTGTAACAGTGCAAATTATAAAATCGAAAATTGTTGTTCATTTCAATGTTTTAACTGGCCCTGTTAGTTTTTTGTAACTCAAAATCAATTTCATATATTTTTAATTCAGAATAATTTGCAATATAATAGTAAACAGTTGAAGGAACGCACTTTTTTTAAGAAAACTAGTTTACTCAGTAACCGAATGTTAAAATTGTTCCAGAGCTGATCTTGCCGGCGCATAAAAATGTTTTGATTTCTCATTGCATATAGCAGTGAAAAAGTGGCCGTGAGCGAGGATATATAAATGTTTATTGAGACTCCGGGCATTTAAACTCGCCGTTTTCTTCTGTATACTCACGCGCAGCTTTTCGCCTTCTCATCTCACATACATACCTATATAGATGCTTGCCGCTGCGCAAAGTGACAAGTTAAACTTTCATTTTTGCCTCGCTTGCCGCCGCCCATCGCCGATAAATAATATTCCGTCAGACGTTCATTACGTCGTTAGGTTGTCTCCCGCAGGACACGTGCGCACTGCCGTTTTGTATTATTTTCGAATAATACCAAGTCTTGCAGGCGTACTCATAATAACTATACGCACTTCGCGACCCCAACTTTTAACTTGGAACGAGTATATGCTAATTATGTTTTCAAGCGTTCCGTCCTCTGCACTGCGCGCTACTCATCCTTGCGAAAACAGTATTTCCAACAAAGAATCGATCCTGCTTTCTCTGCCAGACATTTTATTTTTATCATTAAGCTATAAGACAAAATGAAAGGGGTTGGTCCAAAAAGGGAGCGTTTATAAACGAAACAACCGCTAATTTTGACACTCCATTTCTATCGCATTTCGTTAAAACGTGATGCCTTTATTTTATAGCATAATGATATATCGTTCAGTATTTTATTTATATCCTAAATTATAGCATGCAGTAGATAGCCAATTGCAGAACATTTTGGATTAAATTCGAAATGATTAAAAAGATATCTTACAACTGATAATTTTTCTCTAAGTTTCCGTTCTCTGGCAGTGCATTGAACTTAGTGAACCGAAAATTGCAATTGTAACGTTAAAGGGTTAATATAGATTAAGTTAGTTTATCGGTAAAAAAATGTATGGTTCAGCACTTATTGGACAAAAATATTGATGGATAATAATAATAATAATAGTAATAATAATAATAATATGATTTAGCAAGCTATTTTCTGTTTTATTTTTGTTCTCTTTTTTTTTGAACTTTCAAGAGCCGAAATTTATACCGCGAAAATGCGAAAATGAAAAATTGATGGATCGCTTGAATGGCGCGCTTGCGTACCGAACGGCCGATCGTTAATAGCTAACCTCTATAGGAAAAGCTCTCTCGATGATAAAGGTCAAGTCAAGTGCTTTTTTTCCATGGCGTTGCATGCGACCGACCGATATACCTACTGATAGAAAAAGCAAACGGTACTGCTCGACTGCTATACTGCGTATACCACACACACACACACACACACACACAGGCCTCTTCGGTCTCCCTTAAAACGCCTATAGCTCTCTTGGCGGGCATCTAATGATCGGGCGGTGCGCTTTGTCTGGGCTCGTCGCGTATACTTTTGATATACCTGAGAGAGAGAGAGAGAGAGAGAGAGAGAGAGAGAGAGAGAGAGAGAGAGAGTGTATATCGCAGAGTCATGAGGTGCGCGCACTTTTTGCTTCTCTCTCTTTCTTCATATTCTTCATTGGAAGAGTGGCTACTTTATGCGTTAAACAGGCTCCCTTCGGCTTTTTCATACTGCGCGCCCAACATTTTCCCCGATTTTTCACGCTCGTCGCCTTTACACACGATTTTTCCTACGCTTGCCTCCCTTTCTTCATGGCTTAGCATGAGAAATGAAACTTTGATTTCGCTTCTACCTTACACCTATGTGTATATATGTATATGTATTTGGAGCAGATAAGGGTCTTTTCTTTTTCCCTTGCATTACATTACTTACATATATTACATTATTTTCACTTATATTACATTTTTAAGAACCAAATATTGTAACTGATATGTGAGCTATTGCTGTTCTCACATTTGCATACTTTCTTTACAAATTAATAAATTCAAAATGAGTTTTTCTTTCTAATGTTTACTAAATGTTAGTAGGTCGGATCAGAATTTAAATAAAAGGATAAACGAAAGAATGGAAACGAGCCATTTGTTTTCCGTTAGTTTTTTTAACATTAATTATCTGATTCCCTAACCGTGCTATGACAATATAAAAATTAGAAAAAAATTTCTAAAAGGTAACTAATACGCGCTATCAGTATTACAATGAGCTATAACGCAGTTTTAATATTAGTTTTCATTTGTATTTATCATAAATACGTAAAGTAACAAAAATGATTAATTTTCAGTCAGGGTGTGTTTGTGCCTTTCTATTCAGATTAATTATTATATTCCATAGGAAAATAATTTTTCTCTTCTTGGATGAATCTCTGAATTAACTTGAAATTTATAAAATCAATCAAATGTATGAACGATGCAAATAAAAATATTTGTTAATTATAAAGGTTATAAATTTAGCTGCTATGTAAAAAAGAGCACTAAATAGTCGAGAATGTTCTGCAATTCAATATAGAAGGGAAACAAAAGCAGGAATTCACTCAAAGTATTGTTCTCTTTGACAATAAACGATAACTTGGACAACAAAGCCTTTATGCCTCGAGCGCACTTGTCTATTATCAAATTTTTATTCTGACTACAAACTTCTCCCAATAGAACAATGCGAAACAAAAATTACATATATGACAAAGTGTTTTTAAAATTGCTGCATATTTATGATAGAAGGATAAAAAAAATGATTGATATTGAAAAAGGCTAGACAACCATCCAGGCCTGTTCTATTTCGTTCATTATATTTAAATTATTTAAAAGAACTTAAAGAACACATGAGAGTGCTTTGTGATATTAATAGTCTTTTTATGAGATCTCCGAAATGGTATATGTATGAAATGACGGAAGTCTGAAAAAAATCTGTTTAAATGTAGAATTAAAATGTTGAAAAGTTACCTACGAAAGTAGTTCAATACAGCAAAAGCTTGCAAATACACGTAGATAAGGAGGATGTCCACAAACTCGATTCAGACTATCTGTATCGATCTAAATCTGATGTATACAGCGGTACATACTTACTTTTCATTTACAAAGCCAACCGATTTTATAGACGAAGTGACACAAATCCGTACTTATATGCTACGGAGAGGCATTATAGCAGTGGATTTATGCTAATTAGGTCTAGAGTAGTGGGCGAAAAGCGTGTCTTTTTAGGCCAAGTGTGGATTTACTTTGTACGGATCGCGTTTAGAGAGATATAAATAAATGTCATACGAGAACGAAATATTTTAGCAAAACGGTGTTTTCTTTTTATGAAATATCGTTATTTCCTAAAAATGTTCCATACGTCGGTCAATTGCAATCCTCCAGTAAGCTCATAATGAAATTATAAAAAATACTCGTGTACATATATATATATGTATAATAAATCCTGTTTTATATAAATTTGATTAAAATTGATGGAAACGTTAATGACATTTTTGCTTATTGTATATTAGTTCATTTCGGAGTTATTATAATGTCATACTTTTTTTTAAGATTGCTTGAAGGTGAAGAAAAATGATGAGTTTTCTATCAGGAAACTCAATAAATAAGACAAAACAAAATTTCACTAAAAGTGATACGTTCGATGGGAGATTCGAGTCTGCCGTCTCCACTTTTGAGCTCGAGCACTAAAAGTATAGTATAAAAATTCAAATTGGATGGAATATGATTGAGGGACGAAAAGAATGCTTTTGATGTAGAAAACGAAACTTGTGAAAATAAGGCAATGTGTTGAACGAAACGGAAGAGAAATGCTCGCGTAAGGTGCGCTTTTCGAAAAGCAACGATTTTAATATAAAACACTAGACTATCGAAATGATAATGTTTGTTATGGCTTGTTGAGGATTGGATTGTTGACGAGAACGAAATGCATTGCAGGTTTACCGGGGGAAGAGCGCATTAGTCGTGGGGGTATAAAAAATGAATGGGCGATCTCGCGAATAGGTGTTAGACGCGGAGAAAGTGCAGTAGCTGGCGCTCATCTCTGGACTCTCGCCCAGTCCCTTCTAGCACTTGGACTTGGCAGGCAGTCAGGCAGGCATCCCTCCCTTCTCTCGACTCGCGAGAGAGCAGCGGCGGCGGCGGCGGCGGCGGCGGCAGCGGCGGCGGTGCTTTCGCGGCTCGGACACCTGTAAGCACACGCGGCGGACTCGGCTCGGCTCGGCTCCCGAGCTCAGCGCGCGCTCTATTCGATTTGGGAGCTCCGCGACGACGGCTGCCTCTCGCGAGCGCGCGCGCCACAGCCAGAGTCGAAAGTCGGGAAAGCGCCGCTTTGTTTCTGCAATTTTCATCTTGATGGAAAAGGACTCGAGCGAGTGCGAGTGAGGGAGCGGCGAGTGCGCGGGGGAAGATGAGCAGCGGCAACGGCAAGCCCAAGAAACTTGGGGCGCGAGTTGTGAACGCCGCAGGCGAGGAGCTATGTGATTAGAGGCAGTTGGCAATATGCGAGAAAGCGCAACTGTTCTGCTGGTGCTGGTGCTGCTGCTGCTGCTGCTGCTACTCGAGGAGGGCACGTGCATAAAGTGGCTGTAAGTAAGGCGTAGTCCCTTCTTTCCACATTTTACATTTGGCTCAATTGCCGCAATTGCTGCCCAGCTATTTTTAGCCACGCCAATGTCTTCATCTCTCGTGCGCCGGTCCGATCCGTCTTTCCGAATCAATGGGAAAGGAGGAGCAGGAGGAGCCCTAGCTCCCGATAAATCACGTCTCGCAGGCTTTCCGATGTATTAATAATCGCTCGGCGCTCGGCGCTCGCGGAGGTCCGGCCGCTGCCGAATGATTAATGTCGGCCCGTTAATGAGAGGCAAATATACGCGCGCTCGGCCTCGGCCTCTCGACAAAGCATGGCAGAGAGAAAGCGTTGAAAGGGGGATGAGTCGAGGCGATGTGCCGAAAATCGACGTCCCGGTGGTCCCGCACGCCTTTTTTCTTTACAATTTTTCACTTTGCTTCCATCTCTCTCCCCAATATTGCGCGAGAAAACATAAATTCTCCTTTCGAGAAACAATTTGTGATGTTTGCAAGAAAGGCTTTTTTCCCGCAGTGCGGGCAGTTCCGAGACAAATTAAGATTTAAATTGATTCTGAGCGCGTTTGGAAAATGAGAAACGCCTATATAGGTAGCAGAAAGGAGCAGCAGCTGGCTCGGGCCGCTTCGATAATTCAAAGATCCGTCAGGCGTCAGCGATCCGCTGCAGCCAATTTGAGAAGTACACGAGAGATGAGTATTGGCCTCCCTTAGCGCGTCTGGAGCGAGGCTGCGGGACTCTCCCCGAAATTAGCAATCTATTCGTACAGACGCGTGCGTGCGTGCATGCGTGCGTGTGTGCGAAGTGGAAAAAAAAACGCGCGGAGAATCAAGGGGCGCGCAGCGAACAACGAGTCCTCGAACTTGGCCGCCGCGAGACTGTATACGAAAAAGAAGGGGAGTGTGTGTGTGGCGAGAGAGACAATGAAACCGGAAACAGGGGATGGCGAGGATGATGAATGGCGCTGCCCGATGGTGATTTTGCGTGCGAGCCGAACCGGTATTACAGTATATTCGTGCAGTGCGCCAAGCGCGCGCTGCAGCTCTTGTTACTTACATAAAAGAACCGAGTCCAAGTATTGCCCAGTCTCGCAGCGTCTCTGCGTGTACATACGTACACGTGCTCTCGGCGAGTTGCGACGCGTTAGAGATCGTCCGCAGGGAGTGCATTCACGGGCTTGCTTTTCCACATAGCTCTCTGGATCACTTCATTTTAGCCGGCCTCCAATCTTTGTTCTTGCAGCTCTTCTCTCTCCATCTCTTCAGTCTCCACGGATAATTAAACTCCTATACGTGCAGTTTCTCTCTACTGCAGTACAGCGCAATTGATTAATACGAAAGCGAATTTTCATTTCGTTTGAAATTCAAATTTCGCGCCATAATAGAGTGGGCGAAGAAGGAAATTATTTATTTATTTCAACTCTGCTCTCTCTTGTTATTCTTGCACTCACTGTAAAACGGGGTAAATATTTGCCAATGAGAAATTATAGCGGCGGCGGGGTCTCGATGGTCTCGCCTGGAAGCCATTTGCGAAGCATTACCAAAGTGATTACCGCCTCGGTCGTGTGAGGGCGAAGCTCGATGAGCGAGAAAAAAACGAGATCTTTTCTCATGCGGCGGAGGCGCGATGAAAAGCATTCATATATACAAGTAGCCTCTACACACAGCATTGTTGCTCATATCTTGCAGCAAGACGAACCGCGAGTCAGCGGGAGTCCCTCGTCGATAAATCCCGTGGACTTTTTCATTCTCCGGCGTATGTCCATTCCACAGAATGGATACGTCGTCGTTCGTGTATTTCGAAAAATCTCGCCGTAATTTTTCTCAGCCGCGCGCGGCCTAATTAAAATGCCATCTACGCAGTCCCGCGCGGAGATCGGCACCACAGCGCCGCCGCTATATTTGCTCTAATAATTTCCCGGTATAAGACACGTACGCGAAGGCCAGAGTCGATGCCGGCGTTATACAACGTCTAATTATCTCCTTAGGACCAGGGTGTACCAGTCGTCTCTTCGCAACTCCGTCGAAATATAAATATCCGAGAAAGGAGAGACGGCCGGGGGTATTCGAAATGAGCGAGAGCTCGGAGGGCTGTGTGAGCCCAAGGTGGTGATTATCCTCGAAGCAGCGGGCGTAGGTGTATGCGTGAGCGCGCATGTGTGATGGGATTATGGGAACGCGTGTGGAGGAGGAACAGAAGAAGAACGGACATGCACGCCGAGGTCTTTTCTCAAGCGAGTTCCGATTTTCTTTTCCATTATTTTATGGACTTTCTTATACGCCATCGCAGCATCTTCCAAATATTTATCAGCAATTTGCGGATTTGTCACCCTTACATCATTTCTCATGTACTGTATGCTGACTGTGAATTTGTCGTTAAACAGTTATTCAAAATATTAACGGAATTTCTTGAAAATTTTTCTTTGCTCTTGCACCAGCATAGCTGTTATTGAGAGACATACTCGAGTTGTAATAAAAAAAAACAATTATCTTACAATTTTGGAGAACTAATTCATTTTTACTACTATTATCTTTACAATTTTCCTGTACACATACAATAGTATAAAACCAAAAACTAGTTAAATTCTTTGCTGTATATTTTTTGCATACAGCGCAGACCTTAGTTTTTTGCAGCCGTCCAGCAATCAGAGCGAAATATTATCTCAGTCGCTCTGTTAAACTCGGCATTATTTTTAAAATTCATTCAGCCGATATGCAGTAGGTATAGAGTAGGAGCAAGAAATAAAATTTCATACCTACTTGGAAATTAAAATCGCATGCATCTCCATTACCTGCGTCCTGCATTTAAATGCCGATTTATATAGCTACATACAGGAAAAGAATAAAAAAAGCAGTTTGCCGTGGGATACTATATATATATATATACACACGAATACGGCGCAGTGCACGCGCATATAAGGAGTAATCAGAGCGCGGTTTTAGAGGAGGCGTGTTTCGGTCGGGCCCCGAAAAGATGCCTCGCCTCGTAAGTCATGCCACGGCCTGTGTATACCCCCTACTTTGGCTTTGTCTCTCTCTCTCTCTCTGTCTCGTCAATTTCGATTTTTTTTCTTGCTTTTCTTTGTTTTTTTCTTTCGCTGCGACGATTTTGTACGCAAGTGATCGAAGAAGCAATTAAGTCGTGTAAACTGGATGTTTATTTTATAGTGGGACATTTTTACTGATATTTTCATGTCGTAATAAAGAGCGTGTAAATATATATAGCGTTGGCATTGAGGATAATAGCGGCTTGCAATATATTGCACAATTCAAATTTAGAATATATGCGAATGTATTGTTTAAAAGGCCAGACTGATGGTTTGTAAATCGAATCGGTGGACTAGTTGCTTCATGATACATTCCGCTAGTTTTCTCCTGCGCAATCGAGTACTATTTAACGACAAAAATTCTTGGTGGGAATTAGAGAAGGACGGTTTTTAACAACTGCAACGAACGTTCATAAGTGGAATGGATGCCTGGCTGGCAATAAAAAAAATTAATTAATTAATGTACTTTATATCTAATATCAACGCTGATAATTACGCTTTGTTAAATTACGATTTAATATAATTTATTTTTATAAATTTGGACTTTCTAAAAGAGTATATATAAGCTATATCTTATAGTTAAAAATATTGAAACCAGCTTATGCAATTTTAAACCAATCAGTCGACTGTATCAGGTTGCGTAAATTATTCAGAAGTTATAATATAATGTGGTATATAATCCTACTCTTCGTAACTGTCATAGTTTGCGAAAAGATATTGACTAATTTTGTTTTTTTTTTTGTAACTTCACCTAAATCGCATAAAGACGAGTTATATTTAAGCTGAAAATCGTGATGCCTTACTTTAGTATAGATAACTTATTAGAATTTGAATATTTTCGTCGTTATACCGAAGGCACATAAGCCACTTGGAATTATGCTTGGAATTACAAAAGTCAAAAGCGTGGATGGGGCTTGGACAGCTTTTTCAGTGCAACCGCACGGACGTGATTGCTTTTTTTTATACCTCCAGTTTATAAATTATGCAACTTGAGATTATTTTCTAGCTAAATGGCATTGTAATCAAGTCAAAAGGCAATTGGCGCGCGAATAAATTAGCATAGATAAATAAATACGTGGAGAGCGCAGCGAAAGTCGAGGAATTCGAGGCAATAAAGAACAGGCGAAAATTTGACATGTATAGGTATATAGATGCGGTGGTGGATGCGGACATGCAGAGGCAGACGTATAGGTGTGTGTGTATAAATATAACGGAGGAGCTCTGCAGGTAATTTATCGCAGCTCAGTCTCACGGCACGGCGCGGAGAGGAGAGGAGGCGCGCGTCAAGAGTGAAGCGTGAAAATCGATTTTCCGCGCGGGCCAAGAATAATCTCGGTCGACGCTCTTTCACTTTCCCCCGCGCTCGCTCGCTCGCTTATATTGTTATCTGTGAATGAGAGGCGCGAAGAGCATCTTTCGCCCGGATCGGATGCATTATGCGCGTTTCTCGAAAAATCGCTGCCCCTTTCTCTCTTTCTTCGGCTCTGTATACCTATCCACCGCGCCACAGCCCGCACGTTTCTCCTTTCCTTCTTTTTTCTCTCTCGACTACCTACGAGCTGCTTAATTTTTTTTCTCATGCTCCACCTCCCAAAGTACGAGCATCTTTTGTCTCGAGGAAGAAAAGCTTTTAAAACCCTTTATGTAGAGGCTACTGTGGCGGAATAGCCGAGTTCTTAGGTACATCTTGTGCGCGACTCTGAATTTTAGGGGGACGTCGGAAAAATTTTCGGATCGCGTAAATGAGGTTCGCGTTTTAAAACTGATCATTTTTGGGGGGGAAAATTGTGTGCGCGGAGCCGAAAAAAGAGCGAGGAGCCGCGTCTAATTATTATAGGCGCGCGCGTTAAGCGCAGGGAGGCGAATTTAACGATTCGCTCTTAAATCACATTCGCATTATGTAGGCGATAAGGCGCGAACGAGCGATGCTCGCTCCTCGAGCAAGACAATGCGCGCGAGCCGAGAGTTTTAACGGCGCGCTGCCGCCGCCGCCGCCATCGCCGATTTTACGAGCGCCGAGCCTCTTCGTTATTGTAATGAAATTCATTTGGCTTTGAGCGGCCGGCTTATGTCTCTATAAATTTGCTTAATGCGAGCGAAGCAAGTTTCTCTTCAGCAGCTCCTGTCCCTTCTTCGCGACGGGCTTTTACTGCTCCGAGGATTACTGCAGCGTATTGTATAGACTTGCATGCGGCGAGAGACTTCTTCTTCTCGAAATTTAACGGAGCTTTTTCACTCCCGCCCGCGTAATCGCTTGCGGCTTGATTGCGCGACACACAGCCTGCTAATCGCCAAGATTACGAGACGCCGTTGACTTGTGAGTTTGGATAAGGACTTTTTATTATCTTGTAAAATAGACGTCTCTTCGCTCATTCACATTGCTTTTTATCGTTGTACAATGTACCGCCTCGTGTATTGGAAAGCAAAATGCCAATTCGAAATGCAAAATGAACAATGGAATGAGAGATTGCAGTTGTGGCTATATGTACCTGGAAGACCGCGTAGGCGCGGTTATCTGCGCATAGCAACCATCTTTGCTGTACCTTCGATGCGTGCTACGATCTTGATAAGCAACTTTCAATCGATGCTGCTGCCCAATCCCCATTCTCACACATACATTAATTACTCAAACACGCCAACGAAGTACTAGAGAACTAGAATTCAGCATTTTTCATCAGTCACGGGGACAGTTATTATGTTCTTAAATGATAAGAGTTATTGATGCTTCCAATAGTTTTTCCTTATGACAAGCTGTTAAGGATTATTTCGATTTGCTGTAAAAGAGTATTTTTTCCGCAGTGCGCACATGAAATCGCGTTTACATTCGCCGCCCGAGCGCATGCTATAAATAACTAAAAATGCGACGGGCTTACTCGTAACAACAACGTCAAGTGTTGTCAAGGCTCTTGGGATTGAAGTATATCTGGTATATTTTAAAAGGCAAGTTGCGCTTACAGAAGCGCATCTCGTTAGCGAAGCTTTGACAGCCCGATCGACAGCATAGTATACGCGCGAAAATGAGCAAGTATGTTTTGCACATAAGCGATCATTAAATGAGTTATATTTACTTTATTTCTGCAATTAAAGCTCGTTTGTTATGCTAAGCAGTTTTGATGGGGTATAACAGGCAGCACAAATGACGGCGAAAGTATTGTGCTACGCAGCTGACTGCAGAGCGCCAAATTTGAATCTCGAGCGGCCAAGGGCTATCGCGTTAAGGGAACCTGAAAGTCGCAATTAAGATATTGCGATAATTATTGAACAATGCGGTATAAAATATTTCATGATTTGTGCGTAAGGGGCAATTTGAGCAGTCTATAAGCTGCGCGTTTTCTTTCCCGGCAAACAAATGACTTTTGAGAGAATAAGGCCTGGCAGAGGGTTCGAGCACACCTGACGAGTATCCGCGCGCTCGAGCGATTTGAAAAATCGGATAAGTCGGCATTCGTGTCTCTACTCGGCTGCAGAAATGTTGTACAACTGCCGTACGTCAAGGTAAAAGCCACTCGACGAGTGATGCCCGGCGCGCAGTTGGTAGCTCTTTCTTTGGGCTCACCCCTGCAGGCCCGCACATGCGCTGCGTGTTTAATAAGCGTAGACGGACGGTATCAGTCAGCGGCGCGGCGAACAAGGGACGCCGCTCGAGAAAGGAGTCGCGCGCGGCGCAGTTTGGGGTGCGAAAACTTTGAGAAAAAATGCGCGTGTAGCGCCGTACGCGGCTCGGGGAAAGTTTTATAGGAGCGCGACGAATGAGGAGCGCGACGAGCGAGCTAGGGGTTGCTGTCAAGGCTCTCGCATTTTTACGGCGCGCGCGCACATAAATCAGGCCCTACGCTCCAAATCATTCGTGCATTCGTAGACGAGAGAGATAACGGGAGGGAGAAGAAAAATAGTGAAATTGAACAAAGGGATTATTGCTGTCGATTTAAAAAATTGTCCTCCTTGGAGCTGCGACATTTACGACACAACAGCTGCGCGACAATTTTACGACTGCAGCTTTGTACAGACACGCACACACACACACACACACACACACACACACACATTACACTTATATGCGAGTGTTATTGCGCAGGGCTTTGGGCCGAGCAGCCGACGGCTTCGAGTGGACGCGCGAGGCATGCACGGGAGCGCGGACCTCGGGGCTTCTCGAGCGCAAGCAGGCCAGGGCTTGTCGGGCCACTCCGGACATCATGCAGAACCTCGTGCAGGCAGCGAGGGACACGTCCGCCGTCTGCCAGCAGGCCTTTCGACATCAGCGATGGAACTGCAGCAGCATCGAGAAGGCGCCCGATTTCACGCCTGAGCTGCTCACCGGTCAGTACACCTCATCCGCCCACTTTCCATCCAGCTTCACCCCAACAGCCCACTCCTTTCGACTCGCTAACATCAGTAAAGCCACTTATTCTCTTCTCCAAGAACAATGATTATCAGCGGCCAAGAAAAAATACTGAATTAATAAATGCATAGGGCTCGCTTATGTGAGTAGTTTATTAGTTTATTTTCACCTACAGTTTTCAAATTAAATATTGCCTTTCAACCTAGTTCATTAAAAATCACGGCTCAGTAGTCTTGTCGCTTACAAACTTACTTCAAATTGCTTTGTATTTCAATTTGAGTTCATCACTTTGACAGAACTTGTTCCAAGAGCCAAGTGCTTTATGCTTTCGAGCGTAATAAATATTATTTTTATTGCAAATACTTTCGAGATACGTTATATCTAAGAATCTTTATCAATAGAGTTAGCCATATCAACTGCGAAAACAACATTTAAAATTCTATTCGATAACAATTCACATCGTAATAAATGGTAGATGTACAGATTTAATCCCGCTTTCAATCAATCTTAAAAAATGACTTTGCCCTCATATTATTATCACGCTATTAAAGTATACCTTTAGCACTATAAAGTATAGTGCTATCGCATTAAAACAATCAAAGGTCTAGATTATTACATTTAGTCGAATTAAGTATACTTAAGTTCACTTTAAACCGAGCAGTTGTAAGCGTTATAGTTTGATCAGATTCAATATAAGATTACAATCTTCAGGAGACTTTTCAGACTTAAACAACTTGACATTATGTTAGTATATAACGCAACTGTAGAGTGCTCGACGACTACGTTATTCAAATCATTTTAAAATAGAGCACATAGAAGTGGGCTGAGGCGCAAACCTTGCAACACTCTTGAAATAACTTTAACATCGTATGCGCGGGGAATACGAGTTTTGCAATTCAAATGCAGCACTGCGTGTTTCAGAGAATTTAAATGGTATTTAAGACACTTTTCACGAGATTTGTAGAGATTGAGGAATGCGAGAAGAAGGGTTCCTAAAGTCACTTATCAGCAGCTAATATGCCTGCAGTATAATCTAGCCCACGCTGCACCCAGATTATCAAGAGTTAAAGATTAAGTGCTGCAGCCTGAAGCCCATTTCCTCGCAGACTCCTGTCGCAGTGCGCCTTTTAATTTGTCAAGTCGTCTAAGCGCTGAATCGTTTCTTAGCTTATTTGAGTGTAGACGCGAGAATTGGCCGGGGGAAGCCCTTGGATGAATAGCTATAGCGAAAGAGATGCAATTGAGGGAAGGGAGATTGGGAGCATAGAAATAAAAAGGGCTGTGGATTGTCAGGGACGAAGGAGCAGGCGTTCGTGTACGCGATGTCGGCGGCGGCGGCAGTCTGGCGATTGGCGCGCGGCTGCGCCCTAGGCAATCTGGCGGCGTGCTCGTGCGCGACTCCACCGAGGCGCGAGCCCCCGGCACCCTCGGCCCTCGTTCAAGCGGCGGCCTCGGGAAGCTTCTCACCGGCCGCCATAGCCTTCGGGCCAGTCTCGACGCGCAACGCCTTCAAGTGGGGCGGCTGCGGCGACGACGTGCGCTCGGCCTCGCGCATGGCCAAGCGCTTCCTCCAAGGCTCGACCCCCTCGCCTGGCGCTGGCGCCCAAGCCAAGTTCCTCCACGCTGTCAACATGCACAACAATCGCGCCGGACGCAGGGTAACTTATTTATTCTTCTCATCCATTTACCACTTTACAACTCATGTTTTCCCACTTTATCCCCCCACCTGTTTACACATTACACTCTACATCGGCGCCCAACACGCTGAATTTTCATTCGTCGAGCTTTCTTAACCGTCTAATTCTATTCCAAATTGTTGGATAAAACCCATTTTCAAACGTCTCGTTTCAAACGGATTTGAGGAAAAGCCATTCAAAACACGAACAATCACAAATATTTGTTTAATGTAAAAAAATGTTTCTTATATCATACTATGTCTGTTTGTAATAATTATTCCTTCATCTTCCTTTATTTTCCTTTCTTTCCATCATCTTACAAGATGCGCATGCTAGACCGCGATAAAACGACATCATTTAATGAACCTCAGTTTTTGGTTTTAATCGATACTTGGTTCGAAAATATCTTCAAGAGCTAAATATAGCCGATATATCGAATATGAAGCCTCGTAATTATGTATTTAGAGTTCCGAATAGCTTTGCGCACTTTCTCCGAAAAGTCATGGAACCGCTGAACTAAGTCGTCATGTCGTGAGGCTTTGGATTTCAACTCTGATATCAGGAAATATGTACTTATTTTCCAAATGATAGGATACAAAAGAGTTGAAGTCGGAAAAAGCGATTAAAAATGCATGCTCTGTAAAAGAAAGAGAAAGCGCAATAAAAGGACATAGAAAATTTGGAGGTGAAGAATGAATTGAAATGTCGATGGAATGGAATTGAAGGAAATGAGATAAGTATATTATGAAGAGTGCAGGGGATGCACTTTTGCAGCAAGGGCGCGGGGTAATGATGGGTAATGAATTGCTTGACACACAGGCAGTAGAGCAGTCGTTGTCGTTGGAATGCAAGTGTCACGGGGTCTCGGGCTCCTGCAGCGTGCGGACCTGTTGGCGCGGTTTGGGCTCGAGCGGTCCGGCCGCAGCCGGGGCACGACTACTTCGACGCTACGCCACCGCAGCCGAGGTCAGGCCAACCTCCAGCGGACGACTGCCGCCTCTCTATCATCACAACAACTTGCTCTACACTACCAAGAGTCCGGACTTCTGCGTCGAGGACAAGAGGCGAGGCAGCCTCGGCACCGCTGGCAGGTTAGTGTATTGCTGATAGTACCTTGTACTCGGCTTGGTCGGTGCAGTTGGGAAAACAATAATAATCTGCCTTATTTGCGCATACTTCGCGTCGTGCTCTCTGAAAAGTCAAAGCGCATGATTAGCTCGCGTAATTCTGCAGCTAATAGCTCTGCAGCGCGGCATAGAGCGAAAAGTCATTGAGAACGCGAGAAAGAGCGCGCAAGAGCTTCCCTTTATTTCCCTTCGTTTTCCCGTCCGATCTCGTATAAGGCTTTCTTACACGGCCGATTTAATGAGTCGGGCCGTTGGCGTAGCGAAAGTTGTAAATCGCCGCAGCAATAGGCATCGCTCTCGAATTCGAACGATCCAGTTTGAAATTCCCGCGCTCTGCACGCGCCGCGGCGGCTGTCTTCGCGCTACACAGCGCTAAATCAGCTTATCTATATTAATGTATTCGAGCCAATCCTAATTGGAATGGCTCAAGAGCGTGCGCCTCGTAAATCGCCCGTCACATTATCCTTTCATAAAATTAATACTTCTCTGCGAATGCACACGTACAGTCAGGGCCCGCTTCGGAATTATTAAATTATCGACCGCGGAGTAAGCAGCAGCGCTCTCGATGTATATATTGTGCGGTATACAGATATTTCGCATGGGATCTCGAGGCAAACGAGCTTTGTCTTCTAGGCGCGCCTCCCCTATGCGCGTCCTTTTTCACGGTCGTCTCTCAATTCCCATGCTTCCTCTCTCGCTCTTCTTTCTCGCGAGCCACACACCTCGAGGCTCTGCGCAGCGGCGGAGCAGCCGCCGCTTCTTCTGCTGCTTCTTCTTCTTCTTCTTCTTCTTCTTCTGCTTCTGCGCCTCGATGTATCGGGGGCCTCGGGTATTTATGGCCAAATGCCGCGTTAATTACGAGCGAACCTGTTCTCTTATATGGGGGCCGTCGCTCGCGGCGACGACTCGGATGTGCCGTAATCGTAATCGCGAGAGCACGCATGCCCAGACGAATCCGATTATGCGTCGCTTTTGTATCTATTACGAATTTTTTCACCTTTTTTTCCATTTTCTTCTTTCTGATGCGCTGATGCGCCGTGTCCTCGGGGCATTTCGTACGGCTCTCACTTTTCCTTTCGATCTGATTATGCACTGGAGTCGTTTGGGAATTTTCTTCAGCTTGTGAGGTTTCCTCAACTTTTTATTGTTCAACGCCAAGCGCTTCTATACTTTGACTATACTGCGAATCTACATGTTGCACAACAACAAAACCCCACTTTAAGCAATACATAATAATATAAATGTAATATAAATTTTATGGCAATATAGAGCAAAGTGCAAAAAAGCTGTGAGCACGAATTCTTCATGAAGATAACAAATAATGCGTTTATACAAGGATTGAATGTTACGGATTGATTTATATATAATAGAATTTTAACTGATGTATAGTGAATGCAATTGAGCACTTTGAATGCTTTAGACGGTAGTAGACGATGAATTATCTGAACTTGATTTTGTCAGGTGAACTTATTTTCATTAAAGAGAATGAATTTAATGCATCTCTTCGAGCTAGTGCTTACTTTAATTTAATATCAGCCAGCGTTTATTGTAATGAAGATGTACAAAAGAGATTACGCGAGGACATGACTACGTTAAATTCCCGCACATATCTTTCGTAGATGGGGTGTTACACAACAAAAAAATTTCTTAAGGATAATCCTGATATTTTATTTACGAAGACTGACAAAGGTA
Source organism: Philotrypesis tridentata (assembly GCA_018906965.1). Lineage (NCBI taxonomy): Eukaryota > Metazoa > Arthropoda > Insecta > Hymenoptera > Pteromalidae > Philotrypesis > Philotrypesis tridentata. Next base: position 350,804 of record JACCIB010000060.1, read on the forward strand.
CAGTGACTACTACAGTGGCGATCGATCGTGACATCTACGTCTCTAAGGTGGAAGAAGCACTTATGCTGTCGAGCGCGTTACTATCGTACAGTTAAAGTTAATCCCACGACGGGAATTCAAAAACTAATAAAGAATCTGATCAGTTGTTGGGAAGGACGCGGCGTTTTTTATTAAGATGAGTTGTTTTATGGGCGTCAAAATCAAAAGGTTAGAGCACACAGTAACGCCGAGAGCATATGCCCTTGTTAAAATTCATAAACAGGGGAACCCTATAAGAATTATTGTTTCAGCCATTTTGTGTAGCCCTACGTATTATGTAGATAAGAGTATTTTGAAATTGTTTGCTAAACACATTCCAACGCCTGCTTCATCTATTTTGAATAGTATAGTTTTAAATAATAAATTGCAAGATTCTACCGGATAATTGCGTATACTTGCGTCCTTCGATGTGGTTTCTCTTTTTTCTAATGTTCCTAAAGGCCTCATTTTGACACTTTTAGATTGTACGTATATTTAAAGTTCAACGACAAATATTATAAGCAAATATTGAGCGCCCCTATGGGCTTTTGTTCAAACCCGGTATTCGCTGACATGGTCTTGGAAGAATTGGAAACCTATTGTTTGGATATCGTTAAGCGAGCAGTATAAAAATATTTTTCGTGGTGGATGGCGACATGATTAATTCTGTTTTGCACGTTTTTAACAGTTTTAATGAAAACCTTCAATTTACATACGAAATAGAAAATAATGGCAGTATAGTATTAGCTTTCTAGATATACAGATTATACGTCACGAAAATAATTATTTAATCACTAATTGGTTCCAAAACAAGACAGCTTCAGGTCGTCAATTAATTGTATGTCGCACCATCCACGCAATCACAAAAAGTTGCTATATAATTTATAATCTTATAGATACGGCAGTATATTGCTCTCTCGTCCAGCTTTTCATAAAGAAAATATTGTATTAGTTAAAAAATTGTGTCTCGCGAACGATTATCCAAAAATGTTTATTGATAAGTACGTTAAAAAAAGTAATCTACAAAATAGATTGTAAAGGTTATGAAACGACTTACATTGGTATGACCACTAAGGCCGTTAAAGAAGAGAGAGAGAGAGAGAGAGAGAGAGAGAGAGAGAGAGAGAGAGAGCACAAATATTGTATTAGAAGTCAGGATATGAGATCGCTACTATTGCTATGCATAATTCTGACACGAGACATGATTTCGATTTCGATAATATGCAAATTTTGGACAGAGAGCCTTCGCTAAACAAAAGAAGGTTCTCTGAAATGTTGCATATACACCTGTTTAATTAAATTTTAAACAGAGCAGAGGATACTAATTTTCTAGAAAACATTTAGAAAAATTCTATTTCTAATATAAAGAATGTTCTTTGATATATTTCTAAATGGCCGTTTTAGTTATATTAAAATTATTTTGTTTCTTTTTTGTGGTTTGAATGTGGCTGTATTAGTGGCTGCAGGGAAGCTGGTAGTGGTCCCCCGCACCGGGCTCTCTTGTAAGTCGATACGATTTGTTATAGTATGCGACTGGCGTGTCGGTGCAGTATAGCTGTGTTGAGGTGTGAAGAATCCGCGTCGCTATAGTCTATAGTTGACAGTACCGTGATTGTTAGCGCTTGTGTTAGTGTGCAATTGGGGTAGGAGTTGCTGGTGTTTTGCGGATTCGTCTCATTCTCGCAGACATGTCCAATGATGCTGCAGCATTAACTGGCGCTCCCCCTTGCTTTTATCTGCTGGTGCCACAAGTATGATAGTTTATCTTAAAATTTGCGCCAGAATAAAGGCTGTATAAGCTGGGAATTTTTGCAATTGCACATCAGTCCGAGTAAGAGCTCCTGGGTGCGTTTTTTCGCCTTGTCGGCGACGCCCAAGGAGGTGTGTTTGAGAGAGATCTGTTGTTTCCGTATCCGTAAGGAGTGATTTTAAATTTTGTTTATAATTATTTTAAAATTTGAATGGTAAATTTCCAATTGCAATTTTTTAAAATAAATTTTGTTTTTAGTCAGTGTTATGCGGGACGGTTTGTCGGGACTGGTTTTTTATACAAATGTAGTTTCTCAATTTTTCATTAGGTATGATAGTTTTTGTAGTCAATGAATTAATATTGTTTTTATTAACGTTGAATTGTAATAATGTAAAAAAATTTTTGTATGTTTATTCACAGCCTTGATAAGGGACTTATCAAGGTCCGAAACGTCGGTTGACATTAAATTAAAGTACTAGCTCGAAGAGATGCATTAAATTCATTCTCCTTATCTATCACGATCGAGCAATAGCAGCATTTGTTCTACTTATTTTTGTTAAAATTAGTAATAATATTATTGCAAGCAGTGATTGCACAATAGCTCGATTCGCGCAAGTAGATACTTAACTTGGACTGACATGAAAGAAAACGACAAAGATGATCGTGAAATTAGCTATAGAATTTACATAATCGTGTATTATTGGAGGTATGCGCAGTGATAAAGGCTATATCTATATCAGGGAGCCAGGCATAAACCCGAGTCATTGAGAATGTTTTGTGCGGGCACACGTTAATCACTGCTTTATACCTCGCTTACAAAGAGGATTACACATGCTGTCCATATTTTCCTCGTTCGACGTTCTTTCCGCCTGTCTTGCTCTCTCCTCGAGCTTTTTATTTTTTTCTTTCAATCTCACGCTATATCTATAGATGTATATACTATATATATGCACAGTGCACACGCGAGCGCAATCTTGTGCACACTGCGCGAATGCAATTATTGAAAGCTAAATTGAAACGTCGAGCTGCTTCTTATTTATAAGGAACGATTTGCCAGCAATTTCGCGCGGATTTACATTCGCGAGGCGAGATATAGCGCTGTCGGACACGCGCGCGCACGCGAACTTCAGATTTTTTATTCTATCTCGTATTTTCAAGAGAGAAGAAGAAAGAGAGCGAAAGAGATCGCGTAATGGCGTTTGCGTGCTTTTGAAAAATTTGATGAAAACGATGCGCTCAAGTAGCTTCATGTGTCCTTTGAGTGATGTTTTATTCAATTATACATATAACTCATATACTTTGCGTAAATCTTTTTAATACATATATGTTTAAGTAATGCGTATGCTCAGTTTATGCAGTTTTGAAATTTTCAATACTACTTCTTCTTATTCTTCTTCTTCTTCTTCTTCTTCTTCTTCTTCTTCTTCTTCTTCTTCTGACTACAATAAAACCCAGATATGTATACACATGCCGAAGTTCAGCGATGTGTAAAAGTACATGGAGCTTTCCAGTGGAAAAAAATCATAATGTAGCTCGAGAAGCTTTCTCGGCGTTCTACGCTTCGAGCTTTCATGCGAAAATCTGAGGATTCGATTATGCCGACGACTCTTATATCGAGCTGCATCTACTCGCCCCCGATACTTTGCTGTCTATTTCATACGGTTTATGAGTACAGAAATCTTTCGCCCTTTCAGTCCAAATCAGGGGAAAGATGCGTCTTATTAAATGCGTATTCTGAAGGTCAACAATTTTTTTCCTATATATATATCTGTGGCTTGCAGGAAGAATCACTTAAGGGGACCCACCACGTTTAAAATCTGAAATAAAAAAAATTTTCAAATAATTTTTAAATTGTTGTAGTCAATTAGAATTGAACCAAAACATTTTTAATCTAAAAGTATATACAAAATATAGTAAGATTAAATTTTTATTGTCCTACTTTGAGCCTAATACATATTCATGTCAGCGTAGACACTGTTCGATGACTTTTGGCACTGTGCGTAAGGTTCCAAGTGTACGCATGGATGAAATGGGCTCAAATTTTTTTTATAAGCTTATTATAGTATTAATTTCCGCATGAACAGAGGGATTTTAATTTGAATGAGTAGAACATTTGAAAAAAAATAAGATATGTCAATAAATTTAAAATCTAATGGTTTTGAAACACATTTTATTTTTTTTCAAATGTTCTACTCAATCAAATTAAAATCCCTCTGTTCATGCGGAAAGTAATACTATAATAAGCTTGTAAAAAAATTTGAGCCCATTTCATCCATGCGTATACTTGGAACCTTACGCACAGTGCCAAAAGTCATCGAACAGTGTCTACGCTGACATGAATATGTATTAGGCTCAAAGTAGGACAATAAAAATTTAATCTTACTATATTTTGTATATACTTTTAGATTAAAAATGTTTTAGTTCAATTCTAATTGACTACAACAATTTAAAAATTATTTGAAAATTTTTTTTATTTCAGATTTTAAACGTGGTGGGTCCCCTTAAGTGACATTTTGTGAAAAATTTTTTTATGTCGAATTCGAGGTGCTCTTAGTACCCTTTTTCATTGTACAATAGTAGGATATCCGAAATGCACAAATATTTTAAATGCCAGCCGATTGCATAATCACTTAACTGCGTCTCTCGTAAAAATGTTACCGCAGAACCACTTAAGTGCACTCGTTTTTTTTATTTTTGTGCGAGATACACCGTGTGGAGTACATTAAAGCGGTATAATATATATCTAATTACCTATACCGATGTGTTCGTCGGTTTTTTTAAATTAAAAAAAAAATTTTTAACGTTTTTAAATTTTTCAAAAATTGTCAATTTGCAAAAACAAAAAAATTACTGGAATCGCTCTGATAAAATTCGTACGTATTCCTTAGCTGATTCTAAGAACTTATTACTCTTGAAAATTTTTTCCAAAAGTGCGCGGTTTCAATTATAATATGCGCCAGTTTGACCGCACCGAGGTTCAAAATCAACCCCCAAATCACGGATCTTTTAGGTTTGGACATTTATTCCATTGGTTAGAGGAGTTCCAGATACATTGCAAATGAAAACGTTCTTGAAATCTCGAATTAAAAAAGAAATTGTGGAAAAACCATGCTTTTTTCCTTTAAACCTTTGTTTCTCATTGTTAACAATAATTTTCGAAAATTTCAATTACACTATTAGAAAGGGCATGAGTTAAACTTTAAAAATATGCCCCGCCCGAATGTTTTTAATCGGAAATTGCATTAGTTACAAGCCATCAAAGAGAGTGATCGCAATAAGCACTTATCTGCAAAGTTCCCGCAGAACCACTTAACTCGAGTAATTCGTTTAGCTTGCCCGTCAAGAAAGAAACTATTTACAAATGTAATACTACGGTTGTATTCGTATTAGATACCTAATGAAATGAGCCAATACTTAGATCTTTTCTCTGACATTTCGATCTTACATATTACTCGAAACATTGAAATCGCTTTTTCTCGAAAACACGAAAAAGTCACTTAAGTGGTTCTTCCTGTCAGTCACAGATATATACTTATATTTATGGAAACGAAAATAATAATGTTATTTTATTATACCAACATAATCTATTGCATTTGACGACAACATTTATCTTGAGTTGGAAAATCCAGCCATGACTTTCTTTGTGTATACAAGGAGACACATCCACAGTTACCATTTCAGCATAAAAATATCGTGGATTGAATTACTAAAGGATTTTGTTTAAAAAAGTATTACACGTATGAAAATGACAGTCATTAATTTAACTCATGATTTTATCGTCCTGTTTATATCGCGTAGACGCGTATAGTCACGCGATCTTACGCATAATTAAACGAATAAATGTATAACTCTAAAAAAATGTCTGAAGTTAGTCATTTGAAGCAATCAGCATGTCACAGACAAAACTTTACAGAACCAGTTTTTTAACTTAAGAAAATTACTTGTCTTCCTTCCTGATTTGTTGAGTCGTAAATATTCTGAGGTTGAGCGAGAGCCAAGAACAAGAAGAGTGAGAGAGAGAGAGAGAGAGAGAGAGAGAGAGAGAAAGTAGAACCGCTTAGAAGATACAAACCTGGGGACAATGGAGGCTCGCAGCCCTTAAGAAATAGCCCAGCATCAATAACGCTTGATTCTTCAAACGCACTTTGGCCGCTATCGTTTCCAGCCCGTTCGCGCATTCATTGACCGCGAAAGCTTGCTTTTTGCGCGCGCAACTATATCGCCCGTCAAGCCATCATCCCTCAGCAGTCAGCAGCGTGGACGGAAACAAAAGCGCCTATATATAGCTACATGCCGCGTTGAAAGCGTCGCCCTGGCAGTTACAAATGACGCTCCGCTCGCGCTTCCTTTCCCTTTCCCTTTTCCAAACAGCTTCGCAAGCGGATCCTCCACTGCGACGGGCTACTACGTCTTTGACTCTCAGGCTCATAAGTATATATATATACGCGCGCACCTGGCAAGCAATGTAACGATGCCTTTTCCAACTTATTGCATTTTTTTCTACTGCGATGGCTGCGTGATCGATGCGCCTGCGCCAGTCCATTCTTCCTTGACTTGGTCCTGAGCGGTGAAAGGACCACGCAGATAATAAAGCGCGCACAATATTTTTAGACAGTCTTTTTTTTTATTCGCAACTCATTGCACTTTCCACATGGATTCAAATTCCATCGCTCAATATGTACTAATTCCACGTTAAACGTTATCATCTTGATGAATCAGAGCACTACGCGAGTCGCGAGAGGAAATGAATTAAATTTATTAATATTTCAAATGCTATGTAGACGAACATATATTTAGTATTTTTTAACGATGCGCTTACATAAGAAAAAATTGGCGTGTTAACGCGATAGCGTAACCTGTAACCATCGCATATTTTTAAACAACCTCACAAAGTTGTATCAATAACTTCAGACCTGATTCATTCACGTACTGTGTTATTATAACAGTTACAAATTAGTTGCGCTATCAAGTCAATGCGCTGTTGTTATAAACATTGCGAGAGTGTTAAATATGTCGATCCGAAAAAAAACTTACAACTCTACGTTAATCCATATGAAACCTATCTATACTATACGTATTCTATTTGAGCATTTATTACGCAGCACAGAGTTGCTTGCTGTTTTGCATTGAATTGCACTTTGCATATACAAACTACGACAGCGCACGTCAACTCGCTACTTATTACATCATCATCCACTAATTGTGCAGCTCTGCATTCATCCGACCGTCTACTGATACTCGCATGTTTTCGGCTCGTTTCAATCTTCAAATTCGTTTTCGGCTAATCAAATTGATTTTCAAACATTTTCTAGCTTTGGTGTGTCAATTGAGCAAAAATTGCATTTCTTCGAAATCCATAATTTTCCTCGTTAGCTTATCTTTCGTAGAATTCACAGAATTTTTTTTTTCAGGGTCTACTGTCGCCTCTTATTCTCATTAGGGGAGCGTGAAAAAGAACGTCTCAATCACCGACAACTTATTCTAGTCAGGATAATTCAACTACATCATTTTATACCTCAGAAAGCTACGTAATTACATTTTTTGGGAACTGTTTTGAGCCTAATGTACCAACTATAATAGAATAGACAGTACACGATGACTTTTGTACATGTATGGATGAAATGGGCTCAGAGTTCACACGAATCTAGAAATGTTGATTTCATTGAGTAGACGAACACAGTCAGTGAATTAAAAATGTCTAGATTCGCATACGAAAAGCAACTTATTATTTTTATTTGGAAATTAAGATTAAAGTTATTATCCCTGAAGGCAATTGTCGATTACTTAAGCAAATTTATCATTTGTCGGTGTGAGAGTCAATTCATTAACTCGGACATGATAAGGTGCTCCAATAACATATATAATCGCATTGGCAATGTCTTGGGGCTTTAAAATAGGAATGGCATCCAAAAACGATGTGTCCATTCCTGCCTCTTCAAAAATCTCTGTTTTTACTGCTCCCGGACTGATATTCTGTGTAGTGAATATTAAACTTATAAGTGTTTTGTTAATTATAAAAGATGCATCAAGGTTAATCGAAATACTCACGCTAACTCTTATTTTTGTTTGGTTCAATTCATGAGCTAGAGTTTCCGATAGTGATCTCATACCGAATTTGCTTGCAGAGTATACATTGAAATATCGACCCTGTAATTTCGGTGTTTGCAAACCTGCGACACTGCAAAGACGATTGGCAATCAGTTACGTACATTGCTCTACCTATATACACATATATTATACGTAAAAATAACTTTGAATTATAGTACCTATTTACATTAACAATGTGTCCCTCTTCCCCGTTTTCTTTCATTAGCTGCATAGCTCGCCTTGCGCAGAGAAGTGCACCCACCAAGTTTACATTTAGAATAAACTGCAACGTCTTTGAATCGCTATCTAGTAAGATCATTTTATAAGTTTACTTTAATGACATGCAGCCAACAGCCGGATTATTCGTATTCAAATTGGACTACATTTCGATGTGGTGCACATGCATCCCGACTATAGGGAACCTCACTGGCCAGTACCATTGTATGGTATCGGGCAGTGGGAAGAGCCGTATAAGACTCATAAAGAGGACTTGGGTAGGCTATAATAAATAATAAAAAAAAAAAAAAAATAAAAATTGGTACTAAATACTGGAAAAGTACCTAAAACTTGCATACTCCCGTGTATATTCCAACCTGTAGTACGTAAATTATAGATATTTTTTCAATACACTCTTTTCATTTTTCCATTTGTTTTCTTTGAAAAATTTACTTGTCGAGTCAGGAAATTATTTTAAATACGCATGTATATAGTACGAGAATTATATCGTTTCGTAGGGGGTTGCTATAAGGATATGTATAACGAATTAGGCGAAAAAACTTGACTCGCTTGTATCGTTTGCAAAGGATTTCGAATAAATTATTTTACAAAAATCCTACATAACATCGAATCATCATAAATCAGAAACGAATGCACGTACTCTCATAATTGTTTACATGCGAAAATTTTATGAGAATCGTTAAGAAAATTGTATGTATAATTTTATCCTTATAGGTATAAAGAAAATGTGTTTATTATTTGAAAAATTGCAATTGTTTCCGCTAATTGTTAGATTCGAATTCAAATTTTTCAATCTTAGATTTTTATTCAAAACTGAATCGAAAAAACGGACGAATTTCAACAGCGTATTATATGTGCTACTGTTATTTTGTATCATCATGACTTGTAAATCAACTGTAACAGCTAATACTTGAGTACTTAGTTTTTAATTTAAAAAAACGACACTCATGCATCTGTTAAAAAAAAAAATAATTTTTCTAGTAATAAAAAAAATTATTAAACTGACAGATAATAAATAAAGAATTAATTAAAAAGCTCTCTTTGGTAATATACCTACATCAGCCATGGCACTAATCTTATTAAAAAGAACTTATTAACTTATTAACTTTGCTAATAATAACAATTAGGAAAGTCTTACCAGCTATGGACCCTTCTCTTATGACACCAGCATTATTTACTAATACGTGAATAGTTCCAAAATTTTCTTTTATCCACTGAAAAGCAGTGTCGATACTTTCCTCGGACGAGACGTCGCATTCTTTTGCATGGAATTTTCCTGGACCGGCCACACTTTTCATGTGACTCTAAATAATTACAGATAATTTTAGGCGATTCCAAATAATGTAAAATTCACGTGCACATACCTCCATCGCTGTTTTCCTCCGAGCAAGTCCAATTACTATTAAACCTTGGCGGACAAAGTTTTGAGCAGTCACCAAACCAATACCAGCTGATGCTCCAGTTATCACAGCCACTTTTCCTGCCCAGCGCTCCATTTTTTCCTTTTTTTTTCTTTATTTTTAACTATACTGTATTTTTTTCACTGATACTAATTTATACAAGTTAATTGTAAAAGTTATGAGTGCGGCATTTCAAAAGAATGACAAATTTTCTCCAGATTTCATTTTTTTTACAGAAAATACAGAACTAATATTGTAAAATTTCTTTTAAGTATAACAATTTGTAAATTAAAAAAAAAGTAAACAAAAAATGATAACAAAATTCATAATAAATGTTTACCTTTATAACGTTAAAAAAGTTTCAATTTTTTAAATCTTGGAAATAGCGAGCTTTCTGAGTATTAGTTTAAAAATTGATGTATTTTGTAAAATCGTGCGATTTACTTTGATTATCTACAATTAAAAATTTCAATCTGCAGTTTTATTTGCCAGTATAATATGCTCTATTCTGTATACTTCGTTTTTGTCCTCTAATACGACATGTTATGCCTCTCTAGACGTCCTCGCTCCGCACTGACCAACTACGATCTGCCGGTAGCAAGTTGCCGTTCTCTTATCTGCAATACCTTGACTATGAGTTTCAAATAATAGTTGCGTCATGTTTGCAAGTTGCTATTAATGTTTTATTTTTTAATTGGCTAGTCGTTACTACAAATAAGACGTTTACGCTTTAGTTTACACACGCAATTATCTCCGAGACGATGGATCGCAATTAGGTATTAAAACAATAATTTTTGAATTGCAATTCTCGTATAACATAATTGTTTCATTAACTATTTATCTAGTAATATAATTTAAATTTAGTCTCAAAATTTTATTTTGAATACTTCGTTTTTCTTGATACAAATACATGCAAACAACCGTTCAACCAACTTTTTTGTATGTATGAAAAATGTTTATAGATTACGTCAAAGTTTTGCTGAGTTAATTGTTAAATTGATTTTTTGTTTATATTTGCTGGTAACCTGATCCGTTCGCGCATCATTTATTTAAATAATCCTTATTATTACTGTGAATTTATATATATATATATATATATATATATATATATATATATATAGTGCACTAGGGAAGTTTAAATTAAGACTGAAAATTGTACAGAACACTGAAACTTTTATATCAATACAAACTGTTTATATTCAATTTTATATTACAATTTAACATAAATAACTATCGTATATTAATCAAAATTACTATATAAATAGCAATATCAGTAATATAATTTTTTCTGTTGCCTCCTACATTGTAATAAAATTATATACATTGCATAAATCGCCTATCTCTAGCAAACAGTTTGCTACTTTCGATACAAATCTTGCTTTTTGTTTATTGATTATATCCTTAAATTAAGCAGATCTAATCAAACGAGAAGTCGCTTAGGATATATTATATATAGTTTAATAAAGATCACTATTGTTTTATACGCGTTTAAACAATTTGATCGAAAATCAATAACTGGCCACTGTGTCAAGCGAACTCTAAACGTTTACGCATCCTTAGCTCAAAAACCTGAAACTCATGATAAGGGTTGCATTTATCTAAGATAATAAAACAGATATTGGTTAGATTTTCAGCCTCTCCTTCTGATACTGTTATGATCGGTCTCTCCTCAGTGCCTTCTCAATTTTCTTCTTCCAAACTTATGAGAGGAGTCTGAATGAGGAACGAGGGGGGGGGGGAGGGGTCAGGAGAGTTAACCAGAGCAAATTATAGTTCAGGTAGTGAATATTTTTATTGACGAAAAGTTTTTTTTTCAATAAAATGGCGGCCTATATATGAACATTTTTTAGTTTTTTTTTATGTTCACAGATTGGACAATTGGACAACTATGGACTTTTATAAAAATTTCATAAGCACAAAAATGTCTTAAAATTCGTAAAGGATGCTCTCAAATTTTTTTTGAGTGATTCGGTATAATTTTAAAAAATCTGAAAAAATTTGAGAGTATTCTTTGATGAATTTCAAGATATTTTTGTTTTTGCTCCTGAAAAAAGCATACCATACGGTTGGCCATGTAAGCGAGTTTTTTCTCTTTTAGAATCAGCTAAGGAACGAGAAAAAACAGGTCTGGTAGTTGTCTGCCTGCAACAAAAATTTTTACAATTTTTCCGTCCAAGTTGTTTCCGAAATTCGGTCGATTTGCACAATATACGTACAAGTACATCTATAACTTTTATCGTATTATGATTGTTCGTAATCCAATAATTTATGATATCGGACATTTTGCCGCACTGTTATATATAGTATAGAAGGCGGGTACGTCCATTTGTAGGATGGTGGTCGTTGCAGGATTTTCGGTTACTTTTGTGACCAATTCTAAGCGCTTCTTGTTGTAGTGAAATTTTGATTAAAATCTACACGTCACTTATATATGTACGAGTATACAAGATAAACAATAAAGAGCTGGTATTATAGCGATGTTAGTCCGCAGCGCGCGTATTTTAACCGCGAGAGTAGTTGCGATGGAGAAGCGAAAAGAGCAAAAAAAAAGAGAAAAAAATTGACAAGTAGAATTGTATGTTCGCAGGCAATGCAACGGGAGCAGCGCCGGTTACGACGGTTGCGAGTACCTATGCTGTGGAAGGGGTCACGTCACCCGGGCCGAGGAGATCCTCGAGAGATGCGAGTGCAAGTACTTCAGCTGCTGCTACGTCAAGTGCAAGACTTGTCGAAACGTCATCATCACCCACGAATGCAATTGAGAGAATTGCCTCCAAGTAGAAAGCTCGTCGTGTATTTTTCTTTGCCAGCCGATAGCGAATTCCCAGTATATTATGCGAGCAGATTTCCTCGGACGCGGCGTACAAGTAAACGCGTCGTTTTTTTTTCAGTCCTTCAGCTTGGATTGAAGACGCGACGTTATTGCATGTTGCGCAATAACTCGTAACTTATTGCACATTTTTCCATGCGATAAACGATAAAGTGTGCGGGAGTACGGATATCGCGGCGGTTATTCTTTTTCAGTTTCGCGTATATCAGGATTATCGACACTCATGCGTATGTACTTTATGTAATGAAATGTGCCATATCATGTATAACTTAGGCATACGTGTATAGCTAAGATAAAATTTAATAAAATCTACTTTAACAGAATTTCATTCAACGTTTTTCGCCATTTACAAATCAATATTTTGACTTTCCTGTATATTCATTTTTTTCAACGCTCGATACAGCCCTCATTCATCATATTCTTCAGCACGATATTAGATCTTCCACCGAAAGATCGTTATGACATGATTTAAAAAAATTTTTTTATAAAACGTAAGCTGCACGTGTAAATTAATATTGCACGGAATATAACTATATTCTAGTATATATATATATATATAAATATGCTTGAGTGCAAACGAGTCGAATGAAGCAAATATTGTACTCGTTGGATGATATCTAAAAATGCTAAGTTGTAGCTTACATGTTTTTGATAACGCTGACTTGCAAAAGTATGTCGCTTTATTTTCCATCTGATCGCGGTCATGCACTGTGCAGACACACTATACACGTAACGTCGCATGTTCAACGTTTTTTCGCATTCTCATCTTTTCTTCTTACATCTTAGAATAGAAAATAAGCTTTTTGTTAAAAATAAGCTTAACGTCCTCTAGAAGCCTCGAAGAAAAGTTAATTTAAAAGTATCTAAAATGTAGATGCGCTACTGAATCCGACACGGTGAGGAAGCACCGACTGTTCAATGTACTCTACATATATATTATGTATACATTACAATTCAAAAATTATATAATAAATTATTAGCTCGAGTCTAAAACGATTGACAAATTATATTGTATTATTTATATATGCCAATATTATATATACATACATGTGTGTGTGTGTGTGTGCGTGTGTGTGCGTATTTATTGCCGTGTTTATCCTCGTGGTCTGTAAACCCACTTGAATATTTAAGCGGCGAGTGTAGGCGTCGGAGCAAGCGCGTATATAGCAATTACGATGTAAATAGCAGTACTAACTTTCAATGTAAACGACACATTGTATTCGAATTATTCTACAATAAACACATTTACGCTGCAGCTGCCTACGAGTCTTCTTTCTGGCAATTGTCCCGTGCTCATAAACAATTGTTATACGAAAATCACATGCTAGCTTTGTTTTTTTTTCTCCTTTTAATCTTTATGTATTGCACAGAGTGAGAAAAGGTTATGAAAAGTCGAAAAATTCATTTACTTATCATTCGCCGGTGAATTCAATTCTTTCGACTGCAATTCTTCTTCCAAGCCCAGATCTTTTATAAACGAAGACCATTTGATTTCCGAGCAGTCCTTGGCCGTTTCTTCCGTTGCCCAATAGAGCTCCTGCATTTAACCGTAGAGTCATGAAATTATAAAATACGTTGAAAAATTCTTGTGGCTACTTTTTGAAACTGCTGTAATTACCGTGACGGTGATCGGTACCGTCGGAGGAGGCGGATCCACCCGTATATTGACAAACTTCAACAAATCCGCCCAATCCAGTTTTCCTTCCTCATTTTTATGCAGACTGAAAGAATTCGATCGAGTATAGCGTAAAAAAAGGTCGTCAACACGACGTCGTGAAGTATTTGCATGAAGTTAAGTAGTTACCGATCAAGCATCAGTTCGAGCAGATCTTTTGGCAGAGGAATCCGACAAGCGCGTAGTATAGTATAAAGTTGACGACGAGTCAGGAATCCAGTCCTGTCCCTGTCCCAATAACGAATGTCTTCCTCGAGTCTCTCTAAGTCACTCCAAACCTGACGAGTCAACTCCAAGTGTACCATAGCTCTGTTATGAGATGTAGAAAACGTAAGGATTATCAGAGTAACTTGCCTTTTCCTACAAAATAATGCATTGCTCGGTCCCATTGCTTACCTCACGCTTTCGCGAGGACAAACATCTTTCTGTCCAGGGCAGCTGTAGTGCCGGGCAAGCGTCAGGACTTCGTGCTCGGTAATGTGCTCACCGAGATACTTGTGTAACGCTTCTCTGCAGCATCAGCATGGTAATCAAATGTCTTAGTAATGGCTTCGTTGCGGCGCCAATTGCCAATTCACCGATATAAATAAATACCTTAAACAAGAGAGCCTCATGATTGGAGGATGATCTGGAGTCTTGAGCGGTGAGTATCCATCGATAAATTCTCTGTAAACTGCTTTCAAATGCTCTCGAACTTTGTTCATAATGTATTTCACATTACTTTTCGGGAACTGGCCGACAAATACAGACATTAATTTATAATCGTGCCTAAGTGTATACTTTACTGTAACTTAAAAGTACCGATTATATACATACGTATACTAATTATAAGAACATCAGAACAAGAAATTATTATTTAACAATTATTATCCTCTAGTAATTGAGAGTGCCTGCACACACTAGCAATGCTTCAATGGGCATGATGGATCACCCAGAGAACAAAGTATTTTATCTAATTTCTTTTAAAGAAACAAACGAAACTTTACGCATCTGAATAGTGTCTAACAGCTTAATAATAGTAAGTGTAAAGCAGTGTCTACCTCTTTGCCATGCTGCTCCATATAATTGAACGTGCGTTCGTCCGCGGTTTCAACGTAAAATTTGAATCCATCGATATTGACGCTGGCACCCACGAAGAAATGCTGAGCTTCGTAATACTTTGGCTCTTCGCTGCTGAAAATGTTTTGACCAGGCAGCATAGTTTTCAACCTCTTCCGGAACGTGCCTGTGACGCGCGTCAAATGATAAAAAGACCAAATGAGTTGGATCTATAACGCGGATGTAAAGACACACTTACTCTTCTTAGCTCCCGTTTCGAATACCATGATTGTGTTATCAAACAGGTAGTAGCAAACGAGGAAGCGTCTCTCTCTATTCGCGGGAATGTCGGATATCATTTTGCAGCCGAATGTGAGTATGCGATTATCGTTCTCCTGACTGAAATTATTAAGACATATAAGCATAATAGGAGGTTCGAGTGAGCAAAAGTGCCATGAACGCGGCCTTACTTGTCGTATTGAAAGTATTTATCGGTCATAACTTTCGGCCGCTTGGGCACCATTCGGAAACTGTTCAGGAGCGAATCCTCGTAACTTCCGTAGCCGTTGTAAGGTGGGATGTACTTGGCGATGTCTTCGAGCTCTACTCTTCGTCTTGTCGGATTCTCCAGAGGAGTAAAGTCGTCTATGCCGTACTTATTTCTGCAATCAACATATACAAACGATTGAGCCATAACAATTTTACGAATTAGCTTCGAGTGAAATATATTGAAAGTATATAAGAGTATCAATATTCTGCTACTTGCTACTGCTTGAATTCAAATGAAAATCAACTGCACTGTCAACTGCCAACTTCAAACCTGTAAAATTCTTTGGTGAACTTGTCCATATCGGTTATGAGAACTTTGCGGCCGAAAACGTTCATCTGTGTTCCGATCGTAAGATCGCAATCCTTGTAATACTCGGTAGACGCTCTCTTGCGATACGAATGATCGGTGATGTAGTAGCTTTTACTTGGACTTTCGTCGAGGAGATTCAAGATGGTCAGCGGTTCGGCGCTTCCGATTGGTTCAATGTTCGTGAAAAACTGAGAAAAAGAGCTGACGTTTGCATCATGTTTGCGAGCTTAAAATACTTATACACGCGCGCGACTACCTTTGGAACTTTCACTCTTTTGAGGAAAGTCGATTTGACGGCTTTGCGAGTTGTCGCATTGGTTGGCATGTTTTCGAGTATTTGCATCGTCTCGTCGGCCAGGAAGTACATAATTTCGAGATCGTGAACGTAACCGTAGAGACTCTCGCTGTCGTCCCAGTATCCGAAAAACCTCAACACCTTCCCGTCGTATTTCCAGAAGTTTATCAAAGTGTTGGGCTCTCTTTGATGCTGCTTCACCAACGACGCCTGTCTAGCGCAATAAAAATTGACGCCTGTGAATTTTAACGTCTGCCAAAACGCAACGCTGCGAATCGCGGATTTTCCATGAGCTTACACTCTTCAGTCTTTCGCGGCAAGGGTCTGCGGGCATTGGAAGCGCTTCGGGCACCGCTATCCCCATGTGATTTAAAAATCCTCGGGTGAATTCATCACAGTCGACGATTTTGTAGACGCGCCCGTAAATCGCTGGCTCTTTTCCAATGTTCAGGTCGAGGATATCGAAGTACCTGTACTTTACGGGATCGGGTAGTGGGATCCTTTGCCTTCTCACTAATACTCCTGTGTGCATTATATTGATTCGATATAACAACCTGCCTGCGCGCATCAGCGCATATATACTTGTCGAATTAAATTAAAATATGCGTTTATCTGTCCGGAATTCTATAATCCTCGCAATAATCTCAACTGCATATGACAAAATCTACAATTTATATTCCCTTTTCTGCCCCCAAAAGTGTCAAAAAAAAATCTCGGGCTACATAGACCGGGCAACGTTTTTCCTGTTCTTTGAGACGTACAAAACAAGAAAAAAATTGTGTACCCACGAACTCGATCTTGTGACACTGTCTTTTTTGGCCATCTTTATGATTTTATGCAGAGATTATTACGCATTTTTTAGCAAAATATTTTTTTAAATTTAAGGCTAAATAGACATATAAATAGGCTTAAAGTACGCTAAAAGATCTGTGATTTGAACTTAAACTTGTCTAGATTGGATGCACCGATCAAAAGTCACGTACTTTTGAAATAAACGAATTTTGCTTCAGACTCCCTTTAGGCTGTTACGAATATCCTCGATTTTACATTTTTTTCTTCGAATCCTCGTAACTTTTGATTCAGTGACGCGATTTTAACGTTTAATACGTCAAATTTAAGCTCTGTTCCTCTACTTTTTTTCTAATATGCCTAAATTAAAATTTTTTAATTCAATGAGCTATATATATGCCTCAACTAGATCATTTTTTGAAAGCATATATATAGCTCACTATAAAAAAAAATTTAATTTAGACTCATTGGCAGAAAAGTAGAAGAAAAGAGCTTTAATTTGACATATTAAAATCGAGTCACTGAATCAAAAGTTACGAGGATTCGAAGAAAAAAATGTAAAATCGAGGATTTTCGTAACAGCCTATAAGGAGTTCGAAGCAAAATTCGTTTATTTCAAAAGTACGTGACTTTTGATCCGTGCATCCAATCTAGACAAGTTTAAGTTCAAATCACAGATCCTTTAGCGTACTTTAAGCCTATTTATATGCTCATTTAGCCTTGCATTCTAAAAAATCCAGAATATTTTGCTAAAAAATGCGTAGTAATTTCTGCATAAAATCACAAAGATGGCCAAAAAAGACAGTGTCACAAGATCGATTTCGTGGGTCCACTATTTTTTTCTTGTTCTGTACGTCTCAAAGAACAGGAAAAACGTTGCCCGGTTGATGTAGCCCGAGATTTTTTTTTTTTTTTTTGACACTTTTGGGGGCAGAAAAGGGTATATAAATTGTATAGATTTCGTCATATACAAGTTACCCCAAATTACTGATTACCCAATTATCCAGTTTGCTCTTGAAAATAAAGTCTACTTCACAGTTGCTATATCAGTATATTAACAGAGTAAAGCCCTTCAATTATTTACAAGAATTTCTCTTATCTTATCCAAGTAGAACTGATTTTTTCTATACATACTGTAAATGAACGGAATGCAAACGAAACCATCCAAAATTTTTCTATTCCAATCAAATGCGTCATATCATATGACTTATATAGGGATCGAAAAATCTAAAAAAGCTTCAACAGAATTTTATTAATTTGGATAAGTAAATAATATCTGTGGCTTACAGGAAGAACCACTTAAGTGACATTTTCGTGTTTTCGAGAAAAAGCGATTTCAATGTTTGGAGTAATACGTAAGATCGAAATGTCAGAGAAAAGATCTAAGTATTGGCTCATTTGATTAGGTATCTGATACGGATACAACCGTAGTATTACATTTGTAAATAGTTTCTTTCTCGACGCCCAAGTTAAACAAATTACTCGAGTTAAGTGGTTCTGCGGAAACTTTGCAGATAAGTGGTTCTTTGAGGGCTCGTAACTAATGTAATTTGCGATTAAAAAAATTCGGGCGGGGCATATTTTTAAAGTTTAACTTATGCCCTTTCCAATAGTATAATTAAAATTTTCGAAAATTGTTATGAACTATGAGAAAAAATGATTTAAAGGAAAAAAGCATGGTTTTTCCACAATTTTTTGTTTTAATTCGAGATTTCAAGAACGTTTTCATTTGCAATGTATCTGGAACCCCTCTAACCAATGGGATAAATGACCAAACCTAAAAGATACGTGATTTGGGGATTGATTTTGAACCTCGGTGTTGTCAAACTGGCGCATATTATTATAATTGAAAATTTTTTACGAAGACTTTTACGAATTTTTTATTCAGAAACCACGCACTTTTGGAAAAAATTTTCAAGAGTAATAAGTTCTTAGAATCAGCTAAGGAATACGTACGAATTTTATCAGAGCGATTCCAGTAATTTTTTTGTTTTTGCAAATTGACAATTTTTGAAAAATTTTTTTTTTAATTTAAAAAAACCGACGAACACATCGGTATAGGTAATTAGATATATATTATACCGCTTTAATGTACTCCACACGGTGTATCTCGCACAAAAATAAAAAAAACGAGTGCACTTAAGTGGTTCTGCGGTAACATTTTTACGAGAGACGCAGTTAAGTGATTATGCAATCGGCTGGCATTTAAAATATTTGTGCATTTCGGAAATCCGACTATTGTACAATGTAAAAGGGTACTAAGAGCACCTCGAATTGGACATAAAAAAATTGTTCGCAAAATGTCACTTAAGTGGTTCTTCCTGCAAGCCACAGATATTCTAGTCATTGATGAATCGCTTTTTATAATTATCCTATGGTTCCAAGTTCATTTTTGGCTTACTCATAAATTTTTATAAAGTTTCTTTCAAGAATTAAATGCAACTTCATTTTTTTAATGTTCGATAATTTACAACAATTTTCTACGAAATACATATAAGCTGCACACGTTAATTATAATATTGCTTGAAATATACCATTTTGTAGCTAGCATACTTATGTAGACTCGTTTCAACGCAAACAAGGTAAAAGAAGCGATTTTTTAAATATTATTTCCCCTGCAATTGACATTTCAAAATTGAAAACTCTAGCTTATCACTCTTTGCACTTTTCTGATTATTTTTACTGATGACGTGTGCACATTATATACTGATTCATTGTATTCATCTGCAAACTTAATTTAAACGGAAATGTTTTAAAAGAATGAAATGTATAGAAATTGATAGAGCTGCAATCAAATTTTAAACATTTCGTAGATGTGGCAATAATGATTTTGATAAAGATTTAAAAATATATATACCCTGTTCCAGCCCACTATTCTCAATGGCCGGTTCGGAGACCTTTATCGTGCCGTCCTCGAGGAAGAAGCTAATCTTGACAGAGCGGATTCTGTAAGCTTCTCGCCCTTCATGAATACTGTCTTGAAAATAGGCTTTAAACATAAGCCTCTGTGGATAAATATGCGTCAATAAGGGATGGATATTGTAGAATGTGCTGTGTACCTACATACAAGCAAATGCTGTAGGCGAAACGACTCTATTTCTAATCGGTATTGCGGCTTTACGTCATTTACGGGATCTCAAAGTCAATTAATTAACAACTCAAATTTCGCACCTCTATTTGCAAGTAAAAAATAGATAATTCATATATAATGAACTTACGAGAATGCTAGAAAATTACAACTAAAATTTTTGATCGTGCCTAAATAAAATTAAAAAAAATTCAAGTAGAGTGAAAAACTAAATCGTTGGATGATTCAATCTGTATAACAATAGTAGCAGTAGTAGTAGTAGTAGTAGTAGTAGTAGCAGTAGTAGTAATAATAATCGTTGAAAGTCGAACCTGACCGTCGAGAGCGAGCCAGGGCGGGCTCCGTGGTACCTCGCCCCAGGCATAAACCGCTGGATAGCGACTATGCGTTGAAGATTTGGGCTTCTCTGCCAAGTAATACACATTCTCGTGGATTTTGTCGAACACCTGGGTTCTGGGGAACCTCGTGCGACCAATCTAAATCACCAGTTATATTTTCAGACTTTCAGATTATTATGCGATTTTCTTGCATTATTATAGCTAAGCTTCTTTTTATCTTCCCCCACACTCACTCCCACAGCCTATACATTATTTATTTGACTTTATGTGCGCAGTACTTATAATTAATTTCTATTGTCTGTTCAACGTAGACGTGCGCTCTATCTCAAATGTCGCAAGTTACAAGTGAACAAAGCTATACTTGATTATATACAGAGAGAAAGCAAAACTGGTACGCAATGTAAATGCACGCTGATTTGTTTATGTATATAACCAAAAAATTATTTCTCGAATAACCAAAAATACTTACATTCTGATTGAAATTAAATCCGGGCAGCAATGGTAGTGGAGGCATTTGATGCATTGTTTAAATAAAACACGGTTTTTATCCAATAATTAAGCAAATTTTAAGGCAAACCATTGATTGCAGTTTATAAAGGATGAGAGTACAGAACGAAAGATTGTGCCGGAATCTGACAGCAGGAAGTCTACGTTTCACAACCCACAAGGGAATCTATTTATCGAGGTTTCCTTGGCAATGTGAAATACCTTCCATAAGTTGAGCCGGCGTTCAGACATGCCTAACAAGCTGCATAATCAATACTGCCTTTTAAGAATTTTCCAGTACTAACTCGCCGTAATTAGTATAATTAAAGAAATCCGCTGAGAAATAATAATATAATGCTCTTGTAACACATCAATAACGACGTTTATTTTTATTTAGCTCTCATTTTGTACATTGGTAAAGACGTAGCAAAACAGTTGTAGAAATATAATGCACTTATGTTAGTCTCACGTTGTAGCGTTAATACATTAATCTCAAAGAATAACTTAAAATGCTTTTTACTTCGGCTATCGGTTTCGATAAATAACAATTAATTAATTTTAAATAATCGATGTTATATTGTTGCAATTCTAAATTTCGTTTTACTATACGGGTCGAACGCAAATTTATTGTATAATGAATATGGACGTATTATCAACAGCCAATTGCGTAATTAAGTCTTTTTAACAAGATATACGTATATGTGTGTGTATATATATATATATGATTTAGATAAAGCTTTATAGAGTTTGATAATATTATGACTAATATAAGCTAAGAAACGCTCAGCGCTTTGTTATAAATTCCAACTTAGCTTGACTTTATAGAATACGCTACAATAATTGTATATAATTTTTATATATTGTAAATAGGCTATTTATAAAATGCACAGCACTTGTCAAATGTTAATGATTCGAAATGAGTAACACAAACTCTTTGTTCTTTATCATAATATTTAGTTAATATATATTCGAATATATTAATAATCTTTATAAATATATTAATTATATGGCTGTAATTATTAACACTCACAAATCTCTTTAATTTTCATTTCAATCAGAAATTGAAAATTCTCACTCTCAGCAAAAATTAAACAATGCTTGCAACATGTATGTATGTACTTATTCATGAAACAAAAATTCATACACTGGTTATCTTTGATTTTGTAAATAAAATAAATTCATGTTTAAAATTTGTTTATATCGAGATTAAACTTTCTAAATGTAAACATTAAAATGGTACGAGTTTTCCTAAGAAAGAAAACCTACAGCTTTAATTCGTGGAAAATTCTTTGTTTAGAATAATTCATAGCTGCTATAATCTATGTAAATAAATTGATGTGTTTACTTATCCCAGGAAGTTGATCAGTTTAAATTATCGAACTATTGCATAGTAGAGCGTCTAGGGAGACACGAAACAGAGAGAAGCCAGTAGTATCTCCTCTTCAATTTCGATCTCTTCTAGTCTTTTGATTCCGGCTGCAGATCATACCAGCTGGTGACAGCTTGAGTAAAGTCCAATTCGGACAGATTTATAAGTACTTGCCCCATACATTTGCTGCCTGTCGACAACCAGCCTTTCTGAGTGCAGACGGACAATTCCAGAACTCGTGTGTTAATGTCACCCTGGGATACAATATACTCGAATTGTTCGTCAAATGTCGGATTGCAATTATCTTTCACTACCACTGTTTTGCGCTTGGTCTCCTTGTGTTTATCGGGGAGCAAGTAGAGTTTGACATATGGGTCTGGTATGTTCGATGGGTCGTTTGCAGGCAGCGGAAGATTGCTGTAATATAGAACATCACAGATATTTTTTAACACTAACACTTAACTTTGATTTATTTTATTAACAACAAGTATTTATCAGAAAATTACTACTCACGCAACTTTGTGAATGACAACCATCAGTTTTTGTCTGGCGACACTATATCTCACAGTTAATTGAAGTCTACCAAGTTTCGCTTCTCCAGCGGATGAGGTGACGCTTGGATTTCTACGAATCAAACCAGGTGAATTATTTCTCACAGACGAAGATGGAGGGATGGCCGATATAGGGGCAGAGGCAAAGTCTCGTTGTATTGCCTCAGCATCACTGGATGCTTCTGCCACAGTCGAATTTGCGTTGTTTGCAACACTTCGAATTGAGTCCCTTGAAGGTTGGCGTTTCATTGGGCTATCTGGAACTATATGAGGGCAATTTTATTTGACTTAAAAAAAACATACAAATGATCAAAATTCATTGTATAATTACTAAGGCTTGAAGCAGTTGATTCTTGGCGTTCAATTTTCCTGTTTAAACTTTGAATATCGTCATCATCTTCGTCTTCAGAAGTTACTTCCGGTTCTTCATACTTCAAAATCTACAAAAACATACAATATTTAAAAATATTAAAAACAGAAAATGAATGTTTTTTTAACGATGGTTTGCACAGTTCGTACGGAAAGACATACTTTCAGAGACATCGACAAGGTGATTTTACTATCAGAACTACTATTTTGTAGATCATAAGGTTGTAGTTTTATTGCCATATCGTTTTCTGTTAAAAGAGTCGATAGGTTATACGTAAAGATTCCAATAACAGTCATTGACTTTTCATCCTGAATCTGCAAAGTTTAAAATGAAAAAGAAAAGAGTATTATTGATCGTTCTCTTTTATTTTAGTGTTATTATACTGAGCGAAATTGCGGTATAAGGTTTTACCTTAATATGCAAAGTTCCAGTTTCAGGGTTTGCTACTAGCAAAGTAAATCCTTGTTCCCATACAGGATTGCTGGATCTCAACATTGTTCCTGTTCTTTCTACTTTTCCGCCGACACTTGCTTCAAGATAAACGTCGGGCTGTTTACTTCCTTTCACGCACTTTTCGAACGAAAAACAGAATTATTTCTAGGGCCCTGCGCGTAATAAATACATTCAGCTTTTTCTATGTTACAACTTACAGGTAGGTTTTTGGCCGAATCAATGTAGAGTATTAAAATGGCAGTGCTCATTGAAGTTACGCGTAACTCTTGCGTTTCTTTCAATGCCTACAAGTTAAATAATTGGAAAATTGATCATTTTCTTTTATGTATGAACATTTTGGTATGACTATATTTATGTGTTTATTACATACAGCTGCTAAGTCAGCTGGATTTGTCGATAACTTAAGCCATACAAGACGAAGATGGACCATACCATGTTTAGCCAACTCCAGGGATATCCACTAGAAGTATAAAAATATGGAGATTTATTAATATACTATATTAAACATTGCATTTAATTTTATAATAGCTTTTTTTACTTACAGTATCAATGGTTCCCTTCTTTTTTACACGACTTACTTCAATCGTTGCCCTGTTGTAAAAATGTTCTTGTAATAATCAATTGCAAAAATTTACTTCGCTAAACGCGCGATAATCGGTGCTTATAAGAATCAAGTTTTCAAGTTACAGAATGCAAGGCAAGCTACGGCATACATTACTTTATATTGCTGTAAAAATTAAGCATGCAGCGTTCGAAACTTGGACGCTATTAACTAAAGCTACAGCATTCATTTTCAGCGACATATGCAATACGTAAAATAGCTTCCCAAAAGTTAAGCTTATTATGCTAATGTACAATGAGACTATGTATAGATTTTTACAATATATGTTAGTGATCAATGTGACTCAAGTTCCTCCTGTGCAGAAGCTAATTTAATACGTGTATTTACAAATTTTAAATTTATTTTAAAAAAGAGTTTAAACCAACTTATCATTTTGTACAATACTTGCAATAAAAGCGATATGCTTATACAAGGGAACTTTTGTCAACAACTGCAAAAATCTTGAGCGAGCTGCAATTAATTTTTTCGATAATATTTAAGAAACTTTGAAACACACGTACATTAAATCAATGAACCTCATGCAGTGCTAGAACTCTATTTGTAATTGCTTCATTTTCAATCATTGCGATTCGCGATTCAGATGCGTTTAAATTGCGTTTCTAGAAATTTCGGATACTTCCGCGTATAAAATAGAGAAAGGTCGTAAAAATATGGTACAGTCTAATTCTGAATTTGCAGCAATTTATTGTACCTGCCAAGGGAATCATCTTGCCCAGTCGTATCTTTGTCAAAGAGACGAACTATCACCTTGCTGCCGGCTCCAAAGCCCTCCATAATGCACTGCCACGACACACAAGCTCATTTAGTTAGTTCTCATAATAATGCACACACGGCAAAACAACCTCGATATGAACAAGGCTGGTTATTTCACAAACAGTATGGTCAATTTTTCAAAATGCGATTCAAAAATGTTTTCAAAATTTTTCTTTTTAACTGAACATTAATTTTTTCTGATTTTTTTCTAAGGATTTTCGAGTTACATTGATTTGTGAGTTACATTAAAATTGGCGAAATCAGTATTTTTTGTACTTCATGCCTTTTTCCATTAAATCGAATATGTTTACAGAAAATTTTCCATTATAGATGTGGATGCAGGCTTTAAGTATTATCTGAATTTCAGAAAACTTTCAAAGCATTCGAGCTTACAAACACTTTTAAAAAAAGGCTTTTTCTAAGTGCATTCAAAATTATTTGCAAAGGCTCAATAATGGGATTGGATTTTATTTGTAGTTCTCGTTAAAAATAAAAATATTTATATTGAAACCATGTTAAAAATCATGAAAATTTATGTTTCAAGCTTAAAATAAACAACGTGGCTATATTCGAATCGTTATTTTAAAAAATCGTACATGTCCTTTGTATCAGCATAAAATGGCAAAGTAATCACAAGTTAGTATGAAATGTGTGTACTTATTAAAAATGCAAATTATGCCAATAGATATTTTAAGTCTATATTTATTTAAAGTACTGCTTTAATGAACTGAATTAATTTATAGTAAATGTCATTTACAACATTTGCTTGCACAGTCACTAAAAGCATAGCTAAAAATAATTAAGAGTTTTCAATCTTTATCGTTAACTTTCTATTTTAAATTGAGTCTGTTTTATTTATACTCATTATGAAATTTAATCATTCTTAGTAAGCACGATACCGCCGCTACTATAGCTTTATTTTCAGCGAGAATTATAATTAAATATCCATTCTAAATTTATGGTCAATATAATTTTCAATTTCAGATTGCTTAATTCTATCCATGCTTATAATAAAATATGCTTTTTTCAGAAGCAACAAGTAAATGCAAATAATCAGAAAGTACAAAAAATGCTGATTCTTAATAACTTTATCTGAAAATGTAGACCTAGAAAAAATTTTTTATAAACATTTTTAAAGCGAGTTTTAAAATTGACTTTATGATTTGCCAGCGAACTAGTCATAAATAAACAATTGTAGCAAGCAGATCAGATTGTTCTTATAAACATTATTGTTAGTGTTATATAAAAGATAAATTTAAAATAAAATTATTTTGTCAGTAATTTTATATTTGTGTGCTTTGTAAAATTTGCACAGGAAATATTGTGTTAAATTACTCAAAAATGAACAATATTTCATATTCTTAGTGAAATAAACTTTTAATTTACAGAATATTTAAAAAAGTATTCGTCTGCTCTATCTCTTTAAAACAATAAGGTTCTTTTTAAAAAATTAACAAAAAATTAAAATAAGATATAATCCTGAATTTCACGTTATTGCTAAGCGTTTACACAACAAAGAAAGTATGAACCATAACAGAATATATAACAATCCTCGTTATTTACATGTTCCAAATTCAAATACACCATAGCTGTAAAATATTACAAATTGAAAACGATTAAACTTCAAACCCATGCCGTTAAATGTATTCATATAAAAGTATATAAATTATGTAACTCAATTTTCCGAATTGGTATTGAGCTTAAGAAAGATATTAAACATGGCCTGTTTAAACAAACATGCGAGAAGTCAAACCACTCGTACACTTTATTACTACCTTCCAAGAAAGTCATCAAGATGTACCCCAGGAACATTTGGGTCCCAGTCCCAAACAGTTACTTGAACTTCTTGTCTAAGGACACTACTGATCACAGCCTATGCGATAATATTAGAAGAAGTAAGAGGCAGAACCGAGTAACTTTTTAACGAGTTTTTAAATGTAAACTAAGTAATAACATTTTCTTCAATCATCTGTGATTTATAATAATTTTATTTTATTCCAAGAATTATTTATAACTATTTTATAATATTAAATTTATTAATACAATCCTGGTAGAAATGTTAACAAGATGTTGCCTCATTATTAGTTAATTTTACAATTAAAAACATTATACTGATAACGTATATCAAGATTAAAATTGAATTTTTTTTTTCAAAAGGGCATTTTTTGTTGTCGATAATTGAACATATTGTTGATCCGAACAAAGACTATAGCCCAATTCAGAAAGATTATAATTTTCAGTCATTGATTTAGAGCTTCATAATAAAATAAAGCTAACATGTGCAGATGCCTGCACACAAGCAAATTGAAAGTAGGCTTTTTTTGAAACGGGCTAGTTTTCACACGGACCGACATATACTTAGTCATGATTATTTGATATTAATTTTTAAGGAAAATGCTTCCATTTAATTACCACGTTAACCAACAAAAATGATTATAAATTTTCTACCAGGGAATTGAATCATAAAAAAAATTATATTTAAATAAAAGAAAACACCAAGAGGCAGCAAATTGTTAGTATAGAAAACATCAATAACCACAACACTCAATAACCAATGCCATAACTTTTGCAAGTATTAAAAAAAAAGTCACAAGCATGCTAAGCACATAAGTTTGATAATAATGGGTGATGTGTTTTTCACTAAACATAATCAATAAATTTTTTTAAAGTAGAACTAAGTAGTGCATAGACCAAAATTTACTACACTGTTTAATTATTTTTAAATTGTGACTATAAGTTTTGTATTTACATTTCTATATAGAGATTTTTTAAAGCTATTATTTCATAAAAATTGGGTGATATGTGCGAATATGATAGTTTCATACCTGCCAAGGGATTCGTTGTTCTTGGTATCATCAAAATCCCAAACCTGTATAGTGAGCTGCTGAGCGATGGCCGATGTGATGACACACTATTAATGCATAACACAACACTCGTGACATCACGGACATTCATACATACCGAATAATACAAGATATTTTATGATACGTGAAAAAATGAATGATTCAAAATATTAAAACGAAAACAATGTCTTTGATGATTGTGTGAGAACCTGAGGTAAGTGATACTTATATTCAAAGAAATAAAATTAGCTGCAGTGAAACAAATAATTTTAAAGGAAAATTTAAGGATGCAAATTGTTTCAAACTTAAATGAATGATTTTTACAGTAGAAAATAATACTAAATATGCTGCATCCAGAATAATAAAAGTGTCTTACCATACTGTGAAACGTAATTGGTACAATATTTTGAAATTGAGTTTTAATAAAAGCACATGCATTGAAACTAGCTGAAAATTTATATGATATGTAAAAATTTAAATGATATATACCTCACACCAGTAATCCCATTTGGGATCTACTGTATTATCTATAGTCTTAGTTCTGAACTCTTGAGCTCCAACAGTGATGACTGCATAAGGATCAGACTTTCCTTTACCTAACATACCAATATCCTTTTTCATAAGATGTTTGGCTTGTACAACGTGAATTCGGAGAATTCCCTAAAATTGAGAAATTTATTTAAAAATCTTGTAAAGCATAATGATAGCGGAATTATTATTATAATTTTGTTCTACTTCTGGGTCAGGAGTTTTCATAACTTCAGCAGGTACTTCTGCAGTCAAAGGCATGCTGAATTTATTTGGCAAAACAGCAATTGCAGCAACTTGTTCAGTGATTATTTTTCGAAGTACATCACTAAAACAAACATATTAAAATATTTATACAATTATTCAACATTGATGCTTTGAAAATATTCAAAATATTTACCTAAATCCAGGAAGATCTAAAATATCTGCCATTCCTACTAGATTGAAATCAATTATTGGACAATTCAGAAAGAATACTTGTACACCACCTGCAATAGGTATAATTGGAATAAGTGGCTTCAGAGTTACCCGCATCATTCCTCGCATCTAAAATTGGATATAAAATAATTATAATAAATCTTTTGACATTTTTATTCAAGGTTAAAATTTTTGTTTATTTTTACTGTACTTGAAAATCTTTTATTCCAGCTTTGAAAGTACCCATAGTAAATGTAATGTCACAATCTCCAGCATACCTGTATAGAAAATATTCATATTTATCTTGTTGTGGAAGTTTGACTTAATTAAATTGTAAGAATATTCAGCTTACATCATATCCATGTCAAATACTACTTCATTTCTGGATGTATGTTTATCGTATACCTTTACACCATTAATTTTTGGAGGCTGAAAATAATCATTTTTGTTTTTAATTTATTGCAAAATTGTTGCCATATATGTAGATTTTGAAAGTATTTTCATATTACATACTATTCTTCCTAAGACAAGTCTATCAAATTTGAATTCTTGACCAAGGCCAGGAATCTTCTTTTGATAATCAGCTAAACGCTCAGCGATTGTAGGTTGAATAGAGTGTTTTAATAAATCTCGAGCATAATGGTTAATCATTGGCCAAACTTTGTACAATATCTGCAATGGTAAATATATTGAAAACAAGCAATATAATTACTTAAATTATTCACAATTGAAAGCAGTCATACCCCATTTAACCATTCTGCTCTATCATAGTCAGGAAAATAAACCCATGTAGGCAAATCATCAATTCTATTTTCAATAATTATTTTCTCCTTGGCTAGTGCTGTAGCTTGAGCAGTTAATCTTCTTAATTCTCTATCCTTTTTTCTTTCACTTTTTAAAACAGCAAAGGCAATTGGAGGGATGAGCCATGCAAAATTCCAGTTCATGTAACCAAGACCCCAAATGGCACCAACAGTAGCCAATTTCATAAACAAAGATTTTCCAAGAGTAGTGAAAGTCATGTAAGGCCAAGACTTTGGTGCTTCAATTTCTTCTGCCTCATTTGCATCTTTTTCCAATATTCCAGATGCCGATGCCATCTTGCATGTAAAAGGACAAAATGTTTGTTTGACTCTCTCACTCTTCACTATTTATTTAATAAACCACAGCCAAACCTGCAAAAATATTTAAAATTAAAATCATAAAGGTAAAAATGTTAATAGCAGTGTGTCATAAAAATAATTTTATGCCTGAGCTCGCACAGTTTGTGCACAATTGCAGTACCTATTCTATTAGGGTTTGTGGCACCAGAGATTGTACAGCCATATTTCTGTATGCGACAATAGTACTTATTATGGCACGCAAAAAGTAAGTTAAGGCTATAAAGATTATCAGTTTTACTAGCCACAACATGTAGTATAGTTAGTAGCACAAAGAAAAATGTGTCATTGATCGAACAAAATTACCTATACTGCAATGAGCAAACTGCATGATAGTGTGATAGTGTGCAAGTCCATTAAAACAATTATTTGACATTTTAAATCAGTATTGCGAGTGAAAGATAAGTTATACGTGCAAAAGCTTAAACCCAATTACAAATAGTACCAGCAAACTAGTATTTTTGAAGAGGAATTGGATTAAAATGATTAAAAAAAAATGCGGATGAATCAATGAAATAATGCTCATGTACGAGAGCATTGGCGATAAGAATCGCCGCTACGCTCATCATTTCCAATTTTAGCCCATTCTCGCGGCAATGAAAGAAGTAGCTGACCTTGATATGAGAATACTTAAGAGTCGCGCTTTGCCGGCTGCAAGTACAGCAAGCGCGCTCATAAGTAATTTTATGAGTTATTATTATTATTGCGTCAAGTGCAATTATACTCGCTAAAACACAAGTCGTATAGTTCGAATGTATTATGGATTACGATCCATATATCAACAGCTATTGTATATAAGTATACGTATTGTAATAACGCGTGTTCGATCGAAAAGTTCAAAACGACACCTTACAGCACATTTGTCTGCTCTATTTCGCTAGGATTTCGCAATAGTTGCTGCAGGTGTTTTGACGATGAAAGAACCTTCAGAAATAATTTTTAGTTATAAAAGTAAGTATAAAACCCGTAGAATAGAATGATGCGCTGCGCACTTGTTATTTTATGATCTTCGCACAAGTTTTATTGATCTGTCGCATAAATTATGCAGTTAAATGTGCAGCTCTATAAGCAGTATAGGTATAAGTTAAGCTGCCGCCACGAGACACTCCCGAAGTCTCGACTTCTGAGCACTTGTACGCGCGCACGCAGACTGAGCCAAAATATAAGTATAAGTACTTACTCAGCTGCGCAAGCTTCTTCTTCCTTTTATTACATTACGCACTATTATTATATGCAGCATACAGCAGCGAGATGGTGGTTCAAAAGTGCGAGTTATAAACAGACCTCGACGCTATCGGAAGCATCTACGGCTCCAAAGTTGGCTGCTTCGTTGCTCAGCAGAGAGAGAGAGAGAGAGAGCAGACTCGCTCCGCACTCCGGTGTCCCCGTGTCGCGACTCTCGCGCGACGACGTCAGCTGATGACTAAACTCGCGTGTCGGCTGCACTCCGGACTCCGGGACGGACAGCTTGCGTTGCGTTGCGAGGTTGTGACGGCGGGCGGCCACTACCTTCGAGCATATATGTATATGCTTCGTGTATATGCTCGAAGGCCACTACGGCCAGGCGGCGCCCCGCATATACCGACTGAGCTGCGTTTCACGGGTTCCCACCGCCGGTGCGACGACTTTTCGTATTTCATTTTTGAATGAATGATGCATTTTACCTGAAATTCTGTGTGCACTGAATCGTACTTTTTATTATAAGTCAATGTTGAAATATTAGTCACTCATATCGTTTCTTCGCTCGCCGAATTAAATTGATTTCAATCATTTTCAATGTCTCTATTATATTTAATTGGCATAGAAAATGCTAAACACTTTACTGAAAATCCTTTCGCTAATGAGTGTAATTCAAAAATCCCGCCAAGCAACTATAACAGATCACGTAATGCCTGATGGTAAAAAACGTCATAATGCGAGTCAATTTACCGTGTCTGCTCATATGACAACATTTTTCTGACAAATCCTTCTTGTTGCTTTGTTGCTTTGCTGTTCGCAGTTCGCAGCTGCAGTTCGGTTCAGAGTGGGATTCGGGACAGTTCATCTCATAATTGACATCATTGTTGTTCGGATATTTTGGCAAAATAGTAACGATTATTTAGGAGTTAGTCTGAATTTGTAAACTTTCAAAGAGATTTCTCTAAATCGAAGAGTCATATTGTAAACATTTATCATGGGATTGATTTGTTCAACGGCACAGGTTGGTTTATTGTCTGCGTATATTTATTTTAAGGTTATCTGCGACTCTTCTTGTCTGACATGTTGGAAAGTTGTTTATGTCAGTTTTTTTTATCTTGCTTCGATCCTTTTTTTCGTTCTCAGAAACAATAAGTAAGTATGGAGGTTTCTCCAATAATTAACTCAAAAGAAATGATAATCAAGTTTGTTCAATTAATGAAATGAATCTTGCCAGAATTGTTGCAATAAGCGATTATTGTTCCGTGAAGATCGTAATCGCTTTGACAATGTGTATTATTTATGCCCTTATCTTACTCATCCATTTTCCTTGGAAAGAACTTAATAAATCAAACATTTTTTTACAAGAGAAATATAAAATTTATTTCTTTCAAAGAATTTTTTTTCTTTTTATTCTGAATAATTGTCTTTGTGTTAACTTTATTGAGATTCTGTTTTTATGTTCCTTTGTTTGTTTTTTACTGCAATAATAACTGTATGCCAATGTCTCTATACCTCTCTATAGACATAATATAACTAAATTTTGATTTCTTTTACTTATCAAAAAAACATTTTTGTGCATAATTAAACTTCAAAATTATTTAACTAAATCTTATTTCACATCAATAGCTTGCCTGTCTGTGTGGAAGTACAGCATGCAGCTTCTGCTGCTCACAATGCCCATCATGTCGCAACAGCACAAGTACTCGTATAATGTATGCTTTAATGCTAATGCTAGGCACTATAACTGCCTGCATTACATTAGCACCAGGGTTACAAGAAACTTTAAAAAAGGTAAAACTCTATATTCTTATCATGGAAATTAAAGAATTTTAAAAAACTGATCATATTTTGCAGGTTCCATTTTGTACCAACAGTACCAATTACATACCCAATTCATTTACAATTGATTGCCAAGCTGCTGTCGGATATTTAGCAGTTTACAGAATTAGTTTAATTATGACTTTGTTTTTTGTTCTTATGTCTGTAATGATGATTGGTGTGAAAAGCACAAAAGATCCTCGTGCTGGAATACAAAATGGGTAAGCTACTAAATTGATGCGTTAAGTTTTAAGGGACACGTCTCACAAAAGATAATATTTTTAGATTCTGGGCCATTAAATACCTTTTATTAATTGGTGGCATGATTGGAGCTTTCTTCATACCAGAAGGATCATTTGGTCCCACTTGGATGTATTTTGGGATGATTGGAGGTTTCCTTTTCATATTAATTCAGCTCATTCTTATAATTGACTTTGCTCATACTTGGGCTGATGCTTGGGTTGGAAATTACGAAGAGACTGAATCGAAAGGATGGTGAGTAAATTATAAGTATCATTATGATGAAACATACATTCGTAAATTTTTGTGTCTATTATATACTATTATTAGGTATGCTGCACTTCTTGGTGTTACTTTCTTAAACTACTGTTTGGCTCTTACTGGAGTGATTCTTCTCTACGTTCATTTCACCAAGGTAATTTTTATATTTTATTATTATTTATTTGCTATTACTTTAATCATAGGAATTCAACAAAATAAAATAAAATTTATTTTTAGGCTGATGATTGTTCACTGAATAAATTCTTTATTTCAATCAACCTTATCTTATGCGTCATCATTAGCGCTGTTTCAATTTTACCTAAAGTTCAAGAGCATCAACCTCGTAGTGGTTTATTACAATCCTCTGTTATGTCTTTGTATGTTGTATACTTAACATGGAGTGGTGTTTCGAACAGCCCAGGTAAATTTATGCTTAATCATTTTCGTTATAGCAATGCAATCATAAATTTATTTCATTTTTGTAGACCGTGAATGCAATCCTGGCTTCTTAGGAATTATATCCAATAATAATATAGTTGCTCAGAACCAAATGGCATTTGATAAAGAAAGCATTATTGGATTGGTGATCTGGTTCAGTTGTGTCTTATACAGTTCTCTTCGTACAGCATCCAAATCAAACAGAATAACCATGACCGAAAATGTCCTTGTACAAGATAATGGCGCTGGTAAATATTAATTTTGTTTATTTAATATATTAAAAATTTGCATGGTGTTTTGAGTTCAAACAGCTTTTTTAGATTTCTTTAAACTTATTTTATCTTCAATTGGCATGCTTAAGAGATGAAATCACTACTTAAATAAGAAAATCTTAACGTAATTTAAAATTAATGTGTTGGTGTTTATAGTCTGTAGAACAGTGTAACATATTCAATATTACAAAAGAAGTAATTTGCTTTAATAGAAAGCTGTTGTTAATTACTTTTCTGACAGAAAATATTAAATTCATTTATTAAAATGAATTACATCTTGTTAATTATTCAATACTAATATGCATTGGCATAAAGACAGAAAATAATTTAGTAGTTAATTTCAAACCTTTCAAATAATTCTAACATAGCCTTAATAAACACTGCTTTATCCGTACAGTGCGGAATGCAGGTGACCAGTCTCTTATCGACAATGAAGGTAGGCACACACCCATTTGAAGAAATTTCACAATCAGTTTTTGTTGTCATTTGAATAAGAATAGTGTTCAACATTCCATCGACACATTAACATTGCACGAATAATTTTAATTTAACCTTCTGATTTGTTTGCCTACACTGTATCCCACAGTCATAAAAAATTAGTGTGTGCCTGCTTTTGTTGATGCTTTTTTCTTCACGTAACCACTTATTCATTTACGAGCATCTCTTCAAATATATTTTTCGCGAAATTATCGTTTCTTTCTGCCTTTGGTTTTTAGTTCCTTTTTTTCCGAACGTACTTAGATTATGTTTCAGTAGAGGGTCGCAGTGGAGACGCAGAAGACGGCAACGCTAAAGTTTGGGATAATGAGGAAGATACAGTGGCTTACAACTGGAGTTTCTTCCATTTCATGTTTGCTCTGGCTACCCTTTATGTTATGATGACACTTACCAATTGGTATAAGTAAGTAAAACTACAATTAATTTAATACCACACATATTTCTCGTAACGCATAGTAATTCCTAATTTAAAAATGTTTTTTTCATTTAGGCCAAATCAGTCATCATTGGAAACTATTAATTCAAACGCAGCTTCAATGTGGGTCAAGATTGTTTCTTCATGGACGTGCATGGGACTTTACACTTGGACTTTGATTGCCCCAGCTATTTTGACTGACCGAGAGTTTTCGTAAATTTAAAAATGGTTTCAAAATCTTTTGAGATTGTACTTCTTTTGACAGGTATTTAATAACCATATGTATACTAAATGCGATTTTCACCATATTTCTATTATTTAATTTCGATTTAAAGCATTAATGGCAAAAAAAGAAAAACTAACAAAACAAAAAGTATTTTATAGCGTGTCGTATAAAACGTGAAATGTATTTAGATATGCTTCATTAGATTTAAAGTTATTGAACTAATAACACTTAAAATTTTATAAGTGGCATCAATGACCAATAAATTAAATTTAAATTTAATACGTACTGGCATGCATTTACGTGTAGTTTTAATAACTGAACTACGCTCCTGTTTGCTTTCAAATAAGAATTTTTATTTACATTACCAAATAATTTTGAAAATTGTATAATTAATTTCAAACCTTTCCATTTTTAATTTTGAAATAAAAATCTGGTTGTATGAATTTTCGTTAAAAAATTTACATAATCTTAATGATAAATGTATTTCGAAAGCAAAACAGCAAATGCCATTGTTATTCATGCCGATAATTAAATAAGTACACATATTGTGTTCTCGATGCTTACAGCAAAGTAATGATCTTTGTAGCTGCCTTTCACGTCGTTTCCGGCGCTAAGTCGAACTTCTTTTTTTAGTGCCTATAGATTCAGCAGAATGTACCGATCTCAAGTTGTATTTGGATAAAAACTGTAAAAAAGAATTATTTTACATTGTAAGATCGAAAAGTAAAAGACTTGTTTGTTATTATGTAAGCGAAAAAGTGTAAAATAACACTGTGTAAAGCGATAAAAACAGAAATATTTTATGGTTTATTAAAGATTTTCTTATATCAGCATTGTATTAAGGAAATATTGAAAAAATATTACTTATTTAATTTAATATAAATGTCTTTACGGACATGCGAGCTGTAATTCTTCCTCGTTCATGTGATATAAAGCGAACAATACTAAATAGTAAATGTTTCGTCTTTCGATTGTAATTGTCATAAAGCTGCATCGTTTATTATTTAATAAAATAAAAGGTTATAAAAGCCAAGATGCTGTTTTCTATCCGGTTTGTCATTGATTATATTTTTTTATTATAAAAATACTTAAATAAATAATTACAGCATTCGATTTAATCGTTGAAGACATTAGAAAAACTATTCAATAACATGGTCTTGGGTATAAAAACAAGATATAAGAGGTATAGATATTTACAATACATACGTAAGATGCTACAGTTAGACTTAGCAAATTATAAATATGCTTCTGGCTTTCATATACATTGTATATGAGGGCAAGCAATTGCACTTGTCGGTATTAGCGAGTCCACAGACCTGGTAAAAATTCTTGACGTCTTCCTGAGTGGATACGGAGCACTTTCAATATTACTAAATGATTACTTAATTATAGTCAAATATTCATTAATCTAATCTACATAAAACTTTTCCATCAGTCCTAAATTCATAAAATATCGTTCACAAAGTAAAGTCACTCCATAAAACATTTTTTATATGCAAATTGACAATTGACTCCTATAACCTTAGCTTAAATTAATCTTACTTATAAAGAAGAGAATGCATTTTTAAATCTAAAGCGTTAAAAATACCGACGAGCTTCACAAGTAGAGCAGTCGTACGGCTTTAAAACTTAACACGGGATTATCGATTAACCTTAGAGGAAAATTTTCCGTTAAGCTCGCAAAGTGTTTTTCTATAATTCGCGTGAAAATCTTAGTATAAATTTTCATTGAACCGATTATTGTGATTACTATTGTTCATTAAAACTGACTAGAAACTTAATTCAGCTTCTGTATATTGCTAAAAAAAACTCTTTGAAAGCCGGCGGCGGAACGAGGCTGCGACTCAATTTCCACCTAGCTTGACGTTTTACTTGTAAATACATACACCGATTAACTTAAGCTTAACCAATGCTCCTATTCAAGATCGCAAGAGTTTGGGTTTTATTGCAATTCCTATCAGGGTACTCGCTACGCAATATTTTATTTACAGAATCCATCGACGATCCGCATCTAACGCCCGCACAGCGGCGCCAACTTTACTTATACAGCGTTAAGGATTAAAAGACGTGCAAGCTGAAGACATTTTTGATTATTCAAAAATGCGACTCTCGCACAGAGCTTGTATACAGTCGTTTATCCGAGAAAGCTCTCGTTTTCACTCCACTTTCTTGCCTACAATCCTCTTCTCGGCCGGCGCCGAAATTTTCGAGACCGGTGTCGATTGCCTCTTGAAGTACAGATTTTTCAGATTCTGGAAGGGAGTCTCGAAGAGAAGCGTGAGAATCGTCGAGGTGCCGATGATCCAAACCAGCTCTTTGAAATTCAGCTGTAAGGATAAACGGATTGGCATAGGTTTCCATGAATTCGTCGGTATAATGCGAGGTGTGCTCGATTAAAAAGAAACAATCACTTTTGTTGTTGAAATCATAGCGTAATTTGCAAATTGATAGATAATTATAGGATGGAGGTCAAGTTGTGTTTCATTTATACTCTAATGTAATTAGAAGTAGCTAATCGAGTTAAAAGCCCAGTGTAATTTCATTGGTATTCAGCGTTATAAACAAATTAGTCGGTTTTCTCTCTCTGTGTGCGTGTGTGTGTGTGTGTGTGTGTGTGTGTGAGTTGCACTGTGGAAATTTGATAAAGTATAAGCGACGTTACCATCATCCTGATGAATCCAATGTATTCGGCGCTTCTGGTTTGGCCGACGTTGTAGAAGAAGACGGGAAACTGCGTGAGGTAAACCGCGTAGCTCAATCTCGTGGTGATGAGGAAGCCTTTCCACGCGAGAATTTTGCTGAGCCAACCTATACATGGGAATTATGCGAGTGAACGTTTGTTATTTGGCTTTTTGGGGGTATTCTGGGGGTCGAGGTACGTCGCGAGGAAGAAAGCGAGAAAATGTCACCCTCGGTGTTGCCGGTCTGCGCGAGAAACGTGATCCAGACGAATATGGCACACCATCCGATTGGAGCGAAGGCATTGTACATCGCTGCGTGGACTGGATTGTAGACGTAATCGATGGATCCCATGCCAGCCGGTCCGATGAAGGCACCGAGGAACATGAGCACGGAAAGAAACCATCCGACGCGAATGTGCGTCTGCGGAGGAGATTCTTAGTTTTGCTAATTTTTATTGCAGTTCTTATCGAGAGAAAAATGGCTCTGCACTCACCTCGCTGATCTTATAATTTTTTGGCACTCTTCTCAGTAAATATCCTGAAAATACTCCTATTATGTAGACGGTGAGTCTGTGGCTGGGCAGAATGTAGGAGAGATTGGCCGTGTCGAAGAGCTGCCTTATTCTGCTTATGCAATGCATTAATGCAGTTAGTGTCCAGTTTATAAAGGATTTTCCGTGCAAGTACTCACGATGTGCCGAAGAATATGTAGTTGTTGAGGCGATTGTGGTAGGTGACGTAGAATCGGAGGCCGGTCGAGAATGTCGCGGCGAAAGTGAGGAGGACAGTGCCGATGGTCGGTGCCTTGTAAAGAGCCAGTACCATGAGCGGCGACAGCGCGAACAGCTGCGTGTCGATGCCGATGTGGTGGGTGTGCGTGAGGCACTGAAAAGAAGGGCGAAAGAGCTGGGCAGTTGTAGGCGGATATAGGAGGTAAGGTAGGCGCGTAAGCCGCATGCATATACCATGTTCTCGAATCCGAAGTAGTTGTGGATGAAAAGGAAGTTTCGCCACCAGGTCTTCTTGCAGATGTCCGCGTGCTGCGTGACAACGAGGTTCCACTGAGGTCCAGAGCCGATGAACGGCATGACGTACGTGCAGAAGAGAACGAGAGCTCCGAGGGTCGGCAAGAGCCTGAAACGAAAGCATTGCCAAAATTCGAGCTTTTCATTCACGCGCGGTTCATCGGCATCTGCGTAATCTCTGGTTGCCGCACCTGAACAGTCGGCTCGTGTACTCGTTCATCACGTCCAATTTGCCGCTCCTGCTCAGTCGACCGATGAACGAGTAGGTCGTCAGCAGTCCCGAAAGCATGATGAACGGATCCGTGTAAAGACTGGCCGCTCTTCCGATCACGGTCCATGGCTTGCCGATGTACTGCAAGAAACGAGTTGAATCGTAGCATACTTACCGAGCAAAAAATCAACGAAAATGAACGAAAATGAACGAAAATGAACAAAAATGAACAAAAATGAATTAGCCGCACACCTCGGTCATCTCGGT
The DNA here is from genome assembly GCA_018906965.1 of Philotrypesis tridentata. NCBI lineage: Eukaryota > Metazoa > Arthropoda > Insecta > Hymenoptera > Pteromalidae > Philotrypesis > Philotrypesis tridentata. The sequence goes on from JACCIB010000060.1 coordinate 390,291, forward strand.
GCGGTTGATGTAGGGATTGAAGAAGAGGGCGAGACTCTTGTGGGCCAACAGAAGCATCAAGGCGTTGAAGGCTCTGATGCCGTGGAGAGTCGCGATGTCCGTTTCGCTGCGTTCCAACGACACCAGCTTCAGCGCGTTCTTCTTCAGCGAGAAAGCCGAGATCGCGGGACTGAGAGCTACGCCCAAGTGCTCGCACAAGCCCGCGACTATCGACAGAGCCAGCACTCCCACGAAGAACAAGCTGCGCAGGAATTCAGAGCATTATTGTATACAAATGACACTTCGTGTACGAGCTGCGCGACCTACCCAACGAAGATGCTCTCTTTGGGCAGAGGCTCGGTCCGCCTGGTCTGACACATCTCCGGCTCGACCTTCACACTGATCTTCAGTCCGGTCTCTTCCGTGTGCTTATCCAGTGTGTGCTTGAGCGACGCCTCCACGTCTCGGGGACTGCAGCCCGACGGAGCGCATATCGCCCAATTCATCGTTCCGAAACGCGGCACTCGGTGTCCAGGCTGCAACCACATAATTCATTCGATCTGCATCCTTCGAATATTTACCTATCATAGCGCGTAAACCGCCTAAACATTATATAACGGCAGCGCATCAAGGTCAGCACATTCTGTCCAACTTGCGTGCTTTTCACCTTCGAATTGGAAAGTCGATCCCGTCGCCGCCATCACTATACCTACTGCCGATTATACGTGCCGATCAAAAGTCTCTCTGGCCTCTCATTTATCATCTACTCTTATACAGCCGATGGGATTGAAAAACGTTTCGGCCTCGGGCCCTATTTTAACGTAACACTATGGCTTACACATCCCGGAAACAGAGATGTATCGATCTTTACTTCCTTCAAAGTCCTCTTGACTCTTCACATCGTAAATATATTGCAACAGAAATTCGCGAAATTCGTGCACATTAATTGACTATCGCTCACAAATTTTTAACTTTTATCCCCCAAATTTGGAAGCTGCACGACTTCAATGTTTCGCTCTCTGCACAAATCATTTTTCAAAACTCTGGTCAAATTCTGGACTCGAAGGTTGTCGGTTGTATATCCTGTCCTTGAGAGATTAATATAAGGTCAAGCGATCTCTATATTATAACTTTGCGTCCATTCACGCGCTAATGTCGCTTATACATAGGTATCGGTGGATTTCGCAAGTGTTCGGGGTAAACATCTCAAACTACGCGTTTGCGCAATAAGAATTCGATTATAACAGCAACAGAACGAAGATGAGTAGTCATGCTTCTCTGCGGCATTGGCCCTACACAACGCAGCATTAAGCATTATTTCGAATAACCAATATATATTTACATGCAACAAACTATCAAATGTAGATACTCTAGAATTTATAACAGCTCTAGAGGCAATGCGTAGCTATAATCAATATAAATTGAAATTTTTAACCCAACTCTTTCAGAAAATTGAACTATTTCTTCATTATGGATTTTAAACTTTTTATTTATTCAAGCTGTCCTAAATCTCTTCTACTCGGAGAAATAACACTGCCCAATTTGTGTTTAGATTTTAGAGAGCAGAGGGTCAAAATTGGTGAAATCAGAATTTTTGTCATTTTTTGACTATATTGAAAAATGTGCAGTAGCTATGGCGAGCAAGTCCAATTTCTATGGCGCAGTTCAACTACAGATTTTATCGGAGCACTGTTGCGCCACAGTGGCGCATCACAAAATACACATCTTCTTATTTTGGATAAAGAACGAATGCCTGAACTTGTGATCCAAACTACGATCCGACTATTCTTGCCAGTGCAGAGAAACGTCAGTGTTTTTCCGCGTGAAACGTTCGAGTTTTTAAACGCGCTTTTGCGATGCGGTTACACATATTGTGCAAAAAAGAGTCGCACGTGGACTTTGTCCCGTTGGCAATCTCTTCGAATATTGCCTCGCGCGCCGCGTCTCGCGGCTTAAATATATAATATTCGTCGCGATCTCGATTTACGCGGGAGCTTCGTTGCCGATTCCGCGCACACTTTTGTTCGTTGACATCGGCGCGACCTTCGCTCGTTTGCAGGAGTGCGCACCCTGCATCGAAGATGCGCGCGCGCGAGAATTCTTATCGATCGTCGGGAAAATGTTTTCACCATTGCAGCGATCATTTTTTTATCTTACACTTTTTTTACACGCAACATCGCCGTTTTCTGGACTTATCATTTTTTTACCGAATATTACTCGTCGAAAGCACATTGCAGCGCGAAGAAATTTTTTTCACAACTCTCGAAAACATTTTAAAAAGAAGTTCGTGTGCAATTCTCAGATGGAAATTAAAATAAAAATTATTTGCATGCAAATTATCTGTCTTTACAAAGACTTATAGCACAGCTGACATTCCCGGCAGAAAAGATATACAATTCGAATTTCTGATTGGTGAATAATTTTCTATCGATGGATCTTTTTTAAAATAATGTATATTTGTATAGTAATATATACCTATGCTAAATCCAAGAGTATGACAAACTCATTAGCCACGCAGTGTTTTTTAATATATATTATACACACAGATATAAAACATAGTCGTATAATCTGTCATTCCAAAATGTATCTTAAAATATAAAGAGTTGTACCATTAAAAGATTAAAATTTTGCGATATTTTAATGATAATTATTGTATTTTATGGTCAAAATCGACGTTTGATTGTATTTTACAATTACAAAAAATAAAAATCAGGGCAATTTCCCACTTCAATTATGCTACTATTGATTGTTTCGCGTGTTCTCCTTTTGTGGTAGGGGGGAGGGGGATTACTTATTTGCTTATTTGAATGATATAGTTTTTCGTTGGATACATGCGCGTCATGTATGAAATGAAAATTGTCTCATCGTTTTTGGAATTTTCAATAAAAATGCCGCGGAGTGCACCATTTTGATGTATCGAAATCATTGAATTATAACTGAGAGAGGTTTCTAACGCCACGAAAAAATGACCTTGATTTCATAATTTATTCAAAAGTAAAAAGTCAGGGCTAATTAATTGACACAGCTTTCTTTCGACTAATTTACCATTCCTTTCGACCACTATTTATGTATATATTTTTAAGTAACAAAAGCGCTTGCTTTGCGTATTGCCCACACGTAATCTTAATCTTATTCATAAAAATTTTATGGATGTAACTATAATTATCTTGTGAATGTTTTAAAGCTTTAGATGGTAATTTTTAAATGAAATTGTTGAATAATTCAATTATATTTGAAACGTTTTACGTACATCTATTTTGTATTAGACAATTATTTACAAAAGAATAATCTACGGAGCATTGCAAAAGACCAATGATTCATTCGCAAGACAAGCCGCTGACCTCCGGATCATAGATTTGGCTCAAACTGTGAAAAATGATTCATTGCAGGTCAAAAAAATGAAACACGTGTTTTGGGATTTTCCAAATAGATAGTACACGATTAAATATCGTTTTTGACTCAATTGATAATAATTTTTCGGTTCTCAATGGATTCAAATTTTAGCTGTTTAAGAGTATCTGAAAAGTATATGATTTTCGAATCTCCTTTTTGCAGGACATGCGACATTTTTTAGAGAAATCGAAAGTTGGTCGTAATTAGATTGGCGTAAGTAATAGGCGTTGATCGCACTCATAACATAATTTGTTATGTATAGAGAAAAAGAAAGAAAAAAATGTACAACTTATTACGTGGGCTTAATATGGTGGTATCGTTTCACTCCGCAAAGTGCATGCTTTTGTGTAATTGGTCAGTTGTTCTCGTGCGTACAAGGTAGGTTTTTATTACATGTAGATAGCCCAGAATTTCCTCTGCTGCGCAAGAGGAGTAAATGCGCTGTTATAATGTCATAATGGCCGCCGAATGATTGAATGGCGAGAGGCTCAAGCACAGTAGCAGTAAGTATATGTAGAAGCGCAGGAGCAATGCTTTGCATTATTTGAGTCGAATGAGCATAGTTGGCAAGAAAGCTCTGATCGCGAAGCAAAAAGTCTATTTGGCCGTTTAGTCAGTAGGAGAATCGATCGATCGCGCACAATGAATTCGCGGCCAGAATGAACTAGCTTATTACTTATTGCTTGCACTCGCATGTACTTGTACGTATACTAATGCCTCGGAATGCAGCTGGTACGTGTAACGTTTATGGCTGCATCTCCCGAGTCCCCCGATGCTCTATAACGCGCAGAGAAGCGGGTGATTCACGCATGTGTCGCGCATGTGTAATTGATGAAGCTGCATAATATAATATGTGCAGCGCATATAATTAGAGTGATGCGTGCGGGGGATTATGATACTCACGTCGGAGACGTTGCTGCGGAACGCGTAGTGCGAGTGAAGCAGACGGTGCAGGTGTTGCAGGTCCGCTCGCGAACTGTCGACCTCGAGCTGCAGGTAGGCCAGGCAGTACTGGCCCCGCAGACCCTCCGAGCCCTCCACGCCCACGCACTCGTCGAAGTCGCCGAGCTGGTTCACGTTCCCGTTCAGCAGCCCCGACGGCATCTTCGCCGTTGCGTCGTACACTGCAATACAAACCCCATAGCTGCTTACTTATCATCCCCTTATACCCATCTCTGTACTCCATCCTTATTCTAACTCGCCTCTATTCGTCTTATCGTCCCCCCCCCCCCTACGAAAAACAATAATACTTATAAATCTTTCACGAAAGTTTGCACGGCTTTCCAATTTTTTTCACCACGTCATATAAAGCTCTCTTTCATATGATAACTTCAAAATTAACATCGAAAAAGTGTTCTCCAGTGCGAATTTATATTCGGTATATTTTCATAAAAATACTTGAAAAGTCGTGTTGCATAACTGCGTGGTAGACGAAACGAGTTTGGCAAAAGTATAAATGATTTTTCTCACTCAGATTATATTCTTCGAAAGCGACAAAAAGAAGAGAAAAGTAGTCTGATGCCTGTCTCTTCGATGTTGTTTTCAGTTGACCGTGGCCAACTGAATCCAGAAAAATCATTTAAATGGTAAAATGCGTGCGAATCGCTGCTGGATATCCTGACAAATGTGCTATCAGTAGCGATTAAACACCTTTTTCGATGAAACAGAAAGAACTGTTGCCTAACCGAATCATTCGTACGACATCAAATCAGACAGAATGGATTGAAGACGTAAAAAACGCATTTCAAATGCTACAAATTTTCTGAAAGGTTTGTTTTTGAAATCTACAGACTACTACAGATTTCAATGCCTTCGAAGTGCACATTGTATTGGATGTGCCAGTTTTCATGACTATATTACGTTGTTGCAGTACATTGTATCTACTAATTAGAATTTCGCAACCTGCAGCATTCTCGAAACCTCCTGTAACCCTGCGCATACCAATTTTTATAACGATATGTCCGCATAAGAATGTCCAATAATGAATTATAACAGAAAAACCAGCCTTTCAAAGTATGCGCTTACGAATATCTACAATAAATTACCGCAATACTATTATAACATCCGTATGCATGAATTTTGATTTTATAGGATTGCACAATCATCGAGTTACAAAAAACAGTTACATTGATTATGAAACTACTTCGAAAATGCAAAAGCTGGTTAAAAATATCTATACGGAACCAGGTGTTGCCATCATACTGCCACAAGGGTCGAACGTTATTTATAAGAAATTCATTAGTTGTCTCTGCGCATAAATCATATATATTTCAATTCATTGACAACGAGATGGGACAGGTAGAAAGTTTATCGTCAAATAAATGCAAAATAAAAATAAAAGAGAGAGAGAGAGAGAGAGAGAGAGAGAGAGAGAGAGAGACTTTTTTTATGTACGAGGTTTATCGATATGTGCAGCGCTGTAGGATGACTGGCGATGATGCAAACGAGCCAATGTCTCGGGGAAATTCCCAAAAACATTCTCCTTTCCTTGATTCCTGCGCTAATCCAATAAATCCTCCCACGAAAAGCTGCAGCGCGCGCAGGATTCCAAGAGCGACGTCGAAACGACTATATGGGACGAAAGATTAGCCAGTTTCTGATTATACCAAAGCCTACATAAGACTTCCCCAATCGTAAATTTGCTTAAATAAACAGTATCCGCGCGAGTCTGCCTTTGATCAGCGCACACGTTCGTACCTCTGCCCCTCGTTGTATTCTAATGTGAGCGCAAAAACATACACGACGGAAGAAGGAAATGTGCTAGAAAAACGCCCTCGACGAAGCGACATTACCTATACAACTATATAATATCACGCGCAGACTGCAGTCACGTGTGTCTCGACTCTTGAGGCGAAGATGGCATACTATATTTATATAAACTTATATGAGTCATTCCACAGGATACTGGAAACTTCTGGGGGCCTGGACTACCGAAAAATTTTGGGTAGGGCACACTTACCAGACCTATTTTTTCTGATTTCTGGGACCCCTCCGAATAAGAAACCGTGCGAGCTGCATCATTATCGGTTGCCACCCGGGTTTCCGATCGAAAAAACGCAAAAATCTTTATACATTTTCTTTTGCATTTTTACTGTTGAGCGCATTATTTGTGTACTGTGAGTCCTATGGGACTTGCCGCTATACTTTATATATACAGAACGAAAGGGCAGCTCAAGAGCTTTAAATCGAGCCTAAAATTTTTAAAATCGGATGTTCCGGTCACGAGTTGCGCACGTTTCAATACTGCTAACTCTTTATAGGGCTCTCGCAAAACTAATCGATTTTCACTTTTTTTTCAAATCCTCGAAACTTTTGATCCAGTGACTCGATTTTAAAGTTTAATAGCTTAAATTAAAGCTCTTTTCCTCAACTTTACGATTTTTAGGTCCAAAATTGATTTTTCTTATCTATTGAGCTATATATATGCGTTCAGAAAGCCAATCCGCTTTAGAAGCATATATATAGATCAACAGATACAAAATTTTTAATTTAGACCTAAAAACCAAAAAGTAGAGGAAAAGAGCTTTAATTTGAGGTATCAAACGTTAAAATCGAAGCATTGGATCGACAGAAATAGGGATTTGAAGAAAGGGAAAAATGTCTGGTTTTTGGAAAAATCGAGCTATTTCGTGAAAGTCAAACCAAAGCACTTTTTTCAAATGGTCATAAATTTTGATCGAGTAATTCGATTTTGACATTTAATACCTTAAATTAAAGCTATTTTCCTCTACTTTTATAATTTTAAGTCAAAATTTAAATTTGATATATAGTTAGCTATATATATGCTTTCAAAGAATTAATCGGCTTTAGAAGCACATATATAGCTCACTACAAAAAAATATTTGTATCAACAAAAAAGCTGATTGCCGCCCCCTAACGCGCGTCCTTCCGCGATGCGCTGCCATTGCGTACGCACCCTCTCGCACAATTCTTACATTTTCCTCATCGTTAGACCGCCATAATCGTCAACGGAGTCTATGCACACCCCTATATATTCAGCTTTTCTCTCATTTAATTGTACACCATGCTATAACGACATCGAACCCACAATCGTTTAAGCTAAAACTGAAGTTTTTTTTTCGTGCACTTTTCTTCCTGCTTCTGCTACGCTCAAGATTGATACGATTTCTTTTTCTCTTACTTCTGCGGAAATAATTATTTATTATTTTACGAAATTTCAATTTACACATGTCCCAAGTTCTATCATTGAGTAAGTAATTCAATGATGAATTTGTTGAAAGTTTAATGAACGGGGTAATCAAATAACCAAGAACCGAGAGTAATTGTACAGAGTAATTCATAATAATTTCTCAACAAGTTAAGAAATCAAGCCAAGGGAATACTTACTCTTCAGAGCCCAAAGGGTAAACTTGTTCAGCTCTTTCTTGTATAGGTCAGCTTGACTCTGGCATTCGGCGCTGACCTGCCCAGCGCTTGGATCGAAAGGCGGTACAATTTGTAGGAATTTCCGAGCTTCGTGGTCGATTTCTTCTGTGTAAGCGTCTGAAATAAAACGACGCGTGATTGATAAGCTTGTTACTTTTTTGCAGTGACGACTGTTTGTTCAATACCTATCTTTCTGAGCACAGGTATTAACACATTGGAAACAAGGATTTTACCCTAAAATATATTTCGTGCATATTCTTGCAAACGATTTTTTGGTATACATACTTACTTCAGCTTTAACAAACCTTTTCGAACTCTCAATCTGCAAGATAAATTTATTTTCGAAAGGTTTGTCTTTAATAATTATATTTACACAACTATTATTGAGGTTTACATTTTATCGACTCCTAAACAAGTAGAGTGGCAGAGTCTCTCACCGTAAATTTCATAGGTAAGCTCAATTTATGACTATAATTTTCTATAGTTCAGTTCTTCCTCTCTATAAAGAATTTTTCCAGCTCGTAAAGAGATTATAATTTTTAGTTTATGAGGAATTTAATATCAAATACTCTATTTTCTATTTTGTCTGGTATATAGAATGCCGATAAATACAGTTGACACTTGGTATAAAGACTTGGATGACTCAGTCGACTTCAATGAACACATTTCAATGCTAAACTTTATTTAGGCTTCTGCTCAAATGTGTACGTTTACACTTATATACAGATATAACGTTTTTAAATATTGGTTTTGATTCGTACCAAAATTTGTACATTCGTAAATGCTTGTGTAAAAAATAAAGTTTTTACAATTTGAATACTTGGATAAAACTTTGCTTTAACAAATAACTAAGCTAACAAACCGTTTCACAGATAATTAAGATCTTTTCCCTCGACAGTTTCGACGAAAGCCATAAACGTCGTTGAAAAGTGCAGTAAACCGATTCTTTTGCAGAGAGTTAAGACACATCATTATCGTCTTTATTGACAGGTCAACTAGTCGCTTAATTGATACATTTACTGGAAGTCAAATATTTCGCACCTCGTGATCCATTGTGCAGTTATAATTGAGTACTGACATACTCGCAACAGACGCTATAGCCTGCAAGACCTACTTTATACATTAGGTATATTTGTTTGAGTATTACTCGTACTATATAGTACTTGTTGAAGAGCAGACATTATGTAGCGGTGATGTGCAATTACAGCAATAGATCGATTCTACAGGTCTGACATTGGATAAACAGCGTTTGAATTAGGTATCGGAGCACACGTTTGGACAAAGCTAATGGCCTTTGGCTGGCGTGGTTTTTCGGGGCCTTTGCTTCTCTTTGCTGCTCTGGCAATCGGACTTTCCAGTCCATATTGACCTTACGCAATGTATTCGTCCAGTAAGATAATGCTGCTAATGGTATTTGACGAAAATTGCTGATAACGTGCTCATATTAACCTTTTTTCACGGAGAAAGCTTGGGAATAGCCGTGATTTCGTGTATTACCGACTTGTACCAATATACATTGTACAATATACATACGTATGTACATAGTACATACATGTATAGACTGGAAAAAAGTAGCAAGTCAAACAATTTTTCGTACGTTACGAGAGAGTTTATGTTTGGATTCCATTATCTCCATTAAACGATCCCCAATTCAGAAACGGATGAGAATGTTCATTAGCGAAACGAGTTCGAAGCGAAAGTCCGCAGAGTATTGTTATAATACCTTGTGCAGAATAAAGAAATAGAACAATATTTGCTATTGGCTGTATATTTCACGGAGAAAATTCGACAATGCGAAAATCACAAAAATAAGTATCGAACGCATCCGTACATACAGAGCACGAACATTGTAACAATCTCAGAAAGGATTTGTTTTGTTTGTTTTGGTTTGTTTTTTTTGGCAGCTGCGTAACGTCGCGTGAGATCGTAAAAATGTTCCAGAGTATAACTGATTCATATATGACTGTACGAACGGGAGCACACTATACGTACTGTCTTTTTTTACGGCATTGAAGGATAGCAGCATCAGAATCACAAATATTGCCATTTTTATTCTTACGCATTATCTCTTATTTTGACAACTTTTGACACGCATCTTTGCACAACTTGAGCTTAATTATGTGGATTCAAAGTTGATCTAGCTTCTTTGTTGCACCGTACAATGAAAATAGATTTTGATCTTTGGAGATTTACTACTTCTGATCTGCGTAGCATGTGAAAAACTGAATATGAAAATAAAAATATAGTTTGGTAAACTAGTAGAATAAACGTAAAAGAGTATAATATTCAAAAATCCTTTTTAGAAAAGACTGTACGGTTTTCGATACATCAATTCTTGTTTGCATTGTCCGTTTTCAAACGCATTTCTCTTCTGCTGCATGAAAAGTATATGTTGAGAGTTTATTGAGAGTTTTTGTATTTTGTACAAGCGCATATACACAACATGGCGCGAAAAAGCCATGCATTCAGCTTATTGACGCGCAGGCATGCCTTATTTTGCTCTATCAGCTTCTGTACGTGAAATATCCGCGAGCATCTATGCGCGTGTCAACTGCGCATAACAGTAAATTATCGATTTACAGGTAAGGACACTTTGTGCTCGATTCAACCAAGTACAATGCAAAATACTTTTTATAGATAGATTTTAGCCCTGCTCGGCTACCTATATATTGACAATATGCGGCTACTCGACGATTGCTTTTTATATTTTATTTAAATGTAAAACATGCCAATTCAGATTTTTAGGGTCATTTTTCTTCCTATTGTATAATACTTTCCAGTAGTAGAGTCATATTTCACCATCTGATATATTGTAAATTATTTGATTTTAATTAACAACTTAATCAAAGGACTTGCGGTCAAATGAAGAATTGAAAATGAAATTTTACGATTCAAACTGCTGTATAGGTGGGTATTTAACTGACTTTGTAAGAAGAGTTACACAAGCTTGAAATCTTATTTTGCATTAGTCTGGAATCGTACTGTGAGAGCCCAAAAATTAAATGCTTGCTTTTCCGATTATATAAAAAGTAGCAAAAACAACCGTCGGATATGCAAAATTGCGTGATATTACGCCAAGTTCGAAGTTCGTCTTAAAACATTTCAAATATTGCGCTGTAAAAAGTACGTTGTTAATAATAGCATTTGAATTACATGATTATGAAATATTATTAAAAGCTTTTTAGTAAAAAATTGTTGCCCTATACGCTATGTAAATATGAGTATTTCACGGAATGATATTTGAATTATACATGGCTGTAATACATTGTGGTGATACAAGATATAAATGTGAAACATAATCGGGCGTGTAGATTATGGCGTGAAAATTGAGACACGCGAGGAAAAAATCATTTTAAACATCATGCGAATAATTTCGCTTGCTTTGAAGTCTTTGTACGGGGATAGTGCGGGAGTTTAAAAACTGTATATGATTTTCTGCTGCAATAAGCCTAAAAATATTGAAAGTGTGTTAAAGAAAATTTCGTCTCCAGTTTCGTGAGCAAGAAAATCTTCCTAACTAATTGATCTTACACTGGAGAACTTGACCCTCGCAATTTTTTTTCGGGCCTGCGCTCGTAAATCTGTTATGTTAACGAACCACTCACTATTGTATAATTTTCCAATTGCCTATCTACGAAAAACTTGTTTTTATGTGCAGGCGAAATGAGTGTTTGCGAAGAAAAACGCAATTGCACAGCTGTGCCTGGGTCAAAAAATGAAATTTCCTAGTAACGTCAAATACTCGTAATTATAGCAAATGACACAAGATGCGAGTGACAGGAAATACAGTATTATGATGTGATGAATAATAATGAAACTATCATAATAAATCGCAGAACGATTGCTCAACAGCTGCGATCGCTAATCCAACACTTTCATTCAAGCTGCAGATCGCAAAAGTCCGATCGGATCATTATTTCAGCGCAAGTCGGCTTAGACCAACTGATAGCTCCTTGTGAAATTCCATCGCGTTATTAATCGTCAACTCCTCTCGTGCCGAGAGATGCCCGAATTCGTGCTCTTACTACTATTGCACTGTGGGCTGCACGCACCTGCATTCCGAATCGCGCATGTAAGCGCCCTTCCTCTCCCATTTCACCTGCAAAGTCCATTAGATATGCTTGTAATGAAAGATCGATACACTATACGTGCGATCGCGTTGCAACACCAGCTGCTGCCTATAAGACCATTTTTTTCCTCCCTTGCCGCTTCTTTCTATCAAGTCTTGTCGGCAGATATTGGCTTGTGCAAAAATAATTTAATTGTTTACTCGCATCGCGCTTCTGCACTTTTCGCGAAATTCCTACGTGTCAATTTATATACCAAATGACATTGCGTAATAACAGTAAGAATTGCAAATTTTTTTCGTAACTGCAGCACGACAAAGAATTTTAGTTGAGCGTATCTACTTGCACATATAATAGTAAACCTATACGAATTAAGCAACATTTTTTTCTTTAATTGACTATTCAGATTTTATCTATGCCTGCTTCGAAGAACGTTATATACAAGAAAGAAGTATTTGTATAAAGCATTAAAGTTTCCGAACACATGAAATTGCGCATTCTGCGACGAAGCAAAGTGCTTTTCAAATCTACATTTTGTATTTAAATTATTCTTGAGTACAATTTATTTATTGTACACCCGCGGTAAATATTATTACGCATATTCCTTGAATCGTCCACACACTACGATTCCACATCCGTATTTCGTCGCAATTGGAAATGTTTTCCCGCGAAACCTTGGAAAATATACTACAAATGTTCGAATCAATACTTTGATTCATATATATATATATATATATATACACGTCTGATATGTCTCTTATGTTTACATCGCTTTATACGCAACATCATTACCTACTCTTATAGTATTCCAAATTTAAACACACGCATCAGTAGAGTTTTTCTCGCGTAAACGATGGCGAGTTTTGACTGCGCAATCCGTTATTATTGTTGAAAATTTATTAAAATTAATTTATAATTTTTCATTTTTCATTCTTGCAATTATTGTAATTATTCAAATTAATCTGTTACTCAAATGAGTCGTCGCTAAGCATTGTTACGAAAACGTAAATTTTTAAACACGCACTACAAACTTGTGCAAAAACGTATGCTTTTATGAATGTGACTTTTCAATGTAAATATCGTTCACCGCTGAGCAAATTCTTTTTTGTGGCCCTTGAACAGAAAAATAGTACACAAACCATGACTATATATACGCAGTAAAAAGAGACATTTCTTATTTTACTGCGAGCTTGGCTAGTAATATGCGTCCAAGCAATAATCCTTAATCCGTATAAAAAGCGCGAAATTTGACTGGCTCTTTGAACAAGGACGGCAGCTGTCGGCAAAAACACGCGAGCAGATCATCGAATTTCCGCGGCGAGTCCCGACGGCAATGGCTTCCGGCCTATGAATTAGCAATCCAGTCGCACGCATAAAAGTTCTAAACAAAGCCGCACGTTAATGGATGTACCAATATTGGCGATCGATGCAAATGCGCGTGCGAGACACGCGAAAGAGGAAGAAAAAGCGCGCGTCGACTGTGCCCCCTGCACGTGCAGAGCTTTCGCGTTGAATTATTTTCTTATTTATTTATTTATTTATTTATTTATTTATTTATTTATCTATTTATTTTTATGTCCTTTCGTATCCTGCAGCGCGAGGCGTTACGTTCTACGACTGCTTCACGTAGGTCAGGGTCGATGGTTTTTTTTAAAAATGCACTCCGCGCCTATAATACGACCGCAGCTTTTCTTTCTGCGGGGACAGGCGGCGCGTCGCGTCGACGGTGAAAGTGAATTTACAGCTTTTGCGCAATTCTCAAGTTTTTAGGAAACTCTAAGTTCGCGATTGGAACTGTGGCATTATGTGTGCGCGTGTGTGACTCACGTCTTTGATGCGGTCGAGGCGGAGTACATCGTCGACGACCTGGTAAGTACTTGTAGACGACTGCGTCTCTCGCCAAAAACCTCGGACGAAAGTCGAAACGCGATAGTAGCGCTGTCTTTCGATGTCTATTGGGTTACGACTATTCGTAATATCGTGTATACGAGTATCAGAAGCATATCAAGTGAACAGGGCAAAGAGAGCGGAAAGTCGTTAAACTGTGCGGGGGGACTTTTTTCCTTCGACGGACTGTATATAGGTGCGGCAACGGCGACGTTCACCTGTTGATCTCGGCTATGGGCAAAAAGCTCCCGGATTCATTCACGAATCCTGCCATGTGGCAACGCCAACTTTCCTCTTTCTCACTCGCATGCAGAAACTCCAATGTCCTCACATTGGCAACTCTTAATTATATCGACAAATTTACGAGGATATAATGGGCTATTCGACGCGACCCACATTTTCTGTCGCTTGGAAAATACTGCAGAGGTATAGAGAGGCTGTAAAAATAGCAGTAGCTCCTAGTTTATTTTATGAAAATTGAAAAAACAAACAGATAAATAAATAAACAAATTATCTGCAATTCAACTTGATTACTGTTCAATCGAAAATTCGACCAACCAAAGAGATAGCGCGAATGCGAGAAAAGGCGCGGGGGCTGCACGGTCGAGAGTTTCGTTGAAAACTCACCATAGTAAGGATTAGTGGATCTGCTAGCGAGGGTCCAGTGATCGAGAATCTCCTCGGTGAGGGATCTGCCGCTGTCGTTGTAGCGTTGGCTCACGTCCCCGATGAGCTCGACGAGGGTGAAATTGTCCGAGTTCGAACCGGTCTCGTTCTGCGACAGAACTCGCAGGATCTCCTCCTCTTCGATGGTCGAGCCGAGATTGCCTCGTATGACGTCGACAGTCTGGCCGGCCAGCGATTTTTGCAGCAGACAACAGACCGCCAGCAGTGGCCCTATCATCGAGGAGCCGTAATGCGCCCTCATTTTCTTTTCTCTCGAGTAGCGAAACCCTCGGCCAACTGCGCCAACAGTGCACCCTAATGTTCAGGAAATTCATGTCATTCTAGTTCTTGTACAAATCACGATCTGCTACACGCAATCCGGGATCGGCATAATATCGCTTACTCGCTCGCTCGGCCGCATTTAAAACGAAAGAATCGATATCGGTAGTGAATTATTATTTGATAATTAGCTATATCTGAAATCTTTGAACAACTTTGTTCGTAGTTCCGTCATCTAGACAAATTTAGCATTTAGCGATGATCCTTTTTCAGAAAAGTTACTACATCAGGTAGACGCAATCTTGCGTGATTAGAATGTACGACACGAGTTCCGTGGCTGAGCGACAAGAAAATGCTGCGAGACCCTTTGACCGGAGCGCGGAGAGTCACGGCATCGGAGAATCGGCCATATGCATAAAGCCGCGGCGACTTGTTGTGAAAATCGGCGTCGAGGAAGTGAAAACATGAACATTTCAAAATCGGCGCGTCGCCCGGTTTTTCCATTCATTCGGCGGCTCCCGTGCAAGTATATTGTCGCCTCGCCGCGCGCGACTGCAGAAGTGTACAAAACACGCGCAGGAGGAGCAACGCGGAATCGGCGTTATGAAATGTTTCGCAAGCCGCTCCCAAGCTTTGATACCGATTTAATAGCGCCTCCCCCCCCCCCTCCCCTCCGCTCCGCTGCTCTCCCTGAAAGCGCTAGTTTAGAAAGTGCCAGAGCTTTCGCACACCACTCGTCGCACGTAGTTACCTTGTTGGAAATGAAAAATCGGCGGAAAATCGGCAACTGGTGCCTCGGGCGGTATCACTCGCTTGCTCTCTCTCTCTCTCTCTCTCTCTCTCTTGTGCGCGAACTCGGCAGTCGCCCGAGCCTTGGCTCAGAGTGCGAGGAACAAAAGTCAGAACACAAGTCAGAGGGGCAAAGAGCAGAAGCAGAGCGAATCTGCTGAGAACCGATCGCTCGGCATCGGGTTCCCTCTCTTTCTCTCTGTCTGTCTGTCTGTCTGTCTCTACTCCTTTTCGCGTACGTATCTTTCGAAATTTTATGCCGCCGATGCACTCGCGCCGCTTCGCTCGTTCGATCTCGACTGGCCGGTCGCCGCTGCTGGCTGTCGCTGCCCCGCCGAGCTGCGTGCGGGCCCCTCTTTCTCGCACCTCTGGAGCTTCGCGCGTCAAATAGCCCCTGGATTATCCCTACTTTTCTCAAAAGACGACGCGCTCTATAGGCATGCCTTGGCATCTCCTTGTCATCTTCGCGCTTACTCTTACTTTTCACTCTCACTCACTCACTCACTCACTCACTATAACTCTCTCTCTCTCTCTCTCTCTCTCTCTCTCTCTCTCTCTCTCTCTCTCTCCCTCTGCCGCATTTGAAATTTTCGACAGTCATGCCTTGGAATTCTTCTGGGGAGTGGATCTTTTTGGCTTATTTGAAATCAGTATCTGCTGGGAATCGAAAATTTTTCAGGATTCGACATTTACTGCTCGGTTTTAGTGTCATGTGGATTTTTCTCTGTTTGTATATGTCACTGGTAATGCCCATCGTCGGTATTTGTTGTCGGCTGTTTAGTGGAATATCGGGGATAATACTGTATATCTCGTTGACTTTGCTGTGTATCATCGACTGCTGGAGACTACATTTTCCTTCGTGAGTCTAACAGTTTTTTTGGTCAAATCGGTGTGCAGTAGGCGTCTTTGTGTAGATTGATCGGACCGTGCTTCAGCTTCAAAATTTTTTGCATAACTACCTAGTATAGTCTCGAATATAAACCAAGTGAAAATGAAATTGCATGATAATATCTATTAATAAAATGATGAAATGGTCTACAACTTCTACATTTATCATTATCATTATTTTTTTATGATATATATCATTAAATTAAACTTTTCTATGAGAAATCGCAATTAGTATTTAACGATAAATCATACAAATTTATGCGCACTTATTCTTACTATAACATTTGTAGAAAAACCGCGATAAAAACATAACAATGACGTAAAAAATAGTTCGTTTTATAATTAGCAGTTAAAATTATTTAATATTATAACCTTTGAATAATAAAATAATCTAAAATACAGCTCATACGAAGTGTTTTAGATGCTGTACTATATACTATTAAGTTATAGATAAATAAATGTTGGCGTCAATTTTCAAAGCTATTTTACAGTGGGAGATTTTTAGTTCTGATTTTAACCCATGTCAGTTTAGTGTGTTAAAAAAAAGTTTATGTTACTTTGGAACCGGGAAATCTTGTATGTAAATTTCGCATATTGCAATTACATTCTAAAATTCTTTTGCTCGCGTTGCTTTCCTTTTGGTACACCGAATAAGTACGCGTTGGAATAAAGTGATTTGTAATTTTTCGTGAAAATCGACCGCTACGATGAAAATTCCAATAAATAGCTCCAAGATTTAACGACACGACACGTACATATCGTTTAATCCGTGCGATAGCGACACTACGTGAGATTTTTTATTTTGCTGCTTACACTTTGTTTCTTTTTCGATAAACTCCTGATTAAAGACTCTCCATCTATTCGTTTCATGCATTATTTACGCATCATTCGATCACAAGCGATTTGTATAGATATTGCACTGGTTGTAGTGCATATTTTTCTTATTATCACGCGCAGATGCGTGGATTGTACAAAAAGTATTCTTACTTCTTACGTACTACTATATCAACAATAATTATTATAGCAAGTATGAAAATCTGTTTGAAAGTCATAAATAAGGAGATGCTTGCTCCCCGATGCAATCGTTTTCATAAATTTGAAGTTTAAAATAAATGTTGCCTAATTTTGCTTTCGCAGATTATTCAAAGTTTTTTCATTATAAGTAATTAAATTATAAACTTGATAAAATGTTCTTTTATTTCTATTCGTAGTAATACAAGAGTATTCTCGTCTAAAGTGCGTATATGGCGCGAAATTTGAATTTTTAATTGTCTTTCAGATCGCTATATAATGCTGATTATATCGCGCTATGCCCAATAAATCTATTTGAATATATAATTGCAAAAAAAACTTGTTTCTCAATAGGTGTTATTCAAAATTTAGCAAACTCGAGGAGTTTCCTTACTGTATCTCGGGAGAGAGAGAGAGAGAGAGAGAGAGAGAGAGAGAGAGAGAGAGAGATAGAGAGAGAGAGAGACAGAGAGAGAGAGAGATAAAGGTTTGAAGGAAAAATTCCGTGTCACGGTCCCGACGAGACGAGTGACCGGCAAAGCGATATATAAATTAAGATCGGTAATCTCAACCGGTCTCTCTGAAATTTGACGAATTCGTTGGGCGTGTGTGGCGTTGGGTGAGTGGCAAAACTCTTGGACGCGTATATCCGATCGATCCCTCCCCAGTCCTCTTTACACTCATTGGATGGAAATCCGAAGGATCCATGTTGTTTTACACGTAGACAGCAGCTCTGACCGTTGGCTTGTGGATTTCGAATGAAGGCGAGTTTAATGGGCGCGTCTACTCGGAAAAATATTATTTACCTCGATTCTGCTTCCGACGGAGCAGCGAAACCAGTATGGGACTCTGCGTTCTCTCCTTTGCCTTTCCCGCAACGACGGCGACGCACCGCATTCCTATACATTCCATTATTCAGCCGGCATTAATAAATCAAGGAATCTGCCGATGAAGTAAAAATAAAAGCAAATCTCGCAGAGCCGTTTCTCCGCGAGATGTTGCATAATTGAGTAGAGTAAGAGCTGCAGAGACGTATACCCCTTTCGTTAAAGTCGACCAGCGCCGGCACGTGTCGGGCGCACGTGTGAACTTCTCTCTTGCTGCTGCTGCTGCTGCTGCTGCTGCTGCTATGAGTGCGAGTCTATAGATATATGTAGCGAATATTGGCTGCGTATACGACTGACCGCTCATATGGCTCAAGTCGCCGCGCCGGTCGCGCCGCGGGATTAGAACGCAAGTTAGAACGTGAATTTCGTCTGTGTGGCGGATTTCGGGGTCGTTGACGATCACGAGATTCGGATTGCCGTTTTCACTTATATAAATATTCATAGACCTCGGAATCTGTATTTCATAGAGGAATTTCAAGGCTATGCAATGAAAACTTTTTCGGATGGATTAGATTGCACAATCCCTATGCGTACGCTCGTTATTTCATAGATCGCCACCGCGGCCAGCGATTTCTCTGCCCGCTGCATGTAGATATTATTTATGCTGCCGTCCAGACCACCTTTCCAACATTTCCTTTCCATGACAAAGCTAATTGCAGTGAACTCTGAAGTATGCGTGTGCAACCCAAGAAAAGTGGAAAGTGCAAAGTGCAAAGTGCAAAGTTGATAATGAAAATGAGTTGAGAGACTGCACAATTTTAATTCACTGCAGCGCTTAATAGCTGCGCTCGGCGCGCTGCGCGAGACAAGAAGCGACTGTAATTGTTTTCAACAAAAAAAAAAAGTCTCGCGAAAATCCTATGGGTAAGCGTATAACTGTCTGCGACGCGCTGCAAAATCACTTGGCTGCTTCATTGAAAAAAGATTTCAAGGTGACTAGACTTGAATTTCGAATCACGTCCTCGATGACGTAAATTACAGTTCTGATTCGTTGGCATATAAGTGCTTGCATGCGTTTACATACATGAGATAACAGCTGGCCTGAAGAATTGTCTTCAATTAGCTGCGACATATACATTTATACATGCACTCGCGCGCAGTAGCCCTTTACAATAGTCGCGATCCTTCAGTTACATTGCACAATAGTGTTTGGAAGTCGCTCATAGCTCTTTCCAGCGCCTGTATTGTGCAATGTAGCCCCGATTCAAGTAGCCGATGACACAGTACATGCGATATTTGCTGCTTCTTTCAAGAACAAGTATATACTGAACAAACCTTTTTACTCGTTCGCTCTATTTACAATCTTCATTTCGCGACTTTTCGGAAGAATTTTTGTTTTGTACGCTGCACGTGCAATCATTTTTATAAAAAATAATTTTTATTAAAAAAATAGGGCTTTTACAAGTACTTACCTGAGCTGTTTCACTCACATTCAGGCTGAAACGGTCAGGAACTTGTTCTTCGTCTAAATTGAAGGAGACGCGTATTTTCCATCGGGCCTTAAAGCAGGCCTTGTAATTCCAAAAATTTGTGCTTCCAGTCGCGTATACTTATAACTGTATTGCGTACTAAAAATAGCTACATAGACATACTCCCAAAAATGAAGTTCATATGCATAGAAACAGGTAAACATCTTGGCTTGCAAGTCAGGCAATTTCCTTATTTCGTACAAAGAGCAAGTATCCCTGAAGTTTTAGCCGAAACTATGACTCGAAGGTCTGGCACTCTTTCTGCAGCTGTCTAAATAAAGTTCATGAGCTCAATGCCCTGACAACTTATGCAAAAAAGCATAGAATATCGTATAAAATACAAGGCAAGGCGAAAATGGGCGTGAAGAAAGCCCAGCGCAAGCGACAAGAGATCCATCATCGGGTACGAGCTAGACCGCGGTATACACTGCATAATTGCCGGTCACACCCGAGGCGAGTTAGCGCACCTCGAAACCCAGTTACTTATAATGTCGCAAGCGGCATTTTATGTGGGACAAAGGAAGACACGAGAGGTAAAAATTTCCTGAAATACTCATAACTCGCCCATACGAATAAATCTCGAGCGCTTCGCTACATACGCGCCTAGAGCAGATGTAAATCATCCAACGGCACGAGTCGAGGCAGTTGCGCAAAGCGCGCGACGATCCGCTGTACACGCGTATAAGTACACACACACACACACACACACACACACACACACACACACACAAGTATGGGGCTCTGGGAGATTTCGACACGTAGCGAGTCCGATGTTGACGCCCCGAGGTCAGAATAATTGTTTCGGAGACGCGGCGTCGATCGCGAAAGTCTACGCGGAGAAGTGCCCGAGAACACACACTACACTGCTCGGACGCACTTCAGTTCAACTGCGGGCTTTAACTGTGCAGGGAGGCAAGACGCAAGAGCATGTGCTTGTGCAGAATGTGCGAGACTATATATATATGAGAGCGAGGTTATGCTTACATATTGCCTGTGTGTGCTTTCGTTAATTCGTTTTCGCCACTTTCGGACTATATAGCTGCTTTGCAATCGAGCTTTCGTCCCGGACATGGACGCGAGCCGTGGATTTTTCCCAAGATTTCAACTCGCTGTGTTTTTCACTTGTTTCACATTAATGTGAATATAATTACGAGAACCATTTTGAATTACGGATTGTGCAATCGCGGAAGGGGAATTAGGAAATTTGAAAAAATGAACAAACAGCCAGACGAAGACGAGACACGAGAAGAGCTCGAGACCGCGATGAGCGACATTTTCACTTTTTCCAGATTTTCCACGCATAAATCTTTGTTATATTTTTATATTTTTCACTGATTTCCAGTCCTATAAACCCCTAACCTTATTATCTGCATAAGTACAATTGCAGCTGTCTTTTTATAAGACTTTGAATTTTCTTACTTTTGACATGTGATGCCTTGGAGAAACATTTTTTTAGTTTTTTAAATTTTGCACAGTTGCTGATTGTGTTGGATTATCGGACAGTAACAATATTAATATTGAAATAACACTATGAGTGCAGCATATACTTTTCTATATTAAGACATGTGGATAGCGAGCGCATAAAAAATAATAATAGTTAATACGATAATAAATGGCATGAACGTCACGGCATTATTCATAGACGCGTCAATACCCGAACGCGTGTTATGAATCTCTGAAATATGACTTGATTGCCCGCAGACTAAAATTTG
Source organism: Philotrypesis tridentata (assembly GCA_018906965.1). Taxonomy (NCBI): domain Eukaryota; kingdom Metazoa; phylum Arthropoda; class Insecta; order Hymenoptera; family Pteromalidae; genus Philotrypesis; species Philotrypesis tridentata. Next base: position 411,704 of record JACCIB010000060.1, read on the forward strand.
CGCAGCACTGCACACATTGAAACAAGCCGGCATTTTGATGATAGCAACATGCCAACCTGCAAAATACCCATTTCGTTTTCTCTAAACAGTCTTTCTTCTCAAAGCCACTGCAGCGTGCAGCGAATTTAGCATTGCAAACTTTTTTTTCGGCTTCGGCAGCTTATCCGACGTGCAACGTATGTTATACTGCAGGCAACCAAAAACACCGACTTTTTTAAAAGCTTCGCCTCGCGAAAAGTCGGAATATGAAAAGTGCAAATGACTTTGAAAGCTTGCGAGCGCATCCGTGCTTTGTATGCAGATTTATCGAGAGGCCGGGATAAAAGGATGGCGCACTGCATCTTGCAACATCTTCCGCGTGTGGCACGTGAGCGGCGCGCGACTCGATAGACCGTTCCAAATAATTCTGATGCCCGCTACACTTTGACCCCGGCATGCAGCCTGCTGCTGCAGGCGCCAGGAATATGAACAATCTCGAGCGCACGGTCTTTATTCAAACACCAGCGTACACTCAATTATTTTATTAATTTTCAGCCGAAGAAAAGAGAAAACCTTTCCATTAATTATCATGAGTTTATTCGAGAATATTGCCATGCTCTTTACTTTGTCTATAAAAGAATCTGTTTTTACTAAATTTCCTCTACCAAACTGCACAATATTTTTCCTTCTATTTTTTTCATTCTTTTTTTATTAACATGAGTTGTCGCAAAAGTTAATTTCGCAGACAATCAAATCAATAAGTTTAAGCCGAATTTTACTAAGTTTCCGAATTTTTGTGAGTCTATTGTTATTGTTCAGTGTATATTTAAAATACTTATTTACCGCACGAGAGAACTTGAATTTTTCCTTCAACATTAATCCAATTTTCTATACAAATTTAATTAGCCATTCTAATATAATATTTATTAGATTCTAATTATATGTGGCGGCGGCTCGACCCGCTGGTACACACATCCGTGCAGGACCGGGCTTAGTTCGTATATAAGCCCGAGCTACCCCTCCACTCGAAATGCACTCGTATCAGAGATGGCCTTACTGATGAGTCCCGACGGTAACCTGGGACGAAACGCACTACCTTACCAACTATCCCTTTTCCACCAATCAATCACACGAAGTCCACTAATTGGCTGCAGCAGCACAACGACGCTTGAGCCCAAAATAACAAAACTATATATTGTTCACGGTTATCTGGGTAAGCATTCGCGACTGCAAATTATTTAAGGATGTGCAATGGTTGCACAAAAGTTAAGAGAATTGATTGAAACTTTGAATACCTATGAGTACGTTCGTCTAATGTATTTAAAATATTTCCATTTCGTTCAACATTAGTTATAGACCATATTCCGATCATACTCATGTTCAAAATTTGCAGGTTATACATGAGCTCTTATGGAAGACAATCAAAGTAATCGATTAACATAGAGCACGATATTTTGAAAGTGAAGTGAATTAAATAAAACGGTATTCAATATATTCGAAACAACCTTAAGAAGCTTTACGTGAAATTTGAACTTATGTTATAGAGTAAATTCCTACATAATTCAATACAGCGTAAACAAAACGTCAAGTTTGGTGGCTGCACAAAGTGGTGCGCGGTAAGAGGGGGACTGGTCTGCGGTGCAGGGGAGCAGGCGGGAGACGCCCGTTCCCCACCACTCCCGCATGACACCATCGAACGTCCTTAAAATAAATTTTCAGTCCTCATTCTCAATTGCATAGGTACATATATTTCGCAAAATTCTTCTTTTTCGTATATTTTGGTTTAAAAAAAGTTGATTATTGGAATATCGGAAAATACGTGGAAATTTATTGGAGAGAAAAAATTGTCAAATACTATTTTAAGACACTTGCGTCCGAGATATATACTAGAATGAAAGTTACTAGAGTTCAGTCGATATCTTGCAAAATATGATAAGTTATTTAAAAAAATTTGCGGTCGAATACTTGCCCAACTCTGTTCTAATTTTTGAACGCCAGGAAATTCAAGAGGTATGACGAAAATCCTGTAGCTAACGTAATTAAAAAGCGCATTACCTACATTTCGCCGTATAAATTTCCACCTATGCGGCTCAAGTTTACGCTGTCTCATTTGAATTCTACGGAGAGTAAAAAAAAAAAAAAACGGCCAAGAGATAAGTTGATGAAGTAAGTGATGGTATTACATAATGAATTAATAAGATTACTAACGGCACGAGCTCTATAAGCTAAGCGCGACGCGACTGCGACGGTGGCGGCGGCGGCGGCGGCGGCGGCGGCGGCGGCGGCAAATTCCTAATGCACTTTTGCATACAGCTGTGCCATGGACTGCTGCATGGACAGCTATTTTATTATGCGATAGAGATACACGGTGGATCATTTAATTAAGACTTGTATATTGAATTACAAATCTCTTGCGCAAGCTGTTTCGGATTATTGTCCAGCATTATGATTTATCTTGCAAATTTTGAAACAAGTATCCTTTGAGCGTAGCATACACTGTACAGTCAGCTTTGATTAATTAACAGCGTCGATGCAATAATTAATGTATAAAATGGATAGATTGTCTACGCTTCAATAAAACACGTGTCATTACAAATTTAAAATAAAACTGCTCCATATAATATATAGGAAAAATAAATAGACCGAGGGGATAAATTTACGAATAAATTATAAGCTTATAAGTTTAATTTGAATTTTCGAGTGATCGCTTCAAGTGGTTTGAAAGGTGCAGTGCTAACTTGAAAACTAAATAATTAAGTAGTATAAAAGTAGCTTTTGATAAACTTATGGTTTTACAAATAAATTAAATAACCTTTTGTGCTGCTTTCGTTAAAGTTATATTAAAATTTAAAAAAATAAAAGAAAAAACAATGAGATTACAGCTTTCCGTTGCGCAAACTTCTACAATTTTGCAAGGTTTTACTTTGCGAGACGTCATTTTTGTAATAAATGTTTTGTCATTTAGCTATTAAATAAATAATGTAAACTTTTGAAATTCGATTATACAATGGAGGTCAAGCATTTCGCGGTTTATTGTGATTTAATTATTATTAATTATTAATTACACGCAAACTGGTTGTTTTATCGTATGCTAAATTACGGCGCGAAATTCAAATTTTCAATTGATTTTCACGATGTCTTTGGTTACTGCACAATACTACTGTGAGAGAAGCGAGCTTGCTACAAGTAAACAAAGGGTAGAGCAAAATGCGCGAATGACAATGCGGATTTGTTTCCAGGTATACTCGGCAATAAGTAGATTCCTATTAATAGATACACGAGACATCCATGAGCAGCCATAGTCATACATCTCCATACTTGTTGGAAATCGGAAAAGCGTATGTAGTTGCTCGATGCGAAGAAAAAGCAATGTTCTTGTCGCATTGCCGATGATTTGTTGAGCATAAGCAAAACTATAGACTATTCGGGGCGCGGCGAGTCTCTAAATAAAGAAAGAGGGATCAATTAAAACGCGAATGCCGTAATTACTGTCGAGAGACTCGCTGAAGCCAAATGCGCATCGCTATAAACAAGGGGCTCTTTGGTATTCCATCAGGCGCGTCTTGTCCGCTCAGCAGTCTGGAAGAGCAACTGGAAAAATGCACAATATCGCGCATGAGAAGAAGAAAGGCTTAGCTGCTGCGCGAAAGAAGCGTGTGTTTTATAAATAATTGATAGCCGCAAGTACCTATAGCATATAGCTACCTGCGCTGTGCGCCGTTGCTACTGAGCACACTCTTTACACCGATGTCGCGAGATCTACTCGAGTATGATCGCCTACTCGCCGGGGGAGTTAGCAGTAAATATGAAAACCAGTCAAAGCTCTTTCGTTTACGATTAACTTACTTTGACATCGAGAGCAAGCGCTTATCACGTAGTGCCGAATTAGCTCCAAGGAGTTTGCACAGCGTGGATTTCATTTATTTGACTATCATGCCGCTAGTCTAGACTTTAATCGAAATTCAGAAACTAATACAACTTTTTTGTCTTGCAGTTCAAAGCTGTAGGGTATAGCGTGCTCATGGCTAAATAATATATTTATCCCAGTAATCTAGATTATAAGAAATGCTTTAGTTTAAAAAGTCGACTCGCTCTTTGCTCTGCAGCCTTAACAATATTTGAATAAATAATAAATATATATTATTACGCCGTTATGCACAATGGTGAACCATCACGTGTGAACCATACTTTATTAGCTGAAATACTATGATTTATCGTACCATTGCTTATATTGAGCTTTCTTATTGTACGTGCAGAGTCTTTAAAACCCGCAGATTATAAACGAAGGAAGCCAATACAACACGCACAACATAGTCTATATACATTATACGTATAGTGTGTATGCAATCCGTTATTTATCGAGCTCCCTAATTGAATTATAATACATCCACAGTAGAGTCTTTAAAGTCCAGATTAAACATGGCATTGGTATCGGAGGAGGTTTACAGTGTTGCCTGTTTACGTGACATTTTCCACGTTCTTCTCTAATGGATGTTTCAACAAAGCCATACATATGCGCATATATATGCGTGCGTCACCTCAAACTGTTCACGGTAAATTTTGTCACTGGATTTCCTCCAAGTTTCATCAGAGATTCATAGAAAGTTCATGCGGTGACGATTTTTCTTCCCGCAACAATGCAGGCCCTCAAAACTATTCCATTTCGTTGTCATCGTACAACTAAAGCTCTTATACCACGCAAAAGTGCGCCCAATGGAAAGTACTTTCAAAGTTAGCCGCACGAATTTTCGTGCGATTATAATTTAAACTTTTCTTCGCGGATATCGTTTTGATGAAATGTAGTAGAGTTTAGTAACTGGTTGTGCGAATACTTGATCGATCGTCCATTCCTCTGAGCGCAGAATAACTGCGATCGACCGACACGATTGACATATATTTGCGCACGAGATGCAATACCTATATTGTAAACATTTTAACGCTGATATACTGATTCGCTCCGCGAGAGAATCGCGACGACTTTTACGTTCGGGATGAGAACAGTGCCGAACATCTAAACAGCGATATATGCAGACAAATACTAAAGCGGCTATAAATTGACGAATCATGAGAAAATTGATCTCTAGTACAAAAATGACAATGTAATCACCCATTTTGAAGCTGCAATTTTGAGAATACATTCTCTTCTTTGATCGATTAATTCTTTCTCTTTTCTACGTACTATCCATTTCAAGCCCAAATTCATATAATGGTTCAAAATATTTTGCTGCTGACGCAAGAAATTTTTGTTGGCGAAAAAAGGTATTCGATTAAATTAGCCAACAATTAAGAGTGGTTTTAGAAAAGAATTATATATAGATAATTAAACATTTCGAAAAGATTCTTTTAAATAGCGAATTTTTAAGAAATTCATAATAATCAGAGGAGCCTGAAACTAAGTGAGAGGAAACAAATTTGAATAACTTACTTGCCATAAATATTTTTTCGTGTTAAAATAACAAATCTAATATATTATTTACTGTAGATATGCCTAGCAGTAATGAGTTTATACGTAAGGGAATGTTTTGAGATGCACTATTGTTGATTACTCTAGCTAAGATTAAAGAGTTAGATTGTACGAACTAAATGAATTCATTAGCTTGATGTACGATCGCAACACTCGCGATTAAATTATTAGCATCCAATAACGATAACGTTTTCGCAGCTTTTTACAAAATATAAATAATTTTCTCCAACATTATTGTCTTTATCTTTGTATCGTAAATTAATAACAAAGATTGGGAGGTTTGTAAAATTAATTTTTGCAATCATTAATATATCATTTGTGCGTGCATACGTGTACATATATGCGGTATTTTTACGATTAATGTTTAGCACAGTATTGCGTCGCATAATCACGTTTATGTAAATATGAACGAATAATCGATTAATTTAATGAATTTATTATGCTTACGAAAATCGCGCATTGAATTTTAATTTCAAAGTACGAAGTTTCTGCACGACGCAATTATATGTATAATCTCTTAATCAATAACAATAATATAATTGATTGAAACAAATGTTGAAATAGCTCGTGGAATTGAAAATTTCTATCCCTAGATTGTTATCATTCGAATCGCAGTGACTCTCGTCTGTCGCTCTGATAGCTGAGTCGCCGCGTAACTCGTCAATTTTCCATTTCCGACGATCGTGGTCCCGCGCCATCTGAGAGCATTGACGTGGCAGTGCGATTATTCAAAATAGAGGAAATCGCACTTGACATCAGCATGTCCTCCTCTCCGCTTGACATCCGTTGTAATATACGACCATGTTACCTGGCTCACTGCGAACATTCAATCGATAATTTTCTTTCATTTTTTCAGCTTCGAAATAAGGCAAAATAAGTCCGTAGTATAATGGAGAATTCGATACTCCCTAATTCAACATATTATTTCACGCATATTTTTACAGTCCTATAATAAAAAAAGCAAGACAATGCTGCAACGATACATCATTATATTATTTATTTATTCAAATAGTCTATGTAAACAAGTGAAAATAATAATATTATTATTATTATTATTGTTCAAATGCGAGCAAAGCCATTGTTTCTTTCTCAAAAGCAAAGCTTTGCAACGGTTCTTCGAATTTATACGAAATTTTGAAAGTTATTTGCGTCCTAGATGTACAGAATGCATCATGTGCATGTGCAAGAACAGTTAAATTTTTGCTTTCTCAGAAAGACAGCTTTGTAACGGTGCAAATTATAAAATCGAAATTTCTTGTTTATTTCAATGTTTTAACTTTTTATTGTAATACTATTTGAACCATTATTTGCTAACACAAACTTTGGAGTTGAATATCTCGAAAAATTCTTATTGGAATAACAGGTAGGCTTTAGTGTAATGAAAAAGTATATTGGTGATTCTGCCGTAACTGGCCCAGATCAGCCATTTACATTTTTCTTACCCGTTAAAACATCAAAACAAGATAAATATAAACTGAATCTGGAGCGGATCACTCATAGAATAAAATATACTCAAAATACTTACTAGTAGAGTATAACATTCAATAAAAAAAAACAATAAATAAGATAAAAGTGATAATTTATTAAAATATTACATTAGTTTTATTAAAAATATAAGTTTATTTTTGTTTTTTATTACATAACATTTTTAAATGAACGAAATAAAAAATAAAGTTAAAAATATTTTTTGTAAGAATCAAGTATATTTACATATAAAGTAAAAAATGTAAGTACTAAATTAATATATAAATCTTTTACTTTTTTATCATAAAAAGTTACTAACTGACTCTGAATACTTAATAAAATGATTTACAATATTTTATGAGAACGAAACTGACATCTTAACTTTAGATAGCTCGTATATCGCGTACATTAAATTTACAATTTTTTCCACAGTAAGTTGCTATAACCATTAAATACTACTACAAAAAAGGCACTTTACTTATCTTGAAATATTATATTTAAACCTTAATTTTCTTAGGGGACGGAACTGACCCGATTATTTGTACACTGCGAAAATAAAGAAAGAAGTGGATCGGGTTCGCTAAAATTTTGATTTTCCAACTTCTTTTTCACTGCGAAATTCATCGTTACGTTCTGAGTTTTAAAACCCGTCCGTGCGGTGGTGCTGGAAAGTCAATTGATGCTTATTTCAAAAGCATAAACGCAATTATCAAGATTTTTCTATACTTTGCCGGACAAAAGGTATTCATCTCCATTCAATATTAATTTATTACGCCTTAATATTCTTAATAAACTTCGTAGTTTTAAAAAAAAGTTGGTATTTAGTATTTTAAGCTGTATTTTTACGGGAGACAAGTTTTTATATTAAAAATATCGTTTCGGACAGGGGACTCTTTAATATGCAATTATGCAAGTAATATCTATATCTATTCCAAGAAAGTTCTCTACATTACACTTTTCACTAGAGTCAAAAAAATATTGATTTTCATACTACATTTTGTATGCGAGCTCTCGACGCTGTCTGGGCCAGTTACAGCAGAATCACCCATATCTGTAACGAGAGAATTTTCAGTTCGGAATACAATCATTCATAACAGTAAAAATAAAAAACACAGTTCCTTTGAGAAAGCATTTTGCTGCTCAGTTAACAGTAGTTTTAACATTCATACGATTTCAGTGTTATGTGCAAGGCCATTAGCAAAAAAATGTTTTTAAATTTGAAAATTATTTTTATTTATTTTTGTATTTTCGTGTGCTGAGAAATATTTGCAGGTTTTATATCTAGCGAAATGTGAATATGCATGAAATGTACAAGTACACTGTCGGTTATGAAATCTGACACTTTTATTTTCATTTTGTTTAGAAATTCTGTAATTATTCGGATGAAAAACATTGCGCACCCTGAGCATGCACACGCAACAATGAATTAAGTTTATTAGTAATAGTTTCAGGCCTACTTTGTTTCCTAAATTTTGCAAATAAATTAAAACTTTTATAAGTTACAGCACACTAACTAAAAATTTGTGCTCACAGCGCCCATACATAAGAGAACTCTTGAGAGGCATGTTTCTTTGTAAAATTTTGCAAATTAAAAAATAATCCAAAGATTTATAGTGATCTAAGACGATTGACAGCGAACATTTTGTGCACGATACAAACCTTGCACTCTGCTTCTACACAAACAAGCAAACTCGACTCTTTTTCTACTCTATTGTTAAAAAATGAGAGAATTTGACTCCCGACAAAATATTTAATCAAAGAGCTATCTTTAACAATAATTGAAAAAAATACAATCTTAAAATCAATTTAAATAATATAAAAAATAGCTACTTCCTATAATCTAAATGCGAAGTAAAAATATTTTCGCTGAAAAAGCATTTTACTCTACCTTCTCACCTTATCATGTAAAAAAAGGAAAAAAAGTGGAATACCAAGTTTGAATCAAATTGCTCGTGGTTCGATAACTTTTTGCTGAGTTGGGAAAAGCATTCGTAATTTTGGACTTTTAGGCACTAATGGATTGATAAACCTATTTTAGCTCGAAAGATAGATAATTTTTAAAATTTTAAATATCATAATAAGTCGAGTGATGGAATCGACTTATTTGTTTGTCGAAAATTATAAAAATTCATTTGCTTGTTGCTCATTATTCAAGATTAAATTATAAATCTGAACGAATAATGTTGTTTTTTTTTACATATAATTTTAATTTTATTATTTGTTATAAACCAATTCGTTGTTGTTTTTATTTGCTAGACTGTGGCGCGAAATTGAAATTTTAATTTAAAATAATAATAATAATAATAAGAATAATAATGTTTATTCAATTTCAGCCTTTTAGATCAACTCATCTCTAAATAACAACGCTCTATAATTGGAAATAGTTTATGGCAACATACAGAATAAGACATAATCCTTTCTATGCACTATATTAATGCTTTTTCAAGTAAGTTATTTTCAACGTATCGACAATTATTTATATTACCACAAATCGGGGACGGACAGAGTCAACAGAAAAGACAATTTTATTTTTTTCTAAACTGAGCATCGAGAAAGTAGATAAAATATAGTGTGGCAGAGAAAAGCTCTCTCGTTTTAAATATTGTATAGTTAACGATAATAAAAAGGCATTATTCATCGCGTAGTTCTATATACCCCCTGATATTGCGGTGGCTTCCTCTCTGGTGTTTTTACATACTGAAAGGATCAAGCCACCCTTACAACCTCCTGTAAAGCAAATACGATTTTAAATAAAACTCTCACGAGAACTTGACTCACCTATACGCATATATATAAACTCGCGCTCATGTGCAAGCACATCACGAGTTATCCGGGAATATCCCAAGCGAGCGTAAGCGAGCCATAGCGTTTCGTTTGCAGCTGCCATTGCTCCGGCTCTATCGATACGTACATTATACGAGAAAACCGTTTTTTACGATTGGCACAGATTAAATATCGAATCTTACTACATTAAAGTACAATCAAAGAGATTTAATTTTCAAAAAAATATACCCAGATTTGATCCTCTGATGAAGTCCGATTGACCTGAAAGCTTTAGCTTAAAAAAAAATATTTTCCAATTCTATAGATCGAAGAAAAGTGCATTTTTTGGAGAATTCAACATATACCTATGCACAGAATATTTATTGTTTAGTTTAGGTACCATTCACATGAGGCTTTTAAATAAATGAATTTTTCCCCTACGTCGATAGTTTAGCAGTTCAAAGTTTTTCATCTTTTATCGGTTAAACTTTTTCACACTATTGGATATGTACCGGTTTATTCAACAGATTCAAACTTTAAAAATTTACGCTGCAATCCGGCAAAGAGATGCTTTTCAACAAACTAAAAAAATGTTTCTAGAGGGTTTTCCATATAGTAAAAAGCGTATGGAACAAATTATAAAAATAGTTTTTATTGCGATTCATCCCCTTAACTTAATAATTCGTATCAGAAAACTTGTTGACGCCTAAGTTCTGATGTATCGGTATAGACTTCATTCGAAAGTTCATTGGACTGGAATGACAACGTGTCGCGACGGATAGGGATTTATTTCCAGAGCAATCATATGTGCAGTTTTATATATTCAACGTAGTTGTACGCTATACACTTTTTGTTGAAATTATTTTAATTGCGATCAATAGAAACAATTCATTTGACGCTTCGCTTAAATTTCTATACGCTATCAATTTCGCAGCCAAATCAATAAAAGTAGAAAATAACGATCCGTCTTATAATCAGTGAATTACTTAAAAATAAAGCGGCAGATTCGTCGCTTTGCAGAGCTTCCCCTCGGCAGCACGCAACATGGTGACACAGTGTATATAGAGTGTCGGCAGAAGCAGAGAGAAAAGCACAAACAATGCCCTCGAGAAGATCGATTTTGCCTGCGGCCAGAACAGAAAAGAGCAGCAGCAGCAGCAGCAGCAGCAGCAGCAGCAGCAGGAGTATAAGGAAAAGTATATACTGGTGGAAATCGAAGACGACGAAAGCTGGCTGCAGGGGCTTGAGAAGATGAACTTTTCTCCAGGCTCCTCGTTCAACGTCCCTGCGATGTCAATCTCAGTTTTGCTTCTGGTATTAATTTTCTGCTGGGCTGGAGTCGTTGTAAGAGGATTTTCTTTTTTATGATACTTGGATAAAGTTGCTTTTTTTGTGACGAGGCTCGCAGCTCTGTGCAGTTTTGTTATGGGTAAATAGGTTAACGCTGTAACGATAAGAACGTTCATTTTTATACTATAATTCCGAGTGTCTATCGAGGAAAAGGCTCGCATAAAAAACTGCCCTTACCTGCTCTTCTATAAACTTTTCGAATATGACGAATTAATGATGACCGGGGCGTACAACTGTAAAATGAGAAATCGACAAATTTTGAGTATATCATGCATTCTACATTCATGCAACAATGACAAATTTTCATAAAACTTCCCGCGCATGCCTGTCTTTTCGAAAGTTAATTCATACCTTTCATTATGCGTGTTAATGACATTAATTTTCGTGCACATCGAGCTCCATGAGGTATTTTTTAAATTTAATTCAAATCAATCGAAGGACAACAAAAATGGCATATTATTGCACAAATAATGCATACACATACAAGACAGTATTTATTACCAATTTTACACAAAATTCCATGGACTATCTTATTTTTATTGATTATTCGACGACAAAATACTTATCCAAGTGGGTCTTAATGAATATAAGCTATTTTAACATTCACTGGCGACGCTATACGGACTAGTGCGTCAGAGGAAATTCTGTATTCGTCACTCGCGCAGATAAACTGATTATTATGACATCGATGAACTTTTACGCTTGCTCACAGATAGTGATGTATCGAGACTTGTAAAATACTGATAAATTCGATGTCATTGAAATAATGTTCAGATTCGTAGAGAAGTACAACTAGCGTTAAATGCCTGGAGTATAATTATACTAGATCTCGCCATGGAAGGACTACACTCTAAAATATAAGTATACTACAACGTAACAAAAGTACCATTCACATGTTTCATAGCTGCATTTATTATTTCTTCTGTTATATATTTAAATTTTTATTTTTTAATTTTTGGCTACCGCCATTTTTTCAAAAATAAAAAATAAACTAAAACAAAAACAATGCAAGAACCATAAAAGAGTAAAAATTGTTATAATCTGATGAGCTTTGCATCAACGTCGCAGCAACGAAAGAAATAGAATATTGCGCACCTTGGAAAGAAAATACTCGGAAAGTCCCTGGCTCGCGTAAATTGCCAAAGCACGAGATATGACCTGTCCGAATTTACTTCCGTGAAGCGTATGCTATTTTTCCTCAGACCAGCCTCGAAGCCCGGGAGAAAAATCATCGATATTTCAATATTCCCTATACTCAGATTGAAACTCTACAGATGTACACGCGGGAAAGGCGGAATTGGAATGCAATGTTTTTTTGTTCATTCAGGTCAAATGGCAGTGCGACGAGTAATCGATGCTTAATCTTCTTTTAATGAACTTCCATAACATGTATTCGAAATAGCTGATAGCATTATATTATAGGGCAATATTTCAAAACTGACTCGCACAAGTCTGACACTCGGCAAAATGGGGACGCATCGGTGATTGGATCGGGTGCTGAATGAAATCGATTTTTTATAAAAAGAAATGTTTGACTTGCTCTGCAAGGAAATTGGACTCGGTAATTTGGATTATCGGTAGCTCATAAAATGTTAAATACCATAAAGTTAATTTCACGAAATATAATTGTCATTTCGGCATTTTAGTTTTGAATGGTTATAAATGGCATGTGGAATACCAAAATTTCACATCTCATAAATGTCCAGACAATAAGACTTTAAATTTGAATGCAGCATAAAATTTTATAAATTTTCACCTGAATAGACGATATTATAATTGTATATACTTTGGTAGAAACGTTAGTACAAGAACTTGTCATTTCTTGACTACCCAATCTCAGAATCAACTACGTTTCTTGGCCTGTTCTAAGCAAGTATGCAACGCTTTCCAGCCTATTAGGCAAAAAGTAGAAATCACTGTTGCGTTTTCCTTCGCAATTAATTTTGTTGAACATCTGACCTAAAATCCTGAATTCTTCCAATTTTTCCGAAATTTATCGAAATCCCATTTTAACGAAATAAATTTGATTGTAAATCAGACAAATCTTTTTTGAAATAGAGTTATTGATTTCTCAAGAAATTCAGTAAAATGAATATATTTTTAAAAATACATTTCTTATAATACTGTTTTTCTGTACTATGTGAAATCTATAATCAAAACCTTCATGTATTACAGTATTCTGTCAATGAATTCATTGTGTCGAGACATTCGATTTTGTCGCAAACACTGAATTTCCTGTTTTCAAAAATTTGAATGTAAATAAGCGACACAATAAATACGCATCAATGAACGAAAAAAACTTATTAGCATATTACTACATGACAAATTTTTTTATGATGCTACGGAAATATTACGTAGACTACATAACTATAAACGTGACAGATCGTACGGCACAGGTAATTTTGTACTATCCGAGACATTAACCTTGTCACTTATATATGAGGAAATTTACATAGAGTCGGACTCTTTTTTGCTCAAAAGTGGACTGACCGCACTAGGCTTTTTACACTCGTTAGGACAAAAGAAAAAAAGATATATGGGTGTAGAACATTGGGACTCTATACCAATAAAAAGTTACGGGCCAAAAACTGAAAAAATACGTCATTTTTACGTTTTTTTCATTCTCCTACAAATTTAAGAAGCAAGCCGTATATTAAATCAAATTTCCAATAAAACAAAAATAAAGTATATGAAAGACCTTTCATTTGGATATAAATTTGTCTAATTCAGATGCACTGATCAAAAGTTTCGTATTTTAGAAGACGATGAACTTGGATTCAGGCTTTTACGAAAATAGTCGATTTTATCTTTTTCTCTTAAGACGTACCCTTCTAACGTTTAATCCAAGCATCCGTTTGCAATGTTCAATATGTAAATTAAAGGTTTTTTTGTACTTTTTAACCACTTGAAGAGGTTTTTCTTTTCGCTTATGATGAGCTATCTATATATAAAACCAACCATTTGATTTAGACAAATTTATATCCAAATGAATTTGTTCATTGGAATCATTCCAATGTTCATTGGAAATTTGATTTAACATACGGCTTGCTTCTTAAATTTGTAGGAGAATGAAAAAAACGGAAAAATTGACGTATTTTTTTCAGTTTCTCCACAAACAATATTATATTGCATCTATGAGGAATAATCAATTTGTTCCAGAAAAGCTGTAATGACTTTTTCTCTACAGAATTCGATGTTCAATCAGAGATTGTATGGTAAATAGTTTGTGAAACTTTCATGGTATGTAAAAGTTCAAATCTGCAAACTTCAAAGTTAAAATATAATTTTACTGTAACTTTATCGCTTTCTATAAATTAAGTTTTTATGTTCTAAATGTAGTATTTGCATAAATGAAGGTTTAAAACATTCGATATTTCTTTCGAAAATTTATTTAAAAATTTGCTTATATAATTAAACCCCTACTCACGATTCTAGTTTAAGAAGTATGCAACAAATTGAGTCAGCTTTACGCGAAAGAAGTATAAAGCCAGACACGCCTGCTGCCATGCAACCCGCTCGTCTTTACTTCTTGCCGTAATTTGCGGTGCAAAACGTCTCATTGCTTTACAAAGGTACTAGGGGATCATTAACGCGCGTTCGTTTTGTGGAGTAAATGTACTACGTGTACATAACAGACATTGTGTTTATGTAATTATATGCAGTATCTTGATGAATATTTAATCATTAATATCAGTGTCTATTATACATTAGTGTTTTAATATTAAGATTAAAACACTTATTTTGTAGAGCAACTACTCATAATTTTTATGTTACTCAAAATTCAAGTTAAAAAACCAGTCTTTCCAATTCTTTAAAATATTTTTACTTCTTTCTGGGAACAATTACCAATAACTTTCCACAATTTTCATATCTTCTTGTAAAAAAGTGATGGTTTTTGTTCTTTAATCCGTCCGTTTAATATGAACATGAATGTGATTGGTCGCTAAATGAATGTGATTGCGGTTGCCATGATTCATAGTTCATGACTGATGGATTGATTTCCTCTTTTTTTTATCTTAAATTCTTTAAAGTCTTTACTTTCTTTGCTCTCAAATATTTATAATAATTGTTTCATTTATTGTCAGTTTTAACAACTATTCACAATTTTTACATTACTCACAATTGAACTTGCGAAGAAAAATATTTTTTGTGCAGTTTTTTCTTTCTTTTAAAAATTATAACGTATTATTAAAAAATTTTACATTGTTTGAAAATTCAATTTAAACGGAATAAGAAAAAATAAGAGTTTATTCTTATTTATAAGTAAAGTACAAACGCCTAGTTTCCAACAATGCCTATGAGAAGTTTATAAGGGTAGTCTGGCTAGCGCCCGACAGCGACGTAGGTACTGACGTACCTTATACTTGCCATTGTGGCGCTACCGCGCCCCTTGATGTCTAGAAAAACAGTGATACATAGGAACGTCACAAATGAAAAACTTTTTAAATCCCACACAATTTTTTTCAAATCATCGAAAGTATTTTTCAAGATTTAAACAAATATCTCAAATTTTTTAAATATGTTTGGGCAGGCTATTCTTTTCTTTAATAGATCTGTCTTTCATCTATCAGCATAGTCTAAATACATTTTTTATTATTGATTTGAAATACATTAGTTTTTATAGCATTGTTTTTCTTGTGACAGTTATGCGTGACAATGAACTCAGGGTAGTCAGATTCTATAAAATACTATACGATACTCGCGTCCTAAACTCGCTATACACGTTGTGCCGCATAAAGAATTACTTAGGCCACCTCTATTGTAATGTACCTGTTACTCGTATTCGAGTAATAAGTGCGCACGAATTAAAGTCGTTTTTTATTTTATTAGATATGTTGCTTGTACGGGTGGTTACAGCAGATTGGGCATTTTTTCTACAAAGTTCGCCACGAAACATTCGCCTTATTTTTTTTTAAACAGTTTTCCTTTTGTTTAGTTGCTATATGGATATAGCTGCCTGCTCGATCGTTCTGCTCACTCCCAAACCAAATCAACATTCGAACGTGTTGAGGCTACCCGTCCGCGAGAGAACCTCTTCGTTCCCTCGCCCCGTGCCCTTCCATTTATTAACTTGTTTCGAGGAAGGGAAAGCGGCCCCGACATTTTCGATGTCGCGCACGCGGCCTCTGGATCTCCTACACGTTCGTGAATGGCGAGCAAAACGATCGAGAAAGCAGCTATGTTTAAGACTATAACATGAGACCGTAACAGTACTATATTAATAATTAACGATGGCTCAATCAGTATAGAGTATCAGGCTAGAAATCCAAAAGTCCTGGGTTCAAGCTTGACTCTTGACGATTTTGTGGACACCTCTTTGTTTACGTAAGTGTTTATACATCTGAACTCCAGTGGCTCGGATTTCACTAGGCCCCCATTTCTTTGTGGATTTGCAAGTTGCTCAATAGTGGACTTAATGCAGTAATTGAGGATTCCCAAAAACGCAGGGAATGAGAGAGTCGCTAATACCGACAGGGGATGTGACTTAAAACACCTAAAAAGAAAGAAAGAAACAAACAAACCAAACGACACGAAGAATCAGACGGCACTGGTCGGTTACCACAGTTTGGTATGTTTCCAATTCAACAGTCTTCATTTTTTCAGTCTTCTTTGTCTCTTCTGGTACACTACAAAAAATTAAATGTAATTTTAAGCTGCTTTTTATCTAGATTTTTCAGCTTTATAAAGACATTTATTCTGCTTTCTTTTCGAAAAGATATGGCAAAAGTGGTTAAAAAATTAAAGTCATGATTTGTCAAAGAACTCCCCATGTCCCCATCCTACTGAAAATAACAGTCACCGAAATAAAGAATTGAGGTAAAGTTCCGCAGCACTTGAGAAAAGCAGACGAGTCGGATTACTCGTTGCAATATATATATATACTACATAGCGTTCAGAAGAAAAGGCTGTCCTCCATCTATATGTATACGTAAAGCTTCGCGCGAATGGATACGATTGAATTCCAGCTCGTATTTTTGGTGATAATATATAGATAGAATGCAATTCAAGATCGCTGTATGCTGGATAAAGTACGCCCGAAAATTAAATTTTTTCCTGCCCTTTGTAAAGCACAAATTATCCAGGAAAGAGAGTGAGTTATAGAGAAAGTTATTAAATGCTCGAGTTTTATCGCGCCTTTACGTGCGCGGTGCGGCAACTTTTGAACCGCAAAATCTTATTTCAGAAAGTCTTTAAAATTCTGCAATATAAGAAAGCTCCGCGAAAGGCAAGGGTACTTTAATCAAATTAATTATGTCTCCCGTAGAAGCGAATTTTCCAGAAGAAAATTTTAACGCTTTCTTGCTTTTCCGCTTAACTCCGTAAAAATACTCCCAATTGTATAGTTGCCTCATTCTTCAATCACTTGATTATTAAATCAGTTAAAAACAATTTTCGAAGCAATAGCAAAATTTGTTGTCTAATATATTACAGATACTTTTACTACATCATACAGTTTGAGCATTATGATTTTAAAAATCTTTTATTATAGAAGTTCAATGCGAACAAGTTGATATTGAAATAGTATATAATACATTTAAAAGTTTATATCTCCTGTACAAACATACCTCATTTTCGGCTCGAGTCGCAAGCAGCGAATATCTATAGACTTTTAAATATATCTATAGAATTTCGGCAAGCGAAACGCAACCAATCAGACGCACGATTTCATCGTTTAGCTGAGGATCTCATACATACAACTTCTCCAACGTGAAACGTCTATCATTTAGATGTTAGGCTGTTTTAGACATAATTTGATGGTATTCAAAATTGTTCAATATGTTTCAGGCATATGCCGCTTCATTCGAAGGAAATATTTTGAGCAATTACGAATGTATTCAGAGTATACGTACAATAATAATAATGAGAAATGCACTAAAAAAATTGTCGACATGTCTGACACGTCCCGGTGATATCTACTTACGCTCAAAAGCTTTTCTTTTTCTATCAATTGTAGTTTATAGAGAGCAGTTATATTTCCATACATCTGTGTATATGAGCACTTGTCATCTGGACAAATGCTTAAGTAATAATCGTAAAGGAGAGCTGAATACAAGATAAATCAATTATTTTGACTGATTCTTCATCTCTCGCAACAGCAGCAGCAGCAGCAGCAGCAGCAGCAGCAGCAGCAGATGAAGATACTGCTGCAAGAAGGCGATAGATGTATAAGTCTGCTAGATCTGCTTGGAGGCTCAGGAGGGCGAGGAAGAGGCAGGGACACTATATTATCTCCAGGAGGCAGGAGAGACTCTTGGCAGCTGCAGCGACACATCGTTAAACATTCAGTATGAGAAAGGGAAGCTCGCTAGGAATTTTCAAAAATTCAAAGAATATACGAGCTGACGATCAGTCGTGGAGTCGCGTTTTGTCGGACAAAGTAGGCGCTGGCCTATTATGCACCTGCGAATCGGGTCAAAAGCTTTCCGAATAAGTATTAGAGCTGGTAAGGAAAAAAATGCTGCTGCAGTATAGATACTCCTTTGAACTGGACAAGTTCTTCTTGCCAAGAGAAAGAAAGAAGGAAGAGGAGCTGTCTCACAAGGACTCATGCAAGTGCAATCTCTCTTTGCAAATCAAATTGCAGAGCGTCTGGGCGTAGAGTATACGCCCTTCTCTAAAAATAGCCGATCGAATAATGAACCTTCGGCACCTCGACGAGACAGTATAGCGCCAGCACCGCTTCCACGCAGCTTCTGCGCCTTGGCTGCATGCATCACCCTCGAAAAGCAGCGACGAGCTACAATGCCTGCTCATACGTACGTTATAGAGAGCGCGTTTATATAGGTCTATATTGTAAGTATATCGATTCAAGAAGCTTGCCGCGGATGGCGCGCGCAGCGTCGCGGAGAGAGAGAGAGAGAGAGAGAGAGAGAGAGAGAGAGAGAGCGGAGCGAAGCGCGCGCGCAGCGCCGACTGTACCGCGCCGCCGGCGACAGACGGACAGAGCTGCGTACCGTGCTCGTGCAAGCTAGTAACGGCACGACGCAGCGCCCGAGTAGCAGACGAAAAAGTGTGTCTGGCTGAAGCGCGCGCTGCGCGCGCTCGGCTGCCAGGCTCTTCCTCTGTGCCTCTGTCTCGCGCTGCACTTTGCCTTTCTCTGGCTCTTGATTTGTCGGCTTGGCTTGGCGGCTGCGCCGATACGCGTATAGGTACACGCAGCTGGGTATATACTTACTTGCGGCTATGCGCGTGTGCAGACGCAGGCACAAGAGTTGAGAGAGAAATCGGCGGCGAGGTGCGAGGATAAATATACACAGAGAGCTTGACGTAAAAAGGCTACGCAATTTCCGCGCGCGCTCTCGTTACGTCAGAGATAGCGAGAGAGAACGCGCGGCTTTCCGAGAGCAGAGAGTATAAAGGGGAGTACATCACTGTGTGCGCGCGTGGGCCATAACACGCGGCGGCGGTGGCGGCGTCGCTTCCGAGGAGAGCGCTATAGCCAGTATTTTTTTCATACACCCAAGAGCGTCCACTCGCGTGCAGCGGACAGTGCGCGACAACTCGGTCCGCTTCTTTCTTCGCTCGTGCTGGTGCAGCGCGCAAAGGAGAGAGAGAGAGAGAGAGAGAGAGAGAGAGCGGCTGCCTCGTAGTGCCGCCCGAGGACTGCGGAGACGAGACGACGCGCCGCTACTGCTGACTGCTGCTCTGCTGGCTGTGCCAAACCGACGCCGTTATCAATGGTGAGTTTCTCTCGCTCCTCCGGTCTACCTACACCTTTTCTTTCCCTCTCTTTTCTCTAAGCACACACACCTACACTCACTCACGCACACCATCGAGTCAGAGCTAGCCTCTTTATCTCGTCTCGTTTTCAAAGGCAAAGTCAGTCGGCTACTCGGCTCTGCTCTGCTCTCTCCATCCAAGTATAGCATGTACTTACTTACTCTTCTGTATGCGCCTATGCTTACGTTCGGGGGGAATCACGCCGGTGAACGCGCGAACGCGCGATGAATGAGTATTGGGTCTGCAGCTCTGCAGGCGAGCGCCTTATCTTTTTTTTCTCATTTCTCAAGCCCCGCTGCTCCGATCTGTCCTCAGTTGTACCAGCGTTATAGGTATACCTACTTAAGATCGCTGCAGGGCTGCTCTCCACAAGTCTACACTGCAGCTCTGCAGGGAATGTTGAGTTATCGATAGCTATAATTAGTAGATTACATGTTGATACACGCAACTGATCTTTCCTTACGATGTCTCGCGCCCGCGCCAAGATTAATGGCTCGCCTTTTTACACGCGGATTATAGGTTAGATTCATTACAGTTTTCGGCTTTAATCGCTCCCGCACAAGTCTGTGTCTCTCTGTGTTGAAGGAGAAAAGCAGGATTTCGACGACTCGCTTGATTAGTAAATTACTAAAACATGTTTGTGTACAATGTACATACGTAGACACATAATACCGCACATGTTTACTTTTGATTTCTCTTCATATCGACAGTTACACTTACCTACCCGCCCAATGCTTACTTTCCAATGATTAATTTGTGTCCTTTGCGCTTCGGTCACGCTTTCTAATCCGCCAACTTTTTTACTTTTCGCTATTGCAAGGACACCATCGATTTGTAGGTTAGAGCTGCGAATAATGGATAGTTTCGTTTGGAGCATTATGTATCAAGGTATACTCTATATGCTGTACATTGATTATTTTTTGGAGCGTTTTGGAGGGAAGTGACTCACGCGAAAACACGTGCTTCGCACTACTTGTTGTATAGCTAGGGGAAAATCGACGAAATTCAATTTTGCCGAGCTGCACGTATGCCTATAGCTATACCTCTATGTCTGTATACAAAAAACTAACACCTGCTATACTAAGCTATAGGATTGTACACTTTGGACATGACGTCGGGACAGGAAGAGGTGGAGCTGAAAACTGCTGAAATTAGGTACATAAAAAGAAAGAAAAAAGAAAATGAGACAAATTTTCCGAGACATTGCAGAATTTCTCGTCTACTTTTATTTTTGCTTGTAGAAAGCGATATCGCGTAAGTATGCATATTACGCAAGCTCTTGCTCCGGAAAACTTTTGAGCGATAATTTTTTTATCGACTTTCATGCAAAAATTATCCTGCAATGGTGAAGCAAAAAATCTTACGTATTTTCTTTAATGGGATATTGCTTTAATTGGATAGATAAAAAGACAGAAAAAGTTCTTGATAAATAAATTATACGAAAACATATCGTAAATATTTTATGACTGCAGTGATATCCCCGAATTCATTCTCAAGCTTGACTCTTCTTACATCTGTTGGTGATGCATTCGATAAGTCGAAGAAGCATCCGCGCCAAAGTCAATAATATCCTCTAGCTCGAGGATGAGAAGAGAAATTGAAGAAACTTTTCTCTCGGATATTGGAGTTTCTTTACGTCAATAGACAGCTAGACATTCAGGATTTTAATTACTAATGCGTTAAAAGCTGCCGGCAGTAAGATTTTCACCGAAAAACATTGCTTGATATGCGTGCAAGGCCAAATCTGAAAAAAGTTCTATGACTTCGAGATAAGCTGACGTAATATCTCGTATATTTTTGAGAAATAAGAGATTGACGGGTGTCTGAAGATCACATTCGAAATCATGAAAATACAGTAAATAGAAACAAACTCATTTGTTTGTATAAGTAATAATAATTTTACTTTATTACTATGAACAACGAGATAGGCGTTTTGCTATGTAACAATCATTGGTATTATAGTCATGAGAAAATTATTTGTTATTTTTTCATTGTACAACTTCTCAAACAAATAATTCTACATTCTTAAATCAAATAAGTCCAAGGAAACATTCTAAGAAAACTAGCTCATTCTGAGATTTGGTAGTCAAGAAATGGCAAGTTCTTTTACAAAACGTATCTACCAGGGCATTTTTAGTTATTTCATTCCACTGCAAAACGCTACACGATCATAGAGCCTAATTATTATACACTTTTGTGTTGCTAGTGCAAAAGATTGTGCCGAGAATAAAATAACAAAATATAGAAGTGAGCAGAAAATTTTCTTCCAGCAAATATCTGTGTAGAATTTTTCTGCATAGAAATGTTTGCTTAAAATTATTGTCTATATATAGAGCGTAGAGATTATACAGTGTCGTTTTTTCGTCTCTGTTTATAATTATGGCGCGAAATTTGCTTTTTTAATTTAATTTCAGATCATTTTAAATATTTTGCTTTAATTCTTAAAGAGAAAACTTTATTTAAAAGTTGGAAGAAACACAAAAAGAAGCGCGATAATGTGCTGTTCAATTGACGCATTCAATACAGACCTTTAAATGTTGTATATGACTATATGTTATACTTTTACTGCTGCGCTCATACTCTTAAGAGTATGAAATTGTGTCATTATGTTGTAAACTGCAAATTTGCGTTCCTCATATTCTGGCTTATTTAGAGTCTCTGCTGCTAACAATTGATCAACCAATTCTCATAATCAATACAGTGATGTTTCTATTTGCATCAGGATTTGGGAAACTACAAATATAAAACAGCACAGGCGATCGTTGCAATTAAACTCACATGAAATTCGAAGTAGAAATTTTATACGTTGTTTTTAATATATACATTTTTAAGAATTATTTATTATATTCAATTAGGGCAAAAATAAGGATTAAACAATAGACTCTGTAATCTTATTTAGTGATATGTAATTGTCTTCAAATTGTTTTATCGTTTGTATAGATAATTATTAAAAAAGAAATTTATTTTAGTTTTTGATTCTTTTAGGAAGATCTGCCTTTTATGAAATAATTTATATAACTCATGCAATAAGTATAGGACTTACAGTACTCCACTATAATAATTTATTTAAAAAGATTTCAATATTTGGTAGGAATTTAAAAGAAATTAAGTGTCACAAATCTAATAAACGTGAAAGTAAAAGCTGAGAAATAGACATAGAAGACTCCTGTGGACATATATCCTTCCATACAGATATTTTTCAACAAGTGTATTTTCAACAAGGCAAAAGGTGAAATAAAAATGTATTCACTTACATTTTCTCTGAATTATGGAATTGCACATATTGATGTAAAAGCGCTTCGAAAGTGTCGATGATATAATTTATAGTCTCGTCTACGACGACAAACTCAAAATATTCTCGGGATAAAAATTCAGGATAATAAAATACTCGTGTGCGAGAATTGCGTAAGTCCACGCGGGTGTAAATGAAAAGAAATATACACAATGTTGACAATAAACTTGCAACTGCAACGAACGAACGCGTGTGTGAAAAAAATATAAAACGCTCGAGTTCAAGAGAAATGTAGGTGAATTAGCAGCAGATGTATACAGCGCGGCAGACGAACAAACAAACTTTATTTTCTTCTATAGAGTCATTGTGAAGACATCGATATATATGTATATATGTATAACGGCGCGAAAAAGAGCGAGACATACGCGAATGGCGGTAAAGAGGGGGGGGGGGGATGTAGAACGAATTTTTCTTGGATTTTAGTCGTGCAGTATGCGATGCTGGTACTAAACCACTTCGTGAATAAATGATGAAAGGCGAAGCTCTATTTATTGATCAGCTATACGAGGGCTTCAAATGATACACACAGAAGCGTCCGAGTGAGCTTGTTCAGCGTGACACAATTAAAGTACTATTAACCTTTGGCCGTGACATGTCTCTCTCTCTCTTTCTCTTTCTCTCTATCTCTCTCTCTCTCTCTCTCTCTCTCTCTCTCTCTCTCTCCATTTATATATCTATCTTTAAATTATAAAAATATTTAACAGGCTCTGCATTATCTTGTCGAAAGTTTTACATTTTAAAAGAAGAAAGATTTTACCGCCAGTATACAATGCGTTAATTACGTTCTATATTAATCATATATATAGATAGACGGTCGTGTTGGTTGATTCAAATATAATGATTTGATAATATAAATGTGTAAAGTTTTGATATAAGAGTATAGAGTTCGTCTTGTTTACCGGCGTGTTAACATTCAGTAGTTGATGATATTGATTTTGTATTACAAGTATAGCTGCATCTCTGATAAATTATGTGATTTGTCGAGTGGGCTGAATGTAACATTTGACTGTATATTCAGTAGTTTAAGCAAAGTAGGTATTAAAATCTATAAGAAAACAAAGATTCAAAACTTCGCATTTCAAAACAGAAAGCTTTTTGTACAAAAAGAAACTGTAATTTCAAAGTTTATTTTTAATTAATAATGTAGATTTTGAAAGATTCAATGTTCATAAAAAGTGAGAAAATGCGCCATAAAAAGTTACACTCCATTTGCTGGTTCCAATCAAAGAAAAATATTTGTGAAATAAATAAAAGCTACAAAAATTGTAAGTTTAATGATTATATTGATATCAGAAAGTATAAACGATGAAAATACTTAGTATTATTTTGATGATGATGTGCTGGAGGAAGAAGCTGATATTCCTATAGTAAGACAGTAACATTTTTACATTTAATTTTTGCAAAAACTTTTTTAAATATTATTCTTAAGTAAATCAAGTAAATCATCGTGTATGTCAAATCCTAAATTATGGGGAATTGGTTATTTTTATATTTATAGTTTTAATAAACACTTGTTAAGGAATTGAGAAGTTTTCAAATTCCTACTTATTCCTTTTGATGGCAAAAAAGTAGTTGAGTTTTATTTTTATATTCTGTCTCATTTTGTAAATCATAACTAAATTTGTGAAATGGTTTATCCAAATCAGTATCGTGCGTATATTCGACTGCACATAAAACTATAGAATCCCATCGATCTACAGCAGTTATTTCTTACAAGTGGATTCAGTGTATATAGATAATTCTCAAAATTTCAACAATCGCACGAGACATTATTACAACTTCTATCAATATTCTATTTACAAAAATAGAAAACTGCATGTAATTAAATGTGCAAGTTTAAGCCTGCTTTCAAATATAATATAATTATCTTGCTACTGCATCGACTTGCAAGACTCGAGTCCGTTAATTACATTCTTACATATGTACGCTTTGTTTAAATGCGAGATATTTTATACTATTGTTCTTTTATCAGCTTTATTGGTGATCTATAATTATTAAAAAGTAACTTGATACGTTAAGTTTGCGCATATTTAGTGGAATAATTTGACCAAGAAAAAAACTAAAAGTAACCGACGCGCGTTAATGTATTCGTTGACCTTTTTTTCTATCGAAATGTGACAAGTCAATGTGAGATTACATGCTATCAGTTAATTAGCTTGGTGCTCCGATCTATCATTATTATGCGCGCGCGCGCGCGCGTGTGTATTTATATATATGTGGAAATCCACCAGAAAGTGTAACACAAGTCGGTCCAAAAGTTGCACTTTTTTATTTTTGAGGGTACACCTATCGGACCATGTTAGTTTTGTTTGGCAGCTCATTTCAAACAATATCCCGGTGTGTGCTTAGTCAAAACCCTATGACAACAAAGAGCTACAAGCGAAAAACCGAAAAAAAATGACCGCGTTTTTTGCTCTAAAAATTAAAAAACGGGCATTAACTGCACTATTATAAATTATTAGATTTTTTCGTATACAATCTTAAAGTACACGAAAGGACCTTTAAGTTCCATATAAAATTTTCTGGATTGGATGCACTGATCAAAAGATAAGCACGTTTAAAGACAACGAACTCTGTTTCAGGCGCTTTACGAAAACAGCCAATTTTACGCTTTTTTCTTTAAATCCTTTTAACTTTTGATCGAGTCATTCGTTTTCAACGTTTAATAGCTTAAATTCAAGCTCTTTTCTTCTAGTTTTCTGCCAATAAGTTTAAATTCAAATTTTTTAATGTAGTGAGCTATAAGTATATATGCTTCTCAAGTAGATCTATTTTTGAAAACATGTATATAGCGCACTATATTTTATAAAAGAATTTGGACTAACTAACAAAAAAGTAGTAGAAAAGAGTTTTCGTTTGAGTTATTAAATATTGAAAACGCACAACTGGATTAAAAGTTTCAAGCATTTGAAAAAAGGGAAAAATCTCCGTATTTGCTAAAATCGAGTGATTTCAAAGTTCAACCGACCAATTTCGAAGTTTAATAGCTTATATTAAAGCTCTTATCTTCTACTTTTTTACTAATTTATCTGAAGTTAAAGTTTTTCATACCATACGCTGTATATATGCTTCTCAAAATTAGTAAAAAACGATCAACTTGAGAAGCATATATACATAGTTCATCGCACAATGAAATTTGATATCTGATAAATCGATATGAAAGTAGAACAAAAGAGCTTTAATTTAAGCTATTAAACTTTGAAAAAAGGCAAATTTTGCTTATTTACATGAAATTACTCGATTTTGTCTAATACAGAGATTTTTCCCTTTTTTCAAATGCTTCAAACTTTTAAGCCAGTTATGCGTTTTCAATGTTTAATAGCTCAAATTAATGCTCTTTTCTTCTACTTTTTTGTTAGCTAGTCCAAATTTTTTAATAAAATATAGTATTCTAAATACATGCTTTCAAAAAATGATCTACTTGAGAAGCATATATATAGCTCACTACGTTAAAAAATTTGAATTTAAGTGTATTGGCAAAATAGTAGAAGAATAGAGCTTGAATTTAAGCTATTAACCGTTGAAAACGAATAACTGGATCAAAAGTTAAAAGGATTTAAATGTGCGTATCTTCTGATCAGTGCATTTTATCCAGAAAATTTTATATGAAAATTAAAGGTCCTTTGTGTACTTTAAGAATGTGTATAAAAAAAAATCTAGAAATTTATAATACTGTAGATAAGCGTTTTTTAATTTTTAGAGCAAAAAATGCGGTCATTTTTTTTCGATTTATCACCTGTAGCTCTTTCTTGGCATAGGGTTTTGACTAAGCACACGCCGATTTATTGTTTGAAATAAGCTACCAAACAAAACTAGCCTGGTCCGATAGCTGTGCCCTCAAAAATTTACTATTAAAATTTCCTATTAAAATTCTCTATTTTCATCGAAATTCAGCTCGGAAACGAATCGAAATTAAGAAAAGTGTCAAGAATACTTTTTGTCTTAGAATTTTTTTCACTATTTAAACATATTTCTTCAGATAGGAAATTCGATTTTTTTCTTTCGACAAGTGATATTTTGATTTTTAGCTCATCAGAGTAGCTCAGGCCCATTCTGGGAGTGTCACAAACACTTTGGTACTAAACAATTTAAACAAAGGTATCCTTCATGAATTTTTTGGTAATCGTAGTCCGGAGTAAACTTTCACTTTTGCTACTGTTAAGGCATAAATATATTACAACATTAGTGATTACATGTATATATAACTTTTAAAGTATTTTTTTTTTCTAAAGAATTTTCTTAAAAAACTGCTATCCATATTTATAGTGAAAAATGCTTCTCTGAGAAGCTATGAATTTTTGAAAATCAGCAAACAATGCAAAAAAAGCTAATTTTACCAACTTTGACCTCCTGTAATTCAGAGATAATCGATGCAAAAAATCTGAAAAAATTCAGGGAAGTGTATTTTATCAAGTTGAAGTGATTCAATATGGTTAGAAAAAAATTAAAATTTTATCGTTCGATTTCACAGAGAATCACCTATATATATGTGTATGCGCGCGTGTGCGTGCGGGTGTGTGTGTGTGTGTGTGTGTTTGTGTGTATGAGGGAGGGAGGGAGGGAGAGACAGAGAGAAACATTGACGACGACGTGCGAGCACGTGTATTAGCTCGGCCTATTGAGAGTTAAACGTCTATTGTGACGTTGTAATACCTCAGCTTTAGCAGCGTGACGTCATCTTGTTACGATAGTCACATTGTCGCGTAAGCCTGATGATGTTCACCGCAGCACGCGGACAAGCGCGCGAAATATTAGAAGCGAACGATCGGCTAGCGAGTATAATCAATTATTTATCTATGAATTGTTGACCTTCATTAATGGTTACGTGAACAACGTCACTTGGTTAATCATCGATAAAGTCAATGTACTGCATGAAATCTGCGCAATAACGCAATAGACAGTATCGAAGAAAACAAACATTGCTAACAGTTCTATTCATAATTTATCGTTTCGTATTCAAGAGGACCTTATAATCACCTGAAATTGTAAATGAAAATTAATAACTTTGTAAAACTGCAAAGGGTAGCAAATTACGATCCACAGATTTATTTATTGGAATAAGGTATGGTTTTGTCTAGTTTAGTTTCTTTTTTGTTTAATTGAATTGTTTAATTTAATACAAGAGTCTTCAGAGTTTTCGCTTGACCAAAATTGAAATCTAGTCTCACAGAAGAGTTTTCTAAGAAAGACTAATTATCAATATTTCGTAATAAAAATTGTGTAAAAATTAAAAATTGTCTTCGTATATTTACCAAATGAGTGTATTATCAGAAAATATTACGATTGAAAAAATTAAAAAATTTAATAGACCTTCATCATGATGCAGCATGATAACTTTCAGGGGATCTGAAATTCACAATCACCCGTTACTATAACAGTGTTGTAGACAAATGCTTGGATTTCAATGTGTAAATATAATGAATTACGCAAATCCAAGAGATAATTATCGTTTATATCAGCATTATCAATTAGTATGCAAGGTTTGAAATCTATATATTAAGGTATTGGAGAGAACAATTGGAATGAAAATCAGAGTAGCCGTAATCTCATGTAAATTGCTTCTGCTGATTGTTACTGTTTGTCACTTCAATTGTTCTGTCCAGTTTTTCTAACGCACACCGTTTAGTTAGTGTAAGTACATAATTGTAAAAGAATTTTAATCATCAAAAGTTGTTTATAATTGATTTATTAAACAATTTTTTTAATTTAAAAAAGATCAAATAGTATGTTTAAACTGAGCGTAACTTTTTAAATATATAAGTATACCGATTATTGACACAGTTATGCAAAAGTTTGATTTCGTTAAATAATGAATAGAATAAATTTTGACTTACGAAAAGGTATTATGATTAACGTATGACGTAGCGCAAATTTTCAAATTCATCGACTTAAAATATTTCAGTTTTATATAAGTAAAATTCAATTTTTATTTCTTCGCTAATTAAAGGTAGTCATTAGGTATCTTGAATTTTACAATAATATACAGAAAAAATTGCCAAGATGCTTATACCTAAAATTGCGGCTTCGACTCTAACGCTTTGAGACCCGCACTCACTTGAGCGAAAAACTTTGCGGTCGCAGTTGTATAATATAATGTGAGCGGCAAATGAGAGTTGAAAAATAAAAGCACACACGTACGTGACGCGAATAAAATACGATATACCGCGAAAAACTTTAATAACTCCTCATAGCCGTGCCGAGCGAGGGGAAGAGAGTAAGAAAGAGAGGGGGGGGGGGAGGGAGACAGAGTTGAGGTCGATGAAAATTATTCTGCGGGGGAGTGTACGTCACAAAGCCGAAACTTAATTGCGCAGCCCGTTGGAAAGAAAAAAAGGGTCGACTATTATGTTGCTCCGCGAAACGTCATTTACGCGCAAGAGCATAGAGTGGTTGGGACGACCGTGAGATAAGCTGGTCTATTGTGTGCTCAATATTGGAAATGACTCGAGGCGAGAATTTTGGATTTTGAGATCGGGAGAATTAGGGATGGTATATTGAGAAAAACAGAGACTCGGTTTGTTTTGATTTATTTATTTATTTGCTCTTTTAAGGCATCATGATTGAGAAATGATTTACAACGTAAAATTCATATCCTTTTTTCGCGTCAAATCAAGTTTGAGAATTAGAGGAAGGGAGTTTTGTACATGGATCGGAAGGAAGATGGGAGCGCCCTACGCGAGATTTATGTGTCGAAAGCGCGAGCTTTGCTACTAATTGAAACTAATACTTTATTACAAGCAGCTTCAGTCCTCTCGCGTTACGCGCGCAAGGGAGAAGCTCGCGTCGACCAATAATTCAGTGACATTTTTATTTTGACGTAGAATAAAGAACGCGAGTCGAGTCGCTGCGGTTTCTAAATCTTATGAAACAGCAAGCAAGCGCGTGTACGCCGCGCTGCAAAAAGGAAAAATGCCTTGAGAATCGGCCCTAAAACAAAAGCTTCACTATAGGCGCAGAGAGAAAGGGCGGTGTACACAGTCGAAATGTGTCATAAAAGCTCGCTCGTAAAACCCTTAGCGAAACGATCCGGTGGACCAGCGCGGGAAAATTAAAGTCGAAGGGGTCGGACTTTTCAAAGAGCGAGCGAGAGAGAGAGAGAGAGAGAGAGAGAGAGAGAGCTTACGGCGGCTCGAAAATCGATAGGTGGATCGAGCCGCGAAATTAAAGCTCGCAGAGTGCATAGAGCAAGGACGCACACGATGAGCGAGAGAGAGAGAGAGAGTGAGAGAGAGAGAGAGAGATCCGCGTATAAGCGTCGAAGGTCGGCCCATCAAGGCGAATAATAAAACGGAAGAAGACAGAAAGGAGCGATAATGTCGCGCGCGTCGCTGCTATTGCTCTGTACCTTTGTGCGACGGGAGGCGCGTATAGCCTATATAGATTGGGCGTCTTCGTCGCGCGTGTAAAACGCTGCCGAGGCACGCGCTTTATGTAGGCCGCAGAATATCCAATTAACACGAGCCAATTGAGTTTCGAGCTTGCGAGCAGCGAAAGCACAAGCGGCTTGTAGCGGTATACACACCCTCGAAAGCATACTACACGCATACTTACACACACACACACACGCACACACACACACATATATATACATATATATTATATATATAATATACACACACGCAGGCGGCAGCGCGACGTTCGTGCCGTATCGTTCTATACAAGCGCGTTTCGCTGGCGTTTTCTATGCGTCTAAAGCACTCTGGCCTTCGTTCGAGGGATATGAAACCTTTGGTGATCCATCACTTGGTCCAAGTTTCAAATGGAAATATTCAAGTGTTGGAGAGAAAAGCTTGCGAACTCAAAATCAGTAGCCGTAACCTTACTGATTTTTCTTGGCAATATTATATTATATTACATTAGATCTATACATTTGTCTTTAAACATAAATTTTAAGACTTTAAAATTACTTTAAAAATATTCCAAACAGATGATATTGCAGTAACCTTGTGCAATCGCAAGGATTTTTTTAATAATAACTGTGAGTGACGCATTTCAAAATGTAGCAGTTTCGGAGTTCACTGCGCGAGAATGAATTATATATGCATATTGGGTTGGAAGTGCAAGACTTTCGGTTTAGAGTAGTTTATTAGACTTTAAGAAGACTGTTTCTAAGCAGCTTGAGTACTTATTAGTAAATGCATTAGTATGTTCATTTTTCAAAAGGTACTAATCGTAAATCGTGATGTGCAGGTGCTTGAAATGCGAATGTAACGGTGTAATTTCATACATTTTTAATGTAACTAGTAACTCTGCTATACTTTTCAAACCATAAAACTCTAATAATATTGTGTATAAAGTGCTACTTTAAACGTTCAAGAAAATCAATGCAGTGAAGACCTGATAGCTTCATTACTGTTTCCGTTAAATGAGTTCATTGCAAACATAGTCGTACTCGATGAACAATCACCTAAAACAACGTGAAATATAAAAACTTTGACAAAGTCTTACACATATAGTCTCCCGTTACTTGATTATACTGTTCTCTTTAGAGGCTGTAATTAAAGTACAAACGATAAAGTTTTGCTGTGGTTCAAGCCGATTTTTCGAGCAATGAACTAACTCTCTCGTACAACCATGAGAATCAAGTCAGTAAATTCAAGAAAGTTCTTTCCACAATAAAAAATTTGTTTAGACTAAAATTTAGCTTAAACTAAACTCAACTATTCTGTAATCCTTTCTACCGAAAAAGATTGAATCAGTCTAAAGCCTTTTAAAAGAGTGATTTGATTGGTTGTCGGTTGCATCATCGTATCACACAGTCGTCTTCTTCAATTATACTGGACTGCATGTAATGAATACAGTTTACACATACGGCCTAACCTGTATTTCGTCATGATTTTCTCGCTCTCATTGGTAGTTCGGTTCAATTGTTCAGATCTGCAATCAAATTTTTCTACGTATTATAGTGCTAATGAATCATTCGCAGTGAATAAAAATTGACATACAACCCATACATTGAAAGTTGTTTTTTTTAAGTAAAAAGATCATAACTATCTTTATGACACGCTAATCTAAAAATCGCAACTTTGACATGATTTTTAACCTGTAGTGGCATAAGATAGGGTTCGATATATTGATGTGCAAGAAGATTTTTAGCTCAATGTGACTTTTAACTTGCTTCGCTCTTGCGAATAATCACCTTCTGTATCCGTATCGAAATGTACTAAAAAATATTTATCGATAAAATGCAAACGACATGCGGAGCTCGTTTCAAGGCGCTACAGTTGTATTAAAAGGATTTTCAAGCTTGTTTTTTATTCCACATTCGATTTTTACATTTTTTAGAATAAAATCAAGATTACTTTTATTGTGCTTTGACTGAAAAAATATCTTTTTGAGTATAATATTAAACTGGAATATAATCTCGAAAACAAATCGTGCACAAAATAATATTTGCGCTAATGACAAACGAATTTCTTTGTATTAGATTCGATCGTGCCAATTTCACCTAATTTTTTCAGAGACGATATTTCGAAAAGAGTTTTTATTAAATTTCTTGCAATGCGTTCTCTTATGGACTTCGAGTGTCGATTTTATCGATAACTTAATCATAACAGTGATGTGAAGCAAGGTGGGCGGAAGCGAAAGGGGCACAGCTGCCCTTCTTACCGCTGATTGAACCTAAGAACTTATTACTCTTGAAAATTTTTTCCAAATGTGCGTGGTTTCTGAATAAAAAATTGGTAAAAGTCTTCGTAAAAAATTTTCAATCATTATAATATCTGCCAGTTTGATCACACCGAGGTTTAAAATCAACATCCAAATCACGTATCTTTTATAGGTTTGGACATTTGTTCCATTATAGTTAGAGGGGTTCCAGATACCTTGCAAATGGAAACGTTTTTTAAATCTCGAAAGTTTCAATTGCACCATTGGAAAGGGCATGAGTTAAACTTTAAAAATGTGCCCCGCCCGAATTTTTTAAATTGCAAATTGCATTATTTTAGAGCCATCAAAGAGAGTGACCGCAATAAGCACTTATGTGCAAAGTTCCCGCAGAACCAACTTAACTCGAGTAACTTGTTTGGCTTGCGCGTCGAGAAAGAAACTATTTACTGCAAATGTAATACTACAGTCGTATTCGTATTAGATACCTAATTAAAATGAGCCAATACTTAGATCTTTTCTCTGACATTTCGATCTGTCGTATTACTCCAAACATTGAGATCGCTTTTTCTCGAAAACACGAAAAAGTCACTCAAGTGGTTCTTCCTGTAAACCACAGAAGTATATGTGTACGCACTTGGCTTTGTGTTTTTTTTATCCCCGTTCTCCTGCGTTTTTTGCGGAAACAGGAGCGATCGATTCCGAAGAATTGTACGCTCTCACTCGAAACTCGGCTTGCGAATTCTTTCTTGTAGATAATGTAGCTTGCGGCCAAATTCCACGCAACTATTTCACAACTATACAAGTAAAATCGCAGCGAGGCAAAAATATATAGAAGTAGGCGGCGGAAAGTGAAGTTTGTCGCGTCGGCAAGTTCGAAGGAGTAGCGAGGCAAGGGGGGAAAATAAATCTCGAAAATTAAATCTCGATGGTAAATCAGCCGCTGCAATATAAGGAAGGGAATAAAAGAGCTATGGACTAGAGTGATGCAGTCAACTCTGAAATCCACGGATACATAAACGTATATTCGGCCATAAGTTTCGAGGCCTTTTAAAAAACAGCCGCACTCTCGAAAGTCCTCTTGGCACGCGATAAAAGTGTGCCCACCCAGAAAGGCGAGAATCGTAAGAGCTACCTGACCTGCTGCTCACAGTGTGGGAGAGCACAATCAGCCAGCGTGTCTCTCTTCGCCTTTTTCTTCGCGCCTCGCGTTGAATAAAATCTCGCTGCAGTGTCTCGACAACCGATCGATACATGCCATGGCGGCAGCGGCTGCGAGGGAATGAAATAATAAAACTCCGCTGAGCGCGTTAGCGTTGATTGGGACAATTTCGTGCAGTCCTGCTAATTCCGCATCAGTTTTTCTCGGCATCTGAAAGTTTAACGGGCCACCTGGGGGCGGCTCTGCACGATTTAATAAACACGTACGCTATATGTGTATATTAATCGGGAGATCGTTGGGCGTGACGCTGCGTGATTTATATGCGCTCGTGAGAGAGTAGGACACGCCAAACGGCAATGAAAATCGTGTTAAGGGGGGCGAAAAAAAGAAACGGGAACAGATTTTATTGAGTATGTATATATACATAGCGTGTGGCTTTTTCATTGTTTTCATTCGGCCGAGACATGGTATTTCGTTCTCCGCGTCTGTGTCATGCGTGTATAATCTATTGCCTACTTTTTATTTATTTTCTTCGAGCGGCGTGAAATCGATAGCCTCTAAAATTTAATAAAAAAGCTCTAAAATTTAACAAACATGAAACGCACTCAAAGTTTGCTACATCAACGTCGCGTTATGTGCTTCACGGCATTGCACACCTGCACGAGAGCTGCTTTTATAATTGAATATAACAAGAATTTACGACTCGGTGAAACATCAAAACAGTTGTACACGTGTACGCACGAAATCCACTCATTCTCGGCTGCAGACTCGAGCCGTGGACAATACAAGTACAAAGTTTCCAAGAGTCCTTCGACGAAATAATTGGAGAGTATAACTGCAGCAGTAGCCTGCAATTCAGTGTTGTGACATAAAACTCTGTTTTATTTCCTCGCGCGCGCGCACTATGTCTCGAACTCTCGAGTCTCCCACACACACACACACACACACACGCATGGACAAAGGAGCCGCCGCTGAACTCGATCAGCGCGCGCGACAATTTCTCATGATCAAACGCAACACATCTCGCGGCGACGACTCGTCTATATTACCGCGCAAAAGCTCGGGACTCCTCGTCCTCGTGCCAAGGCTAGTCTCCCCCAAGGGCTTTCTTTACTAATTCACCGATATTAAAGGCCAAGTGTAGACGAAATCTTTCCGATTCCCCTTTATGTTTTATCGTCGTCGCGTGCGCCTGCAGTGTAACTGGGGGAAGAGAAAATTTCGTGCCTCTCTTAGCCGCAGCGCACCGCCTCAAGGTTCCCTAACACAACTGCTAAATAGACACGTTCTTAACGACATTCGTTAACATTTTTTCACAACACTCTCGCAACATTTTATACCTAAGTATACATTTGTATATTATTGCGCATATGGAAAGGCATAACTAGTTATTATGTTTATTTGCAGTGCACGCATTATATTATTATAATACGCAGTAAATTAGCTCTGAATTTTCTCTTTTTGCGATAAACACATTTTTCTTCTATTATACCAATCGACTGCCGTCCGATACTCAATTACTCAATTTTTTATAGATTGGTTTTTAACCTATGCAATCGTCAGTGTGCCAAATATCTTCAGGAAAAAAACATTTTTGAATATTCACAATAACCGTAAACTGTAAAAGAATAAGACATATTTATAGAATCAATGTACGCTGCGCAAAACCTACATTTTTGCGTGACATTTCTGAAAAAGACTCGGTTTCGGTTTAGTTGCAGCTATACAGGTTGCGCAGTATCAGATGGGTAAAGCAATTAATTAACAACAGTTTTGAAAAGTAAAAATTAATTCATATTTGCGGGTGAAACTTTTCGAATTCAGCAAACTCTGGATTACTGGATTGCAGCATCTCGCGTGGATTCTGAAATTTATAGCGCAGCGCACGAAACGCTCATTGATTACTTTTCAAGCTTTCGCATCTGACTCATGATGCGATGGGATTAAATGTAAAGCTTTTGATTACTTCCTTCATTAACGTAACGTGTGTGTGTGCGATTGCAGTGGAACTTTCAGACTTGCCCTTCCGAAGCGCATACACTGCACACGTACACTGCAACTTTATTACACGCTTTGACAATTCCGAAAATTTTATCTCAGTTGAGTATATATAGCGACATCAGAAGCAGCAGCAGCAGCAGCAGCAACAGCAGCAACAACATAATCAGAGCAGCAGCAACGGTAGTAGCGCTATACAAGAGCTATGCAATTAAACTCTTTTATTCAGTTGGAGTAACAATAAAAAAGCGGATCCGTTTTGAGTGTGTTTTTCATGGAATTTGGAATGACGCGCGAAAAAAGGAGAGGATCGATACAGCTCGATTCTATTTTACGCGTGATACGCGCTGCGAGCGAGCGGGTGCAGCGCGGAATTTTTATCGTTGCACTGAGCCACGCGCGTAAAAAGACTCAAGTTTCTTATTCAGACAGAAGAGTTAATAGCGCGCTCGTGACGGCGGGACAATTAAAAAACGACCCACGTCCGAGCTCTCCCGAGTATTATAACCGAGTGAACGGAGTCCGTGTCGGGCGACAAGGCTCTTTTTTGAGCTCTCGTAAAATTCTATCATCGCACCGAATTTCCTGACGATTGCGTCGAAAGACAGTAAAAAAGTAGTTGGTCGATCGGCTAAGGCAAAAAGTGTATCCCTTCCTATCTCTCTCTCTCTCTCTCTCTCTCTCTCTATCTATCTACCATCATATCTTTCTCTCTCTCTCTCTCTCTCTCTCTCTCTCTCTCTCTCTCTTCCGTTTTTTTCTAAATCTTAGAGAGAATACACGAGGCAACGTCTAATGATGAAAATATGACGAGGGCGCAGGTGAAGCAGCGGAGCGTCGTCGACGCTGTCTCCGGTGACGTGCCCGTCTCCGGCAGGTTGAGGAAGCGCAAGCGAAGAGTATACCTGCCTCGCGCCCAAGGTACACCCTTTTCTCGACTGACAGCAACTCTTTTTTATATATACTTCTTTCATTTTATTTTCTTTCTCTCACACATGTGTAGATTATTGTATTAACCTTCTACAAGTAATATATACTCTGCCTCTACACATAATGCTACCCTCGCCGCAATACTTTCATTTCCGATAAAATTATGTAACAAGAAGAAACTTCTTTAAGGCTTGCATTTCTCACCAACTTTTCTTGACTTATTTTATTCAAAAATTTAAGAGCACAAATATCCAAGTATTTACATTTGCCTTGAATTTCGAAAAAAATCCGAATAACGATTTCCTTTATTTTACAAAGCTACATCCAAGCAACGTATAAGAAATGAGAAAATTTAAAGCATTGTCGTGATGTAAAAAGATTCGTAACGGTGATTGAATTTTTTCCCACAGATTTCTTATTAATATTTGATAATAAAATGTATTTCGATAATTTTTTTTTATGTCCTAACAAACGTAAAACTCCTATTCCGGTCAGTATGCACTCAAAATTGCTCTTTTTCCACTTTTGAGCCAAAAAGAGTCCGATTTTTTCTACATTTCCTCATATATACAAAATGTGATTCGTTAGTCTTAAATAAAGCTCATTCGGCAGCGATTTTCTTATCGACTTCCACTTTCTTTCTTTTTCTTTCTTCAATAGAAAATTCCAAACATTTCATCTTTTTGAATGCATGCTAAAACTGATATTTTCGCTTATTCAAGACACATATTTTTCAATTTAAAGCAATCAAATCGATTGAAAAATTGAAAATTTATAGCGAAATTAAAAATTAAGATTTTAATTTGCGTTCATAACTTGCATAATCTGCGACTGGCTTGACTTTTCTACATTTTAGTGTTTTCTAAAATAAACAACTTCTTAGTTTTAAAAGTTGCAATCTTAATTAATTATACAAGGATTTTATGAGTATAGTGTATGTAATTTTATAGAAGAGAATGTAAATCGCTAAAAATATTTTTGAAGGGTAACGGAACATTGAAAAATCATCAAAAGCCTTTAAAAAAATGCCTGGCTTTTTATAGAATAAAGGAAATCGTTGTTCGCACATTTCGAAAAAAATTAACATGTACAAAATTAATTGTAAAAATTTGGCTTCTTCAATGCTCTTATTTATATAGTTGTAAGCAGAAAAACCTAGTGAGACCAGTTTAAGCCAAGAATGTTGTGGCATTGGTTTTCAGCCCTATTTCGTTCTGATTTGTTTGCAACACGGAATTCAAATGATTGACGTTGGTGCAGGGCTAGGAACTTGGCTGCGAGTTCCGCGTTTCGTTACACATTCTGACCGCCATTGAACGCAAGAGTTTCTCTCTCCACTGTAGGTGTACTTTACAGTTACCGAGTGCTTTTATCGGCGAACTATATACGGAGACCCGTTAGATTCTTCTTTTTTTCGAGTTGCTCGATTTGATGAACTCGGAAAATGCAATTCACGAAGTTTCCAGAGCTTTTCTCTTCCTTTTGCGCAAAGCGAGTCATCCCAATGGATCAGATTTTTTTCCGGTTCGCTATCCTTAATTTTGTATATAAGCTCACGTATGGATCTTTCGTGCTTGAATATACTGCAGGATAAGAGGGATGATGATGCAAAAAGCTGTGTACTTAGAAACTCAAACTGCAGTATATATTTTGTTCATATATACAATAAAGCTGAAGCTCAAGTCTTATCTGGAAAAAGTTTCTCTCGCCTTTAAGAGCTACTGTAGAGAACTTGAGCAATTTTCGCTCGAAACTTTTTTATCGTCATCATCGCATAACCGAATAACACAGCAGCTTCGGATCGTCTCGACGCGCAACTTTGAAAATTCATTGAAGCGGAAGTCGTCAACGTCGATTGACCTCGGCTTCAACCTCGTTCGGCGTCATATTTCCGGTGTCAACCGAGCATCAATATCCCTCTTCAGTGATGCTATTATTCTTGCACTTAGCGCGCTAGCCTTCTTATTTGTCGAACTCGCGAAAGGCCGAGCTTCTAGTCCTGCTAGTAATCACTTGGGCTACTTGTATCATTTTCATTGTTGCGGGTCTTTTTTATTATTTTTTGTCTAGCAAAATCCTGACTGAGGCCATGATGCCACGCGTTATGTTATGATCGATTATGAATTGGGTTATTTACGAATATATTAAAGAGTAGTGCGCATGAATGAACTGAATTATTGTACGATTGGTTTAAAATTGATAGAATTTTATAAATGCCCAATTCTCGTACTAATTAGAATCATTGAAATCTTACATATGTCCTTTTAAAGTAGAAAAGTAGTTAATGCACTTCAGAAAGCCATTTGTGACGCCATCATTTTTTCAAGATATAGGTCTGTATAGAGACACTTAAAATATACTTTGCGGAAATCATAAATTATTAGCAATCAATGAGAATAAATTAAAATCTTGGCTCTTAAAATGCTGTACCTATTGTAATTATTAAACCACGAATGACGACCTTTTAAAGATTACTGCATTTTTACTTAATGATTAGCAGGTTTGATCTTCCATTACATGAAAACAGAGAAAGTTTGCGAAACAAGACATCTAGGCATACGATTCAGAGTTTAGGGTCGACGTAAAAACTTTGCAAAATTTGTGTACGTACACCTTCAAATCATATTTTCTTGGTTCGTATTATACAGGAAATATTATTAATCACTTATTCATGACAAAGCACATCGCTTCAACTGTAAACCAAGAAATGTTCATCTTTGGCGAAGGAAGAAAATCAGAGTATAAAAGGCCGGATAGTAAATAAATATTCCCAGGCGTTAGCCTTGAACAATGCCTCATCGACTTGAAAAGCTTTCAAGCCAATTACCTTATCAATCTCCCGATCTGCCGATACATATTTAGTGAGCTTTTATTACACCCCTATGCGCTAAAACGGATTAACCTTGTATGAGTATAGACGATACAAACTACTGTATTGAGTGAGATGTAGATTTAGCACACACCTTGTTCGAAAGCATATCTATATACGCGTATATAGTTTGTTCCTATACGTATCTGCATACTAACCAACGACGCTTCTTCGAAAACTCGCGAACGACAATGTGCGAACGCCGCAGCGGGTAGATGTGCCTGCTGGAAACACCAATATGTCAAATGGCCTGGAAACTCTGGGGGAAACGGCGACGAGAAACACTCGGAACGTAGCTTGCGATGAAACGCTTTTCTCACGTTACTCGAGTATTTCAAGGAATAAGCGTAACTTCAAAGCTGTCCCATTCGTTTTATTTCTTATAACTGCACAATAAATATAAATACCGCAACAGACTTACGTACTGCAAGCTGTTTTTCAACTTTTACTAAAGTCACTAATCAATTGAAAAACACAGACACTTACTGTTTTTCATTTTGTCAACTAATGACGACTGTATATCTTTTTTACGCTTATAAATTCATCGTTTCTACTTTACGTTCGTTAGTTTAGCATAAACTTCGTTCATATAAGTTTGATGAAGTTGTTTTGTATTATAAGATTTCAATTAAACAACATCATAAGCGCTTTATTTACTCTATAAAATACGTAAGAAAATTTTAACAACCATTCTTGAGACACAGCACCTCTACGTAATCTGATCTGTCTATTGAATGCGGCGATTTATATGAAAATAACATTCTTATTACTATTATTTTTTTCATGTTTTTGTAATTTTTCATATCACGGACGCGTGCTATCTCCCCAAGAACTATAAATACATTGGCCTGTTTACAGATCGACATAATTATTCATGTGGATCAAAAACTACATCAGAAAATTGTCTGTTATTATACAAGGGAAACCGTAAGCACCGTATAGCACTGAGATTCTTCATGTTACTCTCAAGCGTTCAGCCCTTATTCTAAAGTGCCCTAGTTTCAAAGATGTACTGTGCCTCTCCCTTGATATTATATGGGTTATTCCTCTATTGCACGTTATGTATAATACTAAAAATAAATGACTTTGTCAAGATTAATAACTTTGATATTACATGCTCTCCGTAGACGCTGAGCTCTTTACAATATTATAGGATAGTCGTTTAATTAAACAAGAAGATTAAACCAAATATTTGATACGTATAATAAGCGGGGAGCGCGGGTGCTTTGAGGTGTTCCCCGAATCGAATTAAATCAGAGCCAGTGTATTAATAAGACTCTGTGCGCAGGCACGTACTTGGATATTGTAGTTCATTGCTTTTCGTTAATATCCTCAATAAGAGGAGGAAGCTAAATTATTTTATTCTTTTATAAGCAATTATATACGTTCACACCAAGAGAATCAAGAAGATCCATTTATTATTAGCAAAAAAATTATGTGGGAGTATGTGCGTAGAGTGTATGCGAGGGAGAGTGGGAGAAAGGAAGGGATGTGCGAAAGTAGGTATGAACGAACCACGAGTGCTTGAGAGGGATGAGGCTGACCCCCAGCGTGAGTCCCAGAGCGACCTCGAATGAGTGTAGACCGGTGTGCGAAACGGAGCGAGTCTATCATGAATCATTTCCATTTTTTAATATAATAGTTACTGTTTATCAAAATGTTGTGTTTCCTTATTTAACACAAACCCGTACTAGCACCAATCCCACAATTAATTTAAAATCTTACTTGTTTAAAAATTTATTCGTATTTACATGAGTATATTGTGGTAATGATGGGGTATTCTCATGCGGAGATATTAAAGAATCGACTCTTCTTTAACAAACATAACAGGTTTATTCAGACGTCTCACAATCGGTCTCGAAGTGGCTCATGCCAAGGCTCACACTGTACTGCCCATTTGTCCCCGCTTCAGCCCTTTCGTCGCCCTACAGAGAAGTATCGAAGCTTAAAGGGAGATTTATTGGGGTTCGGGGATTCCTCTCCGAACCATCAACATGCATCCTGCACCCCCCCCCCCCTCTCTCTCTCTCTGCATGCATACTGTACTCCCACAATATTATTATAAATCTTAATAGATCTAATATTTCACATGAAGCATCAAACATGTAGAATATAATATTGAACGTGATCAACCAAAAGCTTTAGTAAAAAAAACTTTCAATAGTTTGGATTATTTACAAGTATAACAAAAATAAAAATATTTTAGACAAAGCAAAAAAGATTGATACACTTTTGTTCGTTTCGATTTCAACCCGTGCATCGTTGATATGATACGAGCGCCACCAAGCTTTCGCTGCTACAGTTTTTTTTGTTTTATCACGATAAGTTTATCACATATGCCCTTTTGGAACTCCGGCAATTGATAGAATATACTGTTTCTTTATTTTATTTTTAATATTTATAAAAAGGTTTGCTCCACCACTTTTAAAATATTATAATCTATGGAATGCTGTTGACAATATTGTGCTTATTAGCATCTTAACCGTTAAATATTACATACTTTTGCTTTCATTAACGTAGTAAGTTATCTCTATCATTATATAACACTATATGTTGAGTCCATGTGCGTACAAAATCTGAAAATTAATGTCTTTGAATCATAAAAAAATTTTTAAAATATTTTGTGTTTCGCATCTGCTATACTTTTTCCTTGTTCTGCTGAATCTACAGAATCCAAAAAGAATAGTGTTCCTCTAAAATGGGAAAAGCGACATCGATTTTTAATACTTATGTATAGGTACTAATATATTTGTATATTTAAAAAAAAATGCCTAGTGTAATTTTGGTATCCCAAAAACTGAATTAAATTTATGAATTTTTCCATGTATGATAGATTGGAAAAATTTAATACTGTCTTTTATCATTATTTTTCCTAAATGAAAACGCTTTAAAGAATATAAAAAATACTCAACAATTCTTTGAACGGAGTTTTTGGATTGCAAATTACCAATTTTTCAAAAATTACAAAAAATTGCTTAATTGGCTTCGATAAAATTCAGGTGTGCATTCTTTGCTAGTTTTCAAATTACAAATTTATCAATGTTTTCACGAAAAATTTGCATTCAAGTTCAAGTACCTATAACGCTGAATTTAAGAATCCGATTTTAATATTTTATAGCTGGAATTGAAGCTCTATTTCCGTACTACATAGCGATAAATACTTAGCTACTTGAGAACTAGGCAATGTATAAAAAAATTATGACGTGTATTTATCGCTTTTTAAATTTCACATACTTTGACATGTATATAATATACATGCAAAAATGGTTAATGGTTAAGTGTCACACGACCGTTTTCGAATTAATTATATGAATATTTTTCACGGAATTTCCTGTTTACTTGCTCGACCTTATCCTTTGGAGATTTTGCAAAAATCGGTTAAATTTTCTGGACAATGACTCCCGCATTATATAAATCAGTCTCTTACTCACAGTGCTACTTTAATTACGTACTAAAATTGTTATGGAGCGAAGGCTCGGGCAACTTTAAGCTGCAGTGTATTACTTATCCACTGCATTTGCGCCTATTCGTAGGGACAGAGAGAGAGAGAGAGAGAGAGAGAGAGAGAGAGAGAGAGAGAGAGAGAGAGAGAGAGAGAGAGAGGGAGATCAATAATAATTGCTTTCTCTTGGCAACGACACTCGAAGGTCCGCTACTATTAGTGTTTTCTCAATTTTCCGAATAATTACTGAAATAAAAGTAATTGAGCCATAGTTGCTCGTATATTCTCTTGCTGTATATTGTCTTACCTTACGTATGTTATATACATGGCTGGGGATTTACACTTGCACTTTTTACTGTCTACTTAGGTGCGTTTATTAAACATTTCATTGCTAAAGATGAGGTTTTGTATGTATATAATATAGAGTAGCTTTCATAATCAATTTATATAAATATTTTTGTAGCAAAGATACAGTAGTTTTTCTGATGGAGTTTATTCTTACAATATCGTGATGTACTGCAATTTCGTATATGTATATTCAAAGGGATGACTTTACTAACCTTAGATAATATATGCCTTTCATATTTTAAACGAAGCTCCATACCTATGCAATGACTAGCTTTGTTTCTTAAAAAAGATCTGTAAAGGATCAAAATATATTGTTCTCGTAGCGTAGAAAAAAATTATTTTAAACATACTATAAAGCTACATTGTACAATATAATAGAATAAATTCATATCTGGATGGGGGGCGAATTGTCGAATAGGCTAGAAAAAATAACTAAAAATACCTTCTAAAAGTACAAGATTCAAGCTTTCTTTTTAAGATTTAAGAAAAAAATGGGTTACCGATGATATAGAAGAGAAAAAAATGTGTATTTTTACATAGGCTCTTATGACAAAATTTCAATCGAGACACGTGAACCCTTACATCACCTCAGAAAAACGCGAGATTGGCATGAAACGCTATTCATTTTAAATTTTTCGAGAATCGTAGATTATGAATATATAAACAAATATATTGCTTGCCGATTAAATAGAAGAGAAATCTTGATTTATATCTTACAGAAAAAACCAGATGTCTGTAAAGTCATACGCGTTCAGGGACGGCTCACTAGTCAAGACTAATGAAGGGCGCCAACTTTGTTTATAGTTTTTTGTTGTTGTTTGCTGTGTATTATCATGTTTGTGCATATAAAAGTATTTTATAGTCAACACTAAACGATTTCAATATGCATATTCGGATTAAAAAGAGATAATTATATTTCACCGACTGGGTCCCTTGATGATACGGCCCATCACGCCCGATCCACCTTAAGTAAAAAGAAATCTATGTGTGACAGGATTTTTCCAAACTTAAATTTTGAAAAACTTTGCATAAAAATATAGATTAGCATCATATCTTGTAATAAATTTAAGATTAGTTAATTTCTATAATCATACCGAAACATCATCGAAAATGACTCTATAACGCACTACAGAGTCGTTTAATCTTTTTTCGTAAATGTAAAGATGAATTAAAATACCAAAAGGTGTCAGTTTGTGTCGATGTTTAGACGCAGTATATACTGTAACGGGTTTTTAAACACGACTCGACATCTCTTAACCGTGGTGCAAAAAAGTTATGAAGTACTAATTCGTTACTCGCAGCGGTAACGTATTTTTAAAGCATTCTTTGTTACTGCGCACAGCGATGCTTATGACGCATGCGGCAAGGGGAAACGTATTGTATTAAAAAAAAAAAGAAGAAGAAGAAACTTTACAGACACTCAACAGCTTCACTCGATAACTTTATCCACGTCCATAAAAAGCTCTTCGCAAAAATT
Source organism: Philotrypesis tridentata (assembly GCA_018906965.1). Lineage (NCBI taxonomy): Eukaryota > Metazoa > Arthropoda > Insecta > Hymenoptera > Pteromalidae > Philotrypesis > Philotrypesis tridentata. The sequence goes on from JACCIB010000060.1 coordinate 456,569, forward strand.
AATTTTCTCTCTAATGCGTTTGCCCAGCAGTATGCATACTAAACCTCAACCGCTGAGTGTCGACTGCAGTTAAAATACAAAATAGCCTCAAGATGGGCTAAGGGGCTCACTCTCTCTCTCTCTCTCTCTCTCTCTCTCTCTCTCTCTCTCTCTCTCTCTCTCTCTCGTTACCAATATCCGCAGCAATGCATCTCCAGTAATATAAGAATTTTGCGTGTCTGGTGTTGTGCAGCCCTGAGGATGCTGTCGCAAAAGCAGGCAGAGTCGGAGCCAGGCGCCGAGACGTCTACTTGCGGGAAAGGCAACAGCGGCGAGGACACGTTACAACAACAGCAGCCGAGCGCCAGCGGAGCTGTGACGCCCGGTGGCTTCATCAACGGCGAGGGCTCGCAAGAGTTCCTCTCCACCGGACGCACAGGACGCAGAAACGCCATGCCCGACATACTCGGCCAACATGCTGACACCGGCACGGCTGATCTGCCGGAAAAGCTGGAGGCACTCACCACGGGTAGGTTCACGGACAATTTTTATTTTTCTACAACTTTATATAACTCTTACGTTCCAAGAGTGATCTCTCAGCCATATCCGTCACAAACTTTTGAATTTTAACAATTTTTTTATTCAGCTTTTCACACGCGCAGTTGGAAACTATTTTTTCAAAGTTCCTTTTTAGTCCTCGCTGCTAAAATTTCGGTATCTCTTTGAGTATGCTTTACTCTCGATTCTTTTGGCCTATAACCTTATTTTACAAAGAATTTAACCTTTTACCTGATCCAATTTTACGCATGCTTTTACAAAAAATTAATACGTGAAAATATTGGAATGATAACAACTACGAATGTTCCTGAGGCACAAATTACATTTCGAATTACACCACAATAAAGTACAAGCTTTGATTTAAAAAATCCCCAGATTCCATACTCTGATCAAAAGTTGTGTCCATTAAAAAACAAATAACAATAATAAATGTTCCATGTTTTTCATGTTCGCGTCGGCACTTTTTATCATCTTTTGGCTTACAGAAGAAAGTCCGATCAGTCCAAAAGCTCTAGCTTAAAACAAATCTTTTTTTAACTCTAGACCATGACGGCAACAACAGGTGCATTTTTTTGAGAATTCGACGAAGGCGGTGGACAAATATCTAAAAGTTATTGGATGCCATACCGCTTATTTGACTCTTTGGGCGCTGATTATCTGTTGTAGAACGTTTCTCAGTCTAATTTCTGAAAATGAACAATGAAAATGTCCTTTAAGCAAATTCTCAATAGGTCAATTTTAAACTGATTGCTCAGATAGATTCTCACCATCTCATGCATTTTTGTGTCGAAAACTAGTTTAATTAAATTTGAATTTTTTAAATTTCTTCGTGATTTGATAACTGGATGAAAGTGCAGAGTATGTTGATTAGTAGTAGATACGTAACTTTTTCTCTGCTATAATGAGGCATAATATTTGAATTTTTAAAATAAACTTTTTGGATAAACACATTGTGAAAAATGTTCCCCAGATAAAATTCGTTCCTGGGGTCGCGGCAGGTTAACTGCAATGATAGCCTTCACCTTGACCTTCAATGTTGTTGTAACAATTACTATTTCGAATGTTTTGTTAGTGTTTACTAGAAAATGAAGAGAAAAGCTCGTTTAAAATGAGAAATTCAGTTTACTGATTATTTAATTTATCATTTTTTTTTATTAATAATGACTGAATAAATGTGTTGTAATAAATTTTAATTTATGCATATTGATTGCACAGCAACACGAGAATTAAAGTCGATGTTTTGAAGGTCTTAAGCAAAAAAAAAACAGTACAATTTCTAAGGATATGACGCATCGATATATCGACTTTGAACTTTTGCATCACACTGACTGTCGATAGCGTTCTCGAGAATTAGTAGGACGCGATCGTAAAGGCAATTATTTTGCATTCGACCGATAGAGCGATTTCATTTTTAAAATATCCTCTTTACGCTCCCACGTCAGACGTGTGTATACGCATATATATGTATGCAAATATATGTATTTAACGATGATCCCGGGGATCGACTTGAACAAAGACGTGCTCTTCTCTCAGCGTCGCGGATTTTAAATTGAAAGCGGAAATTGGATTCTTACAACGTTGGACGCTTATGTGCCCAAGTAGAAATGAGCTGCAGGCGCATAAGGCATAAAAATGAATGCTCGAAGAGCGCGAGTGTCTGCAGGGTGAAAAGCTTTTGCCCTCCGCGGCGAGCAGAGATTCGCGTTATTCGCGCGCGATGAACGCCAAGTATAGCTCGGCCGAAAGAATAGAGACGTAGTGCGCGGTGACCTCCTGTTATAAATTCTTAATTGGAGTGTGCAGCCCAGTCGTGATAAGTGTATATATATCGCGCCCGAGGTCAAGAGGCGCACAGCCCTCCGATGCTCTCTCCCTCTCCGTACGGCAGTCGCGAACGTGAAAGGAAAAATGAAAGCAACGAGCGAGCGCATGTTCGTTCGACGCACGAAGCCTACATTCTTCCCGCCCCTCGCGGGTCCTATCATTTTCTGTACTTATTATACGCGGTCTGTGCTTATCGCTCTCTTGTCCTCCCAAACATAACAATTTCAATGAAACTCGAGCCCATACTCTGCCCTAAAATGCATATATGCAAAAAATGCATTTTCATGTAGAACATAGTACCCTACGCAGCGTAAGTAGAAGAGGCCGGCTGTGGCCAGACAGCCGGTTTTGCACAACTGATAAGTCGCATCAGCCATTGAACAATCATTAAGTAGTATTTGGTTGGGCTGTAGGAGAGAAAGAATTAAGAGAGCAAGAAAAAGAAAAAGAAAAAGGAGCGAGTAAGAGAAAAACATGCGATGAATTGTTTCAGATTCGTCGGGAGCGAGGAGTCCGGCGGAGCCCGGGCCGTCGCAGCAGCAACACGCCGGCTGACAGGATCGCCGCGACTCCTCCTGGGGAATCCATTGAACGAGCTGCCGCAGCAGCCGACGGCGATACGCGGCGAAACCATCCCTCCCCCCCCCCCTCCCCTCCTCGTCGAGCCAGAAGAGAACGCGAGGCAAAGGTGTAAATAGCGGCGCGGAGAACCGGCGTACATGCGGTTCTGCCTTCTTTCTTACTCCCTTGTATTCTAGCCACACTATATTCTTATTATTATTGCTCTTCATTATTACCGTCATTATTGTATACATAGGTATGTATACTTTGACTGCCGCCGAGGCGCATGTGTAGTATTGTAAGAGAGGCGGGGAGAAGGGGATGAATCGATGTATAGCTTTAAGTTGATCGCGTAGGAGCCGCTGAGGGCCGCTATGATGTCACCCTGAGATTAAGACGTCTCGCGCGACTTCGCACCTATATACTTGCGCGTCTATGTACATAGAAGAGAAGCGTTTCCGCGAAACTGGTCGAAAGTGCAAAATTCGCGGGGAGGCTATTTCCACTGTGCGCAGTCAATGCTATTGATTTTCAGTGGCGGTCAAAGCTTGCGAGCAACCCCCCCCCCCTCTCTCTCTCTCTCTGTACTCGTCCTTTTCGTTCCCGCGAGGATACCGAGCGACAAAGGCACATTTTCCGAGAGAGCGAATCAAAGTCAACTTTCTGCTTCATTGTATTCGGCGATGAAGATGAAACTTGCGATGCGTCATTGCGAGTTGGTTACTTTTAAGTTAAGTTATCGAGGCCGCGAGCTGCATCGATTTTCTACGAGGATTATTTGCGAAACATACTTTCGTTGCCGAGAACAGCGACGAATTATTGTCAATATACTCTGATTAAGCGACAGATTTCGATGTAAGCGTAGTGTATAGCGTAAGGATTTGCAGCAGCCGTCGGATTATTTGTAAATGTCAGACAAACGCGTCGGAAGCAATCAGCCTTGAACATTCCAATAAGTTGGCAGGATCGTTGACTGCGATATCCGCTAATCTCGCTGGAAATATCAGTCTGTTGACAGGCTTTCCGATACGTTAACGGACCAACTCTTCGTGAGAGAGGAAAGCTCTGCAAGTCACAAGATTGTACGTACTTTCGAAGAAAAAAAGTTGCTCGTTTTCCGTTCTCCTCAGTCCTATTGAAAAGTTTTTATGAGATCTCGTTAGAAATTTCAATATCGAAATATTGATATCGAGATCTTACATTAGATCTAATTAGATCTGATATATATGCATATGTAAGGTACATGGGAGATCTCCTTTAAAATCCTATGCCAATAAACATTCAGAGTATAAATAGTTAAAATGAGCGCTCAACATGATTTTATGTAAAGTCTATTATATTATATATAAATCTTACTGGGATATATCTGCGAGGTCTCTAAAAAAAATTTAATAGGAAAATGTCAGAACAGGCAATTTTCTCGAAAAGATACTGCGTGGATTTGCGATTGTGTGATATAGTACAAAGCTGCTCCGATTTTATTTTTCTTATCGATACAGGCGTTATGTATGAAATCGTTGAATCGATGCAATCGATCTCAGTGACACGAGCGGCCTGGTGGACAAAGCCTCTCTGCATTTTAGTATTATTATAGTTAATCGATACGTGTTTCATCAGCGCGATGCTTCCCGCGGCGTTGAGGGGAAGCTTGCGTTTTTATTTGTCGAGCTTCAAATTCTTCGCTTTTTCTCATACAACCTGAGCCCAGGGAACGGCGAGACTGCCCCTCTTTCTCTCCCGGGGACTCGAATAGGAATGTAAATGAGAAAATTATTCGCGTTCGTTCTTTTTTTGTCAGTTCACATGTAGCTCGGCGCAAAGAAAAAATAGGAAAAAGAAAAGGGGCCTCTAGCGCTCGGGTATAATCGCCCGAATACGCACATAAAACCACTTTGTCGGGACCCGTTTAGTGAAAGCTCGTCACAATAAATCCAGACGCATTACGAAATGCAAAATGAAATATTGGCTCGCAAGCAGAGCTCGATAAATAAGCGGCAGCTTTACGCGGCGCGCGTGCAAAAACTGGGACAAAGAGAAACGTTTAAAAGCTCCCTTATATACGCGTGTGTATAAAAAATATCGATGATCGTGAAATGAGGCGTCGAAATAAATGGGCGACCCTCCGGTCGTTGTGCGCGCGTTAGGCGCAAGGGGTGAGACAGGCGAGCTATTTTGAAATTTCGTCACATTGCAGCGCTATTTATAACGGTGAGCTTTGCCCACGTTTGTCGCCTGTCGATAGGTCGCCCCGTGCGCCCCTTATATTTTTCCTTCGGACGCGTGGGAAGTTGCTTCGTCGGGAGTTAAACAATACCGACTCCCCTTTCTTTGTGTCTGCTCGCGCGCGTGTGCGTGAGTGTGTTTTCTGCGGGGAACACTGTCGGCGTCGGCGGCCGAGCGCATATATGCGGAGTTGCGCGCGTCAGAAATCGATAGACTCTGTACACGTTGAATAATAGTTGCGCCGAGCTCGATGATTATTTTTCTTATTTTTGCCGACTTGGCAAGCTGTGTATTCTCTTATCTTCTGACACGCTGACTGCCGAGTTTTCCCCGCTCGTTACACTATAAATGGGCTGATAAGGCGTGCGACTCGAGCTTTCACGCGGAATCGGCTGTGCTCTGCTGCGCTTTTGTTTCTTGCTCGTCGAGTCCATTTTTCTCTCCCACGTACTTTTGGCTCTCAGAAGCGCGTTTGCGGGATGCTGCGTTCGTTGATGAAAAATAAAGTCGAGCGGGGTAAAGCTTCACGATTTTCTCGGAATGAAAAACTGTAAAGTTTCCCAATGCAAAAGTGGGCTTCTTTTATGCGTGGCTCCTTATTGTAAATCTGTTGTGATCTTCGCCATCGCAGAAAGCGAGAGAGAGAGAGAGAGAGAGAGAGAGAGAGAGAGAGCAAGATCCCGCTGTAAACAAAACTATAAATTATCATTAAAAGCGCGAGCGACCTCGAAAACTCAGCGATGTACGGAAATACGAGCCTTCGTCGATGTCGCCCTTATAGTCGCCACTACGGCCACTTTATTGTTTTTCCGCGCGCGGGACATCCCTGCGCAGCAGCCGATAGGTATCGCTTCTCCGACTATGTGCGCGCGCGCCTGCCGGCTGCATGTAGGTATATAACGTAAGGTCGATCAACGATATTAGTGTTTGATTGTGAGACAAATGTCATAGCGCGTATAATAATTGTAAGCAGAGTTCATTGCCGCGCTAATGTAAATGACCGCCGCGGCTGTGCTTCTGTCATTTTGTCATCGGCAGAACAGTTGGCAGCGTCGCAAGCGTCTGAATCTCGCGAGACCTGCTGCTTTTCTCTCGGCGTCGCGGTCGCGCGCACATTCTTGTAAATACGTTGACGGTGTTTCGTGTATCATATATCGAGGAAAACTGTTCAAGGAAATGGAGGGAGAGCATTCCAAGTTTCGAGAGTTACGTGTCTCGCGCGAGTCGATGCTATCGCTTGTCTCTCCTCGATCTGCATAATCCAAGGAGAGTCTGCTCGACGCAGACACAGAGCCCATGTACAGTTGCAGTACTCGCTGGATCTGCAGTGATTACGTGAGCAGAGAGAGAGAGAGAGAGAGAGAGAGAGAGAGAGTGAGAGGCTGCGATCTCGTCGTCTGCGTCGGGGCTCAACGCTTCATCGAATATCAGTGTCTGTCAATTCAAGTCATCATTGTTATATCATTAAAAAAGTGACGAATGAAGAGTATGCGAAGTTTGCGTGTGCGTGTCTGTCTGTGTGCGCGAAGCGATTGTTTTTATAGAGCCAGCGGTCTTTTTTCCGGCATACGCATGTAACGTGTTTGGTCCCCTCTTAAGAGAAAGACGACGATAAGAAGCGCGGCGAAGATGCTCCATCTATTTTCTTTACCCAGCAGTGTGATAGAATTGCTTCTGATGGACAGCTAAACCGAATGACAATGTATGCAAACGATTTGTTCAACTTTTAATTTTTGTATACGTCAAAGTGTGATAATAATGTGAATAGCTTTACGACATAGGACAATTGTGTACGTGCGAAACTCGCGAAAAACTGAATTGAAATCGCTGGTTCAGCTTCGGCGTTGTCGACTTGTCGTTGAAATGCCGTCGCTTTCGATTCGAAATTCTGGCCGTGAATTATCATTTACACCAATTCACGAATCTATACATACGATATTACTAATCGATAGCCATATAGATGGGCGACTTCCAGGACAAGAGCTTTCGAGAGAATCATCTAATTCGTTGGGCTTTTGATATGCGGAGGTGCGAAACGACGACATTGATTTGAACGAAAGGACATTATTTAAACGGCCCCTTTTCAAATGCTATTTATTCCAATCGATCAGTCAAACAATCAGTGTATGCGTGCCAATTAATGAGAGAAGTCAACATTTGTAAACCAGTCATTAGTGAAAAAGAAAAAAAAATGCGTCCATGACATCGAAGCTTGGTTCAGTGTGTAACGATATTATTTATAAGCCGTATGTTTCGTTCTGATTTTTACGTTTTGATGAAATCGCTAGTCTCTAGTATTCTGTTCTTTGTGAATGATTAACGACGAGCGCCGAAATAAATACTCAAGCCAATATACCATTGGATAACACTGCATTTTTCTTATTTCAATTTCGCTATCCCACTTGAATCCTCCATTAATCTTAAGCTATGTATATGTGTTACCATACGTACGTGGTACGTTTTGCAAGTTATTCACCCATGGTCGGATTCACATTTTTATGTGTCTCTTTTCTGCATCAGAGTAGATTATTGCGGATCAATGCTAGTTGCTGTATAAGTGCGCATACATGCGAGACAGAATAATGTAATACCGTTTTGATAACTTCATCTCTATGACATGTCATTTATCGACGCGGCTACGCTCGAGAGTGTTTCAAGCGATTAAACTTGACCCAACTCGAGTTTAATGACCGAATAAAATGGTTGCGAGGCAAATTACTCCTCGCCGAGCTCGAAAATATCGGGAACAGTTTCTCCACGATTTAACCCGCAAAATGGACTTCAATATAATGTAAGAAAGAGTCTCTACGAAGATTCGCAGGAGATTATCGGAAAATTTCCGACATTCAAAAGCTCACCAGCAATTTCCATCATGCCCTTTATTTTTCCACGTATAAAATGCACTCTTTCAAGAGACAGGTACACTTTCTAGGTATCACAGAATGTGATTTTGAGTACAAGAAAAGAACGCTTTCAAATTAATAGAATAAGATTTTAAAAAAGTCGTCAAAAATCAAAATACTTATATACGTTTAAATCCAAAGTCAATCGCTATTGCTACAACGAGAAAAATTCTCGTCTCTTTGACTGCAGCAAATACTCTTTCTTTCGGAAATCTCAATTTCGTTCTCTGAATCGCACACGTCGTTCTTCCGCTCGATTGCGCACATCTAATGTGTTCGGGGCAAAGTCGAACGAAGAAAAATAGAGCGACGGCGACAATAGCCGCGAGGATCAAAGATGAGAGGCAGAGAGAGAGAGAGAGAGAGAGAGAGAGAGAGAGAGAGAGAAAGAGAGGCGATTAGCAAAAACTCGTCGATCGAGAAGAGCAATACGCAGCTCTCATTGCAGGGGATTTGAGTATCATTTTCAAAGGATTTGCAAAGAGACTATATCGAGGGCTGATAATCCCTATACACACACACACACACACACACATATATAGATGGCAGGTGTGACATGCATTGCAAGACTCTCTCGCTCGAGCAATTTTATCGCATATTAAATACGCTTCATGGAGTATAGTTATATGCACAGCGCTCGACGGTAAACAAACGCCTCTATCGCGTTGCCATCGATACAATCGGCTATTCCGATACATATCATCAGATATCGAGGCGTCATTGCGCCTGCTAAAGATCAGCTCTAATCGTTTATATGCTCCGTGACTTTCCTTTTTTTCTTTTTAATACACGATGTTTACACACTCGATGCACGTCTAGCTGTACTTTATTCTTTCTTTACCTTTATTTATCAATACGTTTTAAAAGTTGGGCATGCGTTACAGGGCTCTGAAAATTTATTTAAATTCCGTGGCGTACTAATATAGTAATTAAATAATAAGAATTTGCAGCGAATTGCGAGGTACTTGCCATTTATTGCGCTCAAATCTATAGAAAATTTGTAGAATATGGAAGCTTTGTGCAACATAATACAATTCCGCATTGGCTATGCATTGGCTATGCCCATTAACATTTTGATATAAGTATGTTTTAATTAACGAAACATTGATAAAAATTAATATTGTGAAGCATGGACTGTGCTTCTTATTTAAATCAGTACCTAAGAAAAAAATCACGCTAGAAGTCAAAACCGATATTTGAAAAAATTACATGTGCACCACTGAAAAATGTGCTAATTACGGCTATTCGAAAATCGACACTTATTCTGTGTCTGGTTAATTTTAATTGTTTAAGTAATCTTGAATGCATTTGATAAAAGTATAAATTGAAAAAAAGATTTTGTTCCCTTAGCTATAAGTTTCAGTACGAGTATATATTGTTAAAAGTCACAATAACTGATATTTAAAAAAAGCTGCCTTCGTGAATGTTAAATCTACTGTTCTATTGTTCGCAGTCTTTTAAAAATGTATTTTAGTTGTAATTTCCAATAAGATTTTTTTCATTCCTATTGTCCAGTTAGTTACGGTATTTTGTATACAAAAGTGAGTTTTTTTAATTATACGCAACCTGAAAAATACAAATGTTATTTCTGCAGTAATTTTAACTACTTATACTGGATAAAAACTAAATTATGAAATTAAAAATTCAAATTAATGTTCTAAAAGTATAATAAAATGACAAATTTGCACATTTAAGAATATTGTTTTTCAAAGACGCACGTATTGCACAGATTTAGCGACGCTTATTAGTAATAATTGTTTCACTTGATATTGGTTATCGTAATTACAAGTAAGCTGTTAATTTTTTAAAATTAAAAAGGAAAGACAATTCTGTAGACGGTATAAAAGACAATAAAGAGTCAGTACTGCGAATATAATAGACTGCAAAAGAGACATGGAGAGCACGAATTCCGTTTCTTTTTTGTCTTTTTTGAGCAATACCTTTAGTCAATGGAATTGCAGGAATATAATCTAAGATAAAAGTCAGGCAAAGCAATGTCTTCTCGAAGGGCACGGATTCTGGAGAATATAATATCGTAATAAAGACTAAGTTGCGCATTGATTCTTAAGTAATAAGGTCGTGTGAATTCGCGAATCGTACAAGAATTTTCAAACGAGATCGAAAGCAAATGGTTTCTATGCGTCTCTGTGAGGGGAAAAAATGGACGCGATATTGTACACGCTGAATGCAATCATATCGCAGTCAAGGATTCCTCTCATGCACTTGAACTATTTAATCGCAACACGATTCCATTCCTTTCTCGCGTGTTTCACGCCTCTTCTCTCTCTCTCTCTCTCTCTCTCTCTCTCTCTCTCTCTCTCTCTCTCTCTCTCTAGTTTTCCCTACTTCCCACTTGCATTATTCGTCCTGCACATATCGGTTTCCGATAAATCGCCACCGTGTGCATGCAGACACCTGTGTATGCATAAGAAATTTTAATAATTCAAGCGCGAAATTTCGTTTGTTATATACCAGAGGAAAATGAAACGCGCGTCTGTACGAGTTTACGCGTTGCTCCGGAGCATTATATGCTTTTTTCAAAGGCACGACTTTGCGTGCTATAGCAAAGAATTTTTAATCAAATCCGTTGGCATCTGCTTTTCTATGCATACACACGTGTCTACGTTTAAGTAAATATCAAACTTGTTCGAGTTAAATATCTTGTCTGTATTCGTGTTCACTGCGACAACTCCCAATGTTAATTTCAAGTTTTGGTATTCCCATAATATATAATTATTATATATAAGATTATATTGTATAAGAGCTGTAAGTAATTGTTTTCTAACTGCGTTACAACATGAAATTCGAATTTAGTATTGTTTTCCTGCAAAAATATTTAGCTTGCAGGTTTGAAAATTAATTTCTCCATCGACATTTGACTTGAGTTGAAAATTTTGTTATGCTTCTGCAGAATAATAATCGAAAGTTAGAAATAAATTAGCGTCCAACCAAATATTGGGGTAAATACTCAGGCAGTAACCGAGTGAACATCTACCGCAATAATTCTTTTAAAACTAGACCTATAATGCTGATCCGTCGAATAAGTTAGCGACTGCTCGAGGTGTATTATACATAAAGTTTTCAATTAACCCAGAACGTTGCTCGAGTATAGTGTACATCTCGTCTCGTATGGTGCATTATATACTGCAGAACTCGTGTCGCCTCTTTACTTTTCTACAATTCAGATCATTGGAAGCGTCAGGTTTTGGAAGTGTAGCATAAAGAGTCGAGAGCTGATTAAAGACACACGTGCGCGCACCATATCTATGCATGTACTCTGCAGCTGCATTCGTGGCTGAAAAAAAAATTGCGCGACAGAGGCAAACGACAATTTAGATTGCAAACATAAATAACGCCTCCAAGTGAATTGCGGGGTACGTTTGAAAAAGAGCGCGTCTCTCCCGCTCGTTACAAGCGATGCTCCGCGATTCGCGGGGCAGCTATCGAGGTCGACTGTTCTGCCACTGTTATTCCGATTAATTCACATTGGATAATTATATGTGCAGCGCTGCTTGTCCGCCGCTTGCTCTCGCTCGTATTATAACACGAGGCGCCTACATTTTCCATAATAAATCATGAGCTTATCATTAGCTGAGAAATACTGTTCGCGCACTCGGAAAACTTGTTCGACAAGGCAAGTTTATTTATCTTCGGTACACTGTTATTATACCATAACTCCATTATTTCTCAGAGAGTATTATTCGTTTGTTCTTATTGTCCACTTTCAATTTTACTCTGGAAATCAACCTTAATGATATATCTATGACGGACATTCCAAAATTTTGAGAAATATATTTCTCCCTCAATTGAATACTTGGCAATTTACGAATTTGAAGTTGACTTATCCCAGAATCGTATATGGATAACATGCTTTTGAAATGTTATTCAAAGCTTTTCGACAAATTGGAATTTTACGTGATTTTGACACATTGTCCGGACGTTATTTAAATATAATTAATTTGAGACGTACGCAAAAAAGCGCGCATTTTGATTGCTGTATTTTGTGACGTATAAACGTATTATATTTTATCCATCAGATAATTCAGTAATAGAAATAAATTTGTAAAGTAAAACTGTTTTTTTCTTATTATTTCGATGATTGAAACGTACAAATTTTCAGCTTGAATCGCGCGGGGATTCAGAATTTCCTGCCACGTACGTAAAGTACTTAATGAGAGGAAATGTTTTTATTGTAAAAGTCAATTGTACAAGGACAAGAAATATATTTCTTATCCTGAGACAGAAAAGAAGTAAGAAATTAGAATGAGAATCGAAGGAAATGAAAAAATCGGCGGGAAAACCGATGAAAATCAGTGCAGCGTCAGCATCGCAATTTGCGTAAAAGCTGTATTTTCCAGAGGACTCGCGAGCGCGCGCTCGATTTAACGAACGATAAGAAATGCATCGAGCGCGCAGTGTGTATACTTATGAGCAGCGTCAAAGTGAAAAGTCTAGCTTCCAACAGCTCGTAAACGAGTAGCCGGCCGCGAATAGGGAGGGAATGCGAACGTAATAGCTGCAGCGACACAGACACAGAGACTCGGCGAATTGCACGCGTCGGCATATAAACAAACGTTTAGCAAATCGCTCTTGTCGGCAAACACACGTGCATCACGCGTCATACGCGAGTAGGTGGGGAAGAGTAATCGCGCATGGGTGTGTGCGTGCAGTATGTGCGAGTGCGATCAGTCTATGTATACACGTGTATTCATACATATACAGATATCGCAGGACGTATCGCTGCCGCCGCCGCGACGATGTATAGTCTGGGGGGGTTAGTCCGCTTTCGCTCGAGGAAAGGAGATCAAGTGGACCGACGACAGATTGTAGGCTCCTGCGACAGGCGGCGTGTAATGTCCTGTGCTTACACGAGCTCTCGAGGCATACTGCGCATCGACGAGGCTTCGCGATTCATCATTTTTTTTATTTGCCCGCCTCACACTTTGCCGCTGACTTTGATCGATCGCTGCAGTCTAGCAGCTGGCTTTTCTTTTGCGGAAGGATTTCCTCTCCTCTCTATAGGCTGTAGGCCTTCACTTTCTCCTCCATTGCAAGCAAGCTTATATATGCTATACTTTTTTCTAAGAGAATAGTGCTCGTGCCGTGCCAGAAAACTCTAGTCGAATTATTCGAATTTAATGCTTGATCCGGGCTGGACCATCCGGTGCGGATCTGGTGTAGCTAGTGGGAATCGCTGGCAAATTGATTTACAAGTGCGTCATGTAATGTGTGCAGCTCGCGGACGAGTGGCTCGCGCGTCAATAGAATTACTTATATTATGAGGTCGTATCACATCGAACCTACTGCCAACACGAAGCAAGGAATCAAGCTTCCGGTATGGTCGATCGCCAAGAGATCTCCTACTAATACCTCATCGACATTCAGGTGACTCTCCGTCAGATGAGTAATGTAGCCTAATTCGAGCGAAGCTTAACCATCAAAGAAAAGTAGAGTTTTATTTTCAATTTCCAATCTGCAATTTTGAGCTGAAATTCCTGGACACGCGCGTTTCTTCTTAATATACTGTATATTATTATGTTATTGGTAAGTTTATTCTTTCGTCAATTAAAGTAAAGTTTCTCGTGTATTTGAAGTAAGTATATATATGGTAAATATAAGAAAAAATTTTCTTTACTCATCTCAATATTTTTTAATACTCTCAATAAGCAACGTCAAAGAAATTCTATATTTCTACTTTTGGTGCGTCGTTTAATTGTAGATAATAATTAAAAGATGCGTTCTCGTTCAAAAAGCGCTATCAGAATATTAATGCTCTATTCTATATTATGGCAGCTATTATGAAAAGACACTTTTACTTTAGTACATTTCGAAAATAATCATTTTTTTTTGTTGCAAGAATTAACATTCGTGTATATCACTTTCTACCATCCCTGCAAGAATCGTTCCTGATATACTACCGACAGAATGCCTTATTTTATCGTCTGTCGATAGATTATCGAGAACAATATCGCCAGAAATCCCGTCACCTGGCGACGTTTTCTGGGCACGCTATGCCGAACTTATCGTCAACGATATATGTAAAGTTTAAAACGTTATGATAACAACGATGATTTAACAGTTTTTTTATTGGAATACAAAAAATAATTTAATTTAAACTAATTCATAATGAATTATTATTCAGAAGCATTGTATTTTTGTTAAAAGTAAATAAAGCATATACATTATCGGTAGCTAATCGGGAATAATTCTACCAGGAATATAACCTAAACATTGTATCGCGACAAAATATGCCGAGTTTCTAGTTTTCAATTCTATAATTTATAGGCTATTTTGTACCAGTGATGCAACCGTACAATTTACGCACAAGTAATATGCAATAATTAGCGAAGCTTGTTAGATCCCGTTCCGGCAAAGAGCACAAAAATCATTATTATAATTCAGGCAATTTTTTCCTGGATCAATATATATTCCACTCATTTTTGTATTGCGAAATGAAAGTAGAATATTACACGAGACAAACTAGACATAGCATAAAACTTGCCGCTTTGCAGAAAACTATTTTTATACGCAGTTAGCGCGGTCAATTTTTGCTAAAACTTTCCACGTGATTTTCAATGAAAAAATCCTCCTCTCCGTGCAATAATAAATGATAATTTGAAGTACGACTACGCAGTTGTTCTACATGGATTACGTCAGCCTATATTGCAGTAGAAAAAGAAGAAAAGGAAGAAAATAGTAGCGAAAGCTTGCAATTATTCCTTAAAGCATCAAACTATATGAGCGCGTGTCGATCAAACAAAAGCTTGATATATACATAGGTGTACTTGCATGAAAAACACGAGTCTCACAGTTGAAAGAGAAGAAAAACAGCGCGAGGCGCGAAGCTTCGGGCACTCGAGGATTATTATAGCGCGATGTGCTGCAGCGCAGTGCCCTTATTGAATTTCTCTCTCGTGTTTACCGAGAGTCTCTTATAGTCGCTGGAACGATCGGAGCCTAGATTCCCGACTATAACGAGTTTGTCTATTGGAACAGTCGTGAAAATTCCGCGCACTCGTGCGCGCGCGGGACTTTTGTTATACGGGCGAGGAATTTCCGCCGCAAGCTTTCTGCTGGAGAAATGAACTCAAGTCCTTTAGGAGAGTGAATGTCGCAACTGCATTTCAGGTCGTCGCAGCCTGAATCGCCGCAGCGCGGAAGGTATGAATCGCTCAAGATGGACTCGATGCCCGTAGACGGTGAGTTTTCATTTTTCAACTTTCTTTTCGTAGACGCGTCCTTACTAGTTCTTACCACTTTGCGCTATATTCCTTTGTAAATGTCATTCTTATTCGGACAAATATTCAAAAAAGTGAGACCGTTCATCCATTATTTATGTATTACCTTCACAACCAGCTCTTACTATCTATTATAGCTATTATTTGTCATGGTGCGCCGTTTTCAAGTTCGCTTTTTTTTCTAAGCTTTTACATCAGTCTTGCAAAATTATTTTTGTGTTTTCGGCATAAAAACACTGGAGGCTCATACCTTAAGACGTCAAGTGTCGATTACCGCCAAAGTCCATGACACCCGCCTTTGAATGACGAATATGTAGGAAAAGTAAAAAGCAATATAAGACATGTCTGTTTGAAGTGTCGAGACCAAGTGCCTCGAATTCCGGCGTCAATCTCGTTGAGAGCACGAGCACTTTCCATTCTGCTCTTCGGCCGATCATCATTTTGGCCCAATGTTTCGCTGTTTTTCCGGTGAGCGGAGTCAAATCGCCGAACGCTTCACACCTTAAGTAATTCAAATATTCTTCCGATAAGAATATGGAAAAATCAGTATCATTAATTCAGATTTTTGGGCCCTAAAATTATATATATATATATATATATATATATATATTATTGGAAAAAAATATATATATATATGGGTGATTCTCTGTGAAATCGAACGATCAAAATTAAAATTTTTTTCCAACCATATTAAATCACCTCAACTTGATGAAATACATATCCTTGAATTTCTTCAGATTTTTTGCATCGATTATCTCTGAGCTACAGGAGGTTTAAGTTGGTAAAATTAGGTATTTTTGCATTTTTTGATGATTTTCAAAAATTCGTAGGTTCTCAGGGGAGCATTTTTCACTATAAACATGAATAGGAGTTTTTTAAGAAAATTTTGTCTAGTTTAAAAAAAAAACAAGATATGGAGCTACTCTGATAAGCTAAAAATAAAAATATCACTTGTCAAAACCAAAAAATTGGATATCCTATCTGAAAAAATATGTTTAAATAGTAAAAAAAATTCTAAGACAAAAAGTATTCTTGAGATTTTTCCTAATTTCATTGCCAAGTTAAAAATCGACGACAATGTAGAATTTTAGCATAAAGTTTATTATAAAAATTCGACATTTTCCTCGATTTTTAACTTGAAATCAAAGCAACATTTTTTTACTATTTAAACATATTTTTTCAGATAGGATATCCAATTTTTTGGTTTTGACAAGTGATCTTTTTATTTTTAGCTCATCAGAGTAGCTCCATCTTGTTCTAGAAGTTTCGCAGGCACTTTTGTACTGAAAAAAGCTATCTTCAGGAATTTTTTGATAGTCGTAGTCCGGAATAAGTTTTCACTTTTGCTACTATTAAGGCATAAATGTATTATAGCTTAGTTGCAACATGTATATATGACTTTTAAAGAATTTTTTTAAACTAGACAAAATTTTCTTAAAAATCTCCTATCCATGTCTATAGTGAAAAATACTCTCCTGAGAACCTACGAATTTTTGAAAATCATCAAAAAATGCAAAAATACCTGATTTTACCAACTTTGACCTCCTGCATAGCTCAGAGATAATCGATGCAAAAAATCTGAAAAAATTCAGGGAAGTGTATTTCATCAAGTTCAAGGGATTTAATATGGTTGGAAAAAATTTTAATTTTGATCGTTCGATTTCACAGAGAATCGCTTATATATATCTAATTACTACACTTACCTTTTCTTGTTCTGGAGGATCTGCAGAAAGAGCTACTTGGATTTGTGTCTATAAAGAAAATATTTTCATGTTTATAGAGCACATGGGACTTACAGAAAAACATATCTAAAATTAAAAAATTAACGATTTCTTCGATTTTGTGGGAATGCAGTTTTTCGCGTTCCGTGAATCTTAGACAAATAACAGAAACAGAAAAAGGCCGCCCGGGAGGTGAAAACTGAATTGATTGTAATAATTTTCCCATATTTTCCACACGTATGTGTGAGAATGCACGTGTGCATATCCAGGAAATTTTGGAAACAACTCGGACGGAAAAGTTGCAAAAATTTTCCTGAACGTACACCTGCTAGACCTGTTTTCTCTCGTTCCTTAGGTAAGTTTGAAAGAGAAAAAACTCGCGTACCTGGTCGATCGTAGGGTATACTTTTTTCTGGAGCAAAAACGACTCGAAAAAATTAACGACAAATAATTAACATTAAGAGAATTCATAGATTTTTTTCTCTCAAACCATGGCCTTTTATAAACATTTCATTAAAACAAAAATATCTTAAAATTCATGAAAGAATGCTCTGGAATTTTTTCAGATTGATTCGATACACTTTTTATAATTTTTCGAAGATTCAAAAAAATCGAAATTTCGTAAGACAGCCTTAAAAAATTTGAACAAATTTCAGAACATTCTTTCATGAATTTTAAGACATTTTTGTTCTAATGAAATATTTTTAAAAACCCATAGTTTTCTAATCTATCTATCAAAAATCTATGAATTCTTTTTTCTTATAGTCGCCTTTGTTCCGGAAAAGTATATCCTAAGATGTACGCCATGTACGCGAGTTTTAACTGTTTACCTAAGGAACGAGAAAAAATAGGTCTGGTAGATGTGCCTTCAAGAAAATTTTTTGTAACTTTTCCGTCCGAGCTGTTTCCGAAATTTCCTGGATTTACATATACATGTATATAATATATATATATCGCCTACTCTACAGTATAACTTTATGCTTGAAGATTTACGTGGCGAAGTTTCAAGATAATCTACTGCTGCTTGTCAACAATAGGCTCGATCATATTTACGCTGTTTAGTGTCTATCGATTGGCCACTACTTCCATTACTTCTAACAAGACCAGTAAGTGTTTGATTAGATAGTTGTTTTTCAAGAAAGATTTAAAGTAATTACCAAAGATTGATTGGATTATTCAGAGTTCTCGATGTAATTATGGCGGTGACCCTTTATGAAAGTACCATAAAAACTAACGACTTATGTGATTTGGTCATTGTTTTAGCAATTGATTCAGCAATAAGCAGAAATGATTTTAAAAAATTTAATTTCTGTACTATAATGAAATACAATTAGTAAAATCGAGGCAATTAGTACTTTAAAGTATTGTATTAGTGACTGTTAGTAACTGTCCCATAAATAAAATAAACGTTTATTAATTTACTAGTTCTAAGTATTATTGCTATTTCAATAAAAAGTGACTTCTTATGTTATTACTACTAATGACCTATATATATCTTGCAAGGATAGGATGATGATTAAAATGTTGCAAACCGTTAGGCAACAATCGAGAAAACTTAAAAATTATTATTATGCACAATACAACATTATTCCTTAAGCAAATAAAACACTATACTGCGAATAAACATTAGGAAAAATTGCAATTTATTTGCTGAAAGAAGGATAATTAAAGATCCATCGTTCTTAGGGATATCCGAATACAGCTCCAGCCGCAATAATAATTCATATAACTGTGCTGTATATGTGCAGTTTTAACAATAATTAGATAGAGCAGTGAATAATAATCCGGTGATTCCCGTAGGCAATCTAGTGTTTTCGTTTACGGCCGGCATAACAACGCTGCTTTTCCTGAAGCTGGCGCGTCAATGGCCGAGCTTCGCCGTCTCCTGGGAGAACATGGAGAGGGAGTTCGCCGCAAGGCACAATCCAAAGCGGTCGACGGGAATGAACCTCGCAATGAAATTCAAGATCCTCAGCATCGTCGTCATGACTCTCGCTCTCAGTAAGAATAGGCTGCAAAAATAATATTTCTAATCTTGTAGCGCTTGGCAAAAAAAAAAAAAAAATAAATAAATAAATAAATAAATAAGTAAATAAATAAACAAACAAATAAATCAATCAATACGTAAATAAATAAATAAATAAATTAATAAATACTCGGTTTTGATTGTTTAATGAAAAAGTCGAGCACACCCTGTCAATTTTATCTGGATACGTAAGCGCAGTCGAGTGCGCCAGCCTTCGTGGCGACAAGGATATCATGTCCACGTATTTCGCTATGCAATTCCCGCAGGTTTGTACTTGAGAATAATACCTCCTCGATAAAATGTCGAACCTTGTTCAATATTGCACTTTGCTACTCTTTCAGATGTTTACAGATGCCAATTACACCTTGTGGAAGGGGATCGTCGTGCAGTTCATCAATTTCCTGAGTACCTTCTCCTGGAATTTCATGGATCTTTTTCTCATTCTCGTGAGCGTCGCTCTCACCGATGAGTTCAAGCAGCTGAATCACAGACTTTACTCGATCCGGGGGACGGTACTTATACAACTAAGCATCGTTATAACTTTCCGCTTTCGCATTTTCTATTCGCACCGCTTCTCTCTTTTATTTTCAACTTTACAAGTTTGAATTAATTAATCTGCGCAACCAAATTGCAAAAACAGCCATGTTTCACAATAAAGGGAATGCCGGAATGGTGGTGGGCTGCAGCTCGGATCGATTTTAATCGACTGGCTACGATGACTCGGCGCGTCGACTCCCTCATCTCTGACATCGTACTTCTCTCCTTCGCCACGAATCTCTACTTTATCTGCATACAACTACTCAACTCATTCAAGTAACGACTACAATACCAAAATCAACTCTACTGCCAATATATCGAGTCCTTGGATTTTACTTTCCTGCTACCTTAATATTTTCTTCATGCGCGCGTTGCGCATTCAGTGCCAAAGGGCATTTAAATTACGTCGTTTTCGGATTATAGCGTATATTTCATAAGTTTCAACTGACTTCTTGAAATACGGTTAACAATTCTAAGCCGCGGAGGGCAACTGCGTCTTGATTTTTCCAAGTTTTAATTAACTCTGCGATATCTCCTGAACGAATATAGTTCATTGATTGTTCATTTAAGAGATAAAAATATAGTTTTGTTTTTTCAAGAGCCATGTTGCATTATCAACAACTAAATATATGATTATTCCAGTACTAACTATAATTGTTAAATTTTGTCGAAAATGTTTTGACCAGTTTTTCAAGGATTCGATATTGTCTGAATGTTATAATTTGATGTTCATTGTGTGGCAAGCATGTGAATCGTCATTCTTATTATTCGATACAGATAAGTATTGGTATATAAACGTAGTTTTATGCCGAGCCCAATTGTTATCTACCGCTGCGAATTAATTGTTGTAACCCTTTTAAATTGATCTCGACGTACAGTCGAAAAACTTTTCTGAAATAATAATTTGCATTTTTATAGGCCAATGCCAAACGCAATCCAGACGGTGTACTTCTGTTTTTCTTTCGGCTTCTTACTAACGCGAACAGCGGCAGTTTCACTCTACGCAGCAGCGGTTCATGATGAATCACGCTTACCTGCTCCAATATTGTACAGTGTCTGCAGTACAAGTTACTCAACAGAGGTAAACTGCAGTCTTTCTTCTCAATGCACGATTAAGTGGTATCTGGCTATAGTTGTTGGTTAAATTAAAGACTAAAAGGTTCGGTTTTGAAACGAGATTTTATGTGTACATTTAAAAAATATACAAATTCACTCGATTAGAAATATTTTCCTTTATTTGGACATTGAAAACTACAATTGATTTCACTAACTACACGATGTATCTGTGTGCCGACGTAATGTTATACGTTAATAATCATCATTCTATACCATCAATACAATTAAACATGGATGATCATATAACTATTGATAAAATTTAATGCATACGTTTAACATTAATTTTGGCATGAAATGCGCTTTCATATGATTTATCGCGGCAGGTTATTCAATAAAGTTGGAATTAATTTCTCATACCTAGACATATTTAAAAGATAAAAATTATCATAACGAATAATGTAAACAGGTTCGGAGATTTCTTACGCAAGTGACGACCGACAACATTGGTCTCACCGGCATGAAGTTCTTCTCCATAACGCGCAGCCTCATACTGACCGTAAGTACCTTTGTAAGTACAGCCGTTTCTCTCTTGTCTCTCTTCTCTTGCATCTATACCTTTATGTCGAATATCTTCGCGAAAATAAATGCACTTTTCTTTAGTCTGGAATCGAAAAAAACTTTTTTTAAGCTAGAGCTTTCGGATCGGTCGGACTTTCTTTTGTAAGCCAAAGAATTTTTTTTTAATCGGGCATAACTTGTGAATCTGGGCATATGTTTTTTTTAATTAAAGCTCTTATATTAATCCAGTATTTTAGCGTATTAATTTTTGTCTTCGAAATATGGTTATCTCTCTAGCTTAAAAATTTTCGTTCGGATTCCAGACCGAAGGAAAGTAATTATAGTGCATTTTTTTTTTTTTTGAGAATTCGACTTATACATAGGCTGTTTCTATATATAAACACGAAAACACTGTTATTCTCGACGCAGATCTACATAGCGAGTCAAACATAAAAAATTATAATTAATTATCAAAGTTTAATAATTAATCAAAATTATTTTTACGCATATTTATCACTATAACTTATGCGCAGAAATAAGTGTTGTTTCTAAGCTTGCTTACTATGGTAATTACTAAAACAATATCATAGCTGTTCGTGAGATGCCTGCCACCCTCTTGTCGAAGGGACCTCTCAAGGATTCGGTCTGTAGTGAAGCGTTCGCACTTTCACGTTTGTATAGAAGAAGCGGCCTGTCTATAGCCATGTGAAAATAAAAATTCATTGAGAAAGCAAAGGACTGAGAGACTCGGAATTTATGATATATAGGTCGCAGGCACAATCGTTACCTACGAGCTTGTCCTCGTACAATTCAACGCCGTCCAAGCTGAGCATCTGCAGAGCCAATCGAACATCACCAAGGTTTGCGAGGTGAAGTGATGCTTTATTACCTATAGGATATCAGGAGCAAAACTTCATCCGAGATTTTACTTTTAGCATATTCATCGATTTCTCATGTACAAAGCATTTCTATAATTAATTTTCAGTCGTGCGTAGTCTTTATCTTTTATTTACCACTGATCTTATACCGATGCACTCTGTTAGCAATATCGATTACTTATTCATTATTAAATGCGCCGAATTTACTACACAGTGTGTTACGAATTCAGAATAGCTATGTTTGCATTTACAAGTCAACAATACAATAATTTTAAAGTGTAATTCATTGTTTGCTTTCTATTGAAAATTCATCATTTCATTATCGCAGCATAGTGAGTTTATACCAGGGCGCATATATGTATACGTCAGTGCCAATTCAATCGGATATTTCTTGTTATTTTATACTACCAAGGAAATATTCGATATATCCTGACATACCATACCACAAGTAGAAAAATTTATTATGTATATTTCCACATAGAATTATTGATGAAAATTTACGTCAAAAGAAACACGCATCGCATAATCACATATGTATCGCGGACTTTGATAACTAAAGCACAGAGGTTTCAGATATGAGAGAGTCTGCATCGGCAGCGAAAAATACATTTCTGTTTCAGTCTCTTGAGATCTTAACAGACGTCAAAATCGAGGAATTTTGAGGGAGATTCTTAGAGAGATGCACAGAGCTGAAGCGCGCTCTATTATTCAAATCATCATCAGACGATATTTAAGTATTCCATCGCACTTTCTATCTGGTTAAATCTTAATTAATTATAAGGATTGTAATAATCTCATGTGGAAAGAAAGATTTCGCTATCTCTATACTTTATCTCGATTTTTCTTATAACTTAAAATGGTAGATATTCTTTTTTCAATCCTATGTTATTGTTACTTCTTTTTTATATAAAATTGCAGTTCTAACTTCTATTGGTTTAGAGGAATTAAAAAATATTATTAACAAACGTGCATAAACTTTTTTATACTGATAATTGATTGATATCTTCTAAATATTAGATGACAAATAAATATATATATATGTTCTATTCGAGTATTCAAATCAAAACAGCATGAAAAATGAATATATTTTACTTGAATTGCAATAGAAATGATGTTTTATGTATATATAAATTGTCAGGTTTTTCTGTAATTGTTCACCATGAAGAATATATCCTTAACAAATCCAAAAAACATGTATTAAGAAAACGCTTTATTTTAACCCAAAGTCAAGTTATACCTTAATTTTTGTAGTATAAATCAATTTTTACACATTCTTCAAATGCGTCCTTTTGAAAGATTTTTGTTTGAATTATTAAAGTTTCTTCTTTTCTACTTTCGTTGAACATCATAATCCAAATTTTAAAATAAAAATGTTTAGATTTTAATAGATCTATAACAGGCATAAGATAAATATAAAAATTAATAAAAAACAATATGGCTTGATGAGCAATAATATGGTTAGTCTCATAATAAATAAAGAAAAGATTTAAAAAAGCTTTAACTAAAATAAATATCGTTGAATCGACTGCTCAAGAGAAAAAGTTATAAACATTTAAAAAAATGTTAAAATGTTTATTGCTTTTAAAGATTTTCTTTTTTCAACCAAGACAACGTTTTACCGAAGCATTTAATCAGGATGAGACGTTTTGTTTTCAAATAAAAGCTGTTTTATATTTACTACACTTCTAAATTATTTATAAAATTGTTATCTATACTTACTTTTCTTCTATATACGTATCGAATATTCATGGATATGCGAATACAATAATTAACGAATTTGCACAAGCGAATTTGCATTAGCTTGAAAGTAGTACGTGTTACAAAGTAGTTCAATTTTATGATGTCAGTATACAACTGAAACTAGTCTAGCCAAACTTATGTTACTTAATTTAAGACTAAAAATGTTGGCGCTGGACAGAAAATGCGATAGTGAAATACGAAACTGCTCCATTATCCTTCCTAATATAAAATCGTGACAAAATGTATGTATATATAGGCGAATAGAATATGTTTTTTTTTCTAAAATTTACAATAGAGTAATCACATTTGTTGAGGTCTTGTTGCATCTTCTCTTCTGACTTTTCTCTTGTTTTTATTCTGCTGCAACATTCGACGATCGATCTTCATCCCGTTGCAGTGCAACATTAAATTGCAACAAAACGACTTCGTACGTGACAATAGCTCCGGCAACCTGTCAACACATGAACACACTGAGTAAGCTTTCTACGACTGTCTTCGACGATATTCTTTACGAGTCTACTCACTGCTAGCATGAAATTGCGGGTTATGGAGAAAAATTGATGACCAGTTAGTGCTACGTCGTCGCTCGATATTTGCTGCTGCAACCGCTGAGCCTTGAAATTTTAACGAACTTTAGATTGTTAGATATAAAGTTGGATCTTGCGCAGTTAAACTAAAACACCGCGTTGCAGTAGATATGGTACGCACTATATACACTGAAAGAAATAATAATTTAGCAAGGATAAGGAATATCATTTTAAAACAATCCATTTGATTAAAAAGGAGCAATATAAGTATATAATATAGGTATATAAAGCATGAGTATTGTTGCCCGAGGCGAAGCTGTAGATGGCGAATTATAGCCATTTTTCTTTATTTCTGGCCATGGTGCGTATGGTAGTTTATGCGCCCCTTTCGGCGCATAATCCGGGAGTCCTGGTATCGAATAGGAACATATTTGGAAGTTCGTGCCACTCGCAATGAAGCACGAAATTATTAGTTTTTCCTTAATTTAAACTTATTATGAATTAATACTTTGCTATTCAAATCTGTTGGCTTTTGAGTCAAAACAAATCCTTTTCTACAAAATAAAAATGCCATTTCAGAGAATTTAATACTTCAACGGAATAATGTGTAAAAAGAAATTTCTAGGTTCAAAAAAAAAAAAATGGTTTTAAATCAATATTATTTTTGTTCATTCGAAAAG
Source organism: Philotrypesis tridentata (assembly GCA_018906965.1). Classification (NCBI taxonomy): domain Eukaryota; kingdom Metazoa; phylum Arthropoda; class Insecta; order Hymenoptera; family Pteromalidae; genus Philotrypesis; species Philotrypesis tridentata. The sequence continues at coordinate 481,578 of JACCIB010000060.1, forward strand.
TGGAAGTGACATATTCGGTCCTTTCACTGCTAGTCCGGGAGTCCTGGAATTGGGACTGGAAGATCAATTTTATTGTTGGATCTGGTAGGTGTTAGTGTATTGATGATGACCTTAAATTCTCTACCTAGCAGCTGCCCCGGAACATTGTCATTATTGCAAAATAAAGTTCAAAAATGCGTTTTTTTTTTGGTTTTTCATTTGTAGTTTTTTTATTATCAACTTTACGTGAAAAAGTTGAGGATAAAAATTGTTCACAATTAAATTTTCTACAAGGTGCATGTATTCCCGAGTGCGAAATTAACTGTTTTCATCGCTAAATTGTTTAAGTAAAAAAAACGTTTTTTTCTTCATGTTGCCGTAGCTTATGCAAAAATAATTATTTTTGATCGAACTTTCACTCAAAAGGTCTTGACAGCTCATACGATATAAAAGTGCTTGCCCGATCTCGCTAAGTTAAAATGGTGGCTTATTGCAAAATAGTTATTCTATTATTTCAAATGCATGTCTATTTGTCGCATATAGCAATAAATCGATGCGACCACCTGCAATTGCTTGCTTATGGGATACTTAACAAACGCTAAAAAGAACTTTTTTACCAAGCGCTTAATATACATAATTTTGAATCTAAAAACATTATCATCGTTACACCCGCATAACATACATATGTATATGTAAACTAACAACCGGCTATTTATGTTTTGAAAGTCGACTTTTTTATATAAAAATTATTATTTTGATTGTGCGTATCTTCGAAAGTGTACACCCTTCCCTCTTAAAAGTGACACCCTTTCCTCTTAAATAATTTTAGATTCAAAATTATGTATATTAAGCGCTTGGTAAAAAAATATTAAAATTTGTGCAAAAAATGACAATTTTAGGCATTTCTGTTAATTTAATGATAATTTAATTAACAGAGCAAAAAAGCTGAGTATAAGCACATTAAATGAAAAAAAAAGTATTGCAATAGCTGCTTTAGTTGCCGAGAAAATAAATTTACAATTAAGGTTCACGAAATCCTGTCCGCCGCCGCAGTGGCGTTCCCCCCACCACCGCGCCGCCCAACCGGATTTTGCCTTTTTCACCAGTCGTTTCAGCCGAACCAAGGCATCTATTGCTGTTCGGACAGACATGATCTTCTAGAGTATTTCTTCAACAAGCACTGTGATAAATTTCATCTAAAAATATTAAGTAGTTTCGGCGTAATCGGCGATTGAAAAAAAATTGTTATCTCGGTTCCTATTTGTCCGATCTTAATGTTTTTTATATGAAAATTCATGGTTTTTTACACACTTTAAGATGGATTTTACCGTGTTTCTCTAACTTTAAAATTGGCCGAGATACAAACCCAGAAATCGACATTTATTGCTAAAAATGGTGTTAAATATTAATTCGAAGAAAAGTTCTTTTTTGCGTTTGTTAAGTATCCCATAAGCAAGCGATTGCAGGTGGTTGCATCGATTTATTGCTATATGCGACAAATAGAGATGCATTTGAAACAATAGAATAACTATTTTGCAATAAGCCACCATTTTAGCTTAGCGAGATCGGGCAAGCACTTTTATATAGTATGAGCTGTCAAGACCTTTTGAGTGAAAGTTCGATCAAAAATAATTATTTTTGGATAAGCTACGGCAACATGAAGAAAAAAACTTTTTTTTTATTTAAACAATTTAGCGATGAAAAACGTTAATTTCGCACTCGGGAATATATGTACCTTGTAGGAAATTCAATTGTGAACAATTTTTATACTCAACTTTTTTACGTAAAGTTTATAATAAAAAAACTATAAATGAAAAACAAAAAAACGCATTTTTAAACTTTATTTTGCAATAATGACAATGTTCCGCGGCAGCTGCGAGGTAGAGAATTTAAGGTCATCATCAGTACACTAACACCTACCAGATCCAACAATAAAATTGCGAGTGGCAGGAACTTCCAGTCCCAATTCCAGGACTCCCGGACTAGAAGTGAAAGGGCCGAATATGTCACTTCCACTTTTCAAATGAACAAAAATAATATTGATTTAAAACCATTTTTTTTGAACCTAGAAATTTCTTTTTACACATTATTCCGTTGAAGTATTAAATTCTCTGAAATAGCATTTTTATTTTGTAGAAAAGGATTTGTTTTGACTGAAAAGCCAACAGATTTGAATAGCAAAGTATTAATTCAAAATAAGTTTAAATTAAGGAAAAACTAATAATTTCGTGCTTCTTTTCCTCTAGGGCGAAAATCATTTCTTGTTCGTTTCTAGCGACCCAAACACATTTTTCAAAAAGATTCTTTTTTCCTCAAATTGAGTTTCTTTTTTCACAGTATAGAATTGTACGGATTTATTTGAACACAGATTTTGACATTGTAATATAGCGCGTGTTTTCTTTTAAATACAAATCAGATGATTGAATTACTAGAAAAGAATCGCGATCATTGTGTGTTGCACGGCCGGCACATCGATTTAACTGAGTGGAAAATCCCAAATTATATGATAGATTGATGTACTGTGCCATATTCGTGAAAATTCTGTTGAAATTATGATTACAAAAAGTTATACATACCTCGCGACAGTAGTTAACCGACGGGCAGTTATAAAGAACTGGTAAAATAAGTTTACACTGATCATGGATACGAGCAGTCAACAGTGTCACAGACGTAGTTCTACCGATCAGGAAGATAAATGATCCAAAAAAATAAATAGAATTAATGATAGGATGTTCCGAGTTGTTTGGCCTGAAATAATATCTTACATTATAGCTGTATTAGAATTTAGACAGACTTTCTTAATACTTTGTGATTATTCAATTTTCCTGGTAGAAAATTAGCGATTCCCAGTGTTTGGCGTTACTAAATGATTTATTGTGGCCGGTCTAAGGAGTATTACTTGAAAAACAAAGCAGCATTTAGTCGAGATGTCGCTAACGTTTCTATCTGGTCAAGTAGCCCACAAAAACATTAAGAAGACGGGAGAAGGAATATTGGTGTAGAGGTGGTGTTTGAAAAAATGAAGCTGCAATCAACTTACGATAGTCCGTTCAATAGCTGGAGGCAGATAAAGTAGATATTGTTGCAAAAGGATAAAAGTATGATTCCGGAAATTTGGTTGTCAACTTTCTTGACCAAAGCGCTGAGAACGGCGTAACACTCGCGGACCTCGTGCCAATCGAGAAGAGAGAGCTGGGCTGGCCTGGCTTCCATAATACGTGCGTTCAATAGCCTGTACCTCTCAGCCAGGCCTGTCGAGATCTGGAAAGGCCGAAAATTTTTCAATTTCTTTACCACGTCTTTCCAAAGTATTTTCAATTAACGTTCACCTACTTACCAGCATGATGAATATGTCTGTGAAATTCCACGTGAAAGTCGCTATCTTGCTGACGACAAAGATGAATAAGCCAAGAGTGAAGTTGTAGTCAACTGTGAAAGCAAGTTAACGTACTTAGTCGCCGTGCGAGACATGCAATGCAAAATATTTTCTTTCTTTTTTTCTTTTTTCAACGAAAATTTTCCAGCTATTCATGAGCTAATGTTAATTGCTGAGCGAAGATTATATCAAACGAAAAAGCAAACAGAGGGAGAGGCAGGCTATTCAAGGTTATATAAATACCCTCCAAGCTCAACGTGGATCTTGTAACACAAATGAACATAGATACGAAATGTAAATTATTGATTTTAATTGCGAGCTAAAAAATATATGAGTTGACACTAAACCAAAGGTTCTAGAGCGATTGCGATAAAAAGCAATTTTTACGTATTCCTACTGTTTTTGATGATGAAGTGATGGGACTTGTTGGTGTAGACCAGGAGAAAGTCTTCGAGGGTGTGATTGCCATTCCAGAAATTCGAGGGCGTATTGTTGATGATACTGAGGACGTGTTCCAGTAGTGCGAGGCTCAGGATCGTCGAGCCGATAATCGCGAACCTCCAGCGTAACACTGGCCCCTTCCACTTTCCATTGCTGTCGATCGCAATGTGTAATACGTAAGAAACAGGACAAATGCAGTACAAAATACATATAGACTCACGCAATACTTATTCTGAACAGTTAATCATCATCATCATAATAATAATAGTTGCGATGGAAAACAAATAAAGGGAAGAGCATTTTTTTAACGTATCATTATCTTCCGGTTTATGCCTCGGTTGTGTCTGTCGTGCGTAGATAGTTTATTTGTGCGCGGGAAGATAAGCTCGCGCGATATAGCGAGGGATTAAAACGACCCCATGAGGCTAATTGTCTTTTAGCGGCTTCCGATTGTTCAGCCGCTTTCCTTCTGACTCACGCGCGCTCGAGGCAGCTTTTTCGAAACCCGGGAAATTATTTTCTTTCAAACAAGCGCCTCGGATGCACTCTCTTTTCACAAGCTGAAATTCAACTTCAACTAACGATGAGCTCCCGTAATAATTTATTAATAATCAAAGGACCAAATTATGTACTACTTTATGTACTACTTTTAGTGAAAGCTTTCGCTAGAAATCTATAAAATACCCTCTTAATTATTTCTTAAAATGGTACTAATTATTACGTATTTATGGCCAAGAATTAAAATCACTCAAACATGCTTTCTGTTTTACAACCATTTTTTATGCGATAATATTTCAATCTATTCGTAATTATTTATATATATAGAAAAAAGTTGATAAATTGTTTTGAAAAAAAAAAAATTATTTCTAAAGAATTATGTTTTAAACTACTTGTGCTTGTATTGAGTTATTTAAGGAAGTGAAAAAATGTTCATAATATCGAAACTAAAGAGTAGGTCAGTGGATGAAATGGCCACTATTAAAAAAAGACAACTTTTGGACATGGTTTATTTCATTGATTGTTATCTACAATCTATAAAATTATATAGAAATATGAAAATGTATTAGCGATATTATTTTTTACGTAATATTGAATATTTCGTGAATCAGACAAAAATTAGTCATTGACAATTAGTAGTAGTTGGCTGTCTATACGGGAAAATCCAAAAAAATAATTCAGTCTTTTGATATCCCGAAATTTAAAAAAAATGTGTCTTATAGGTGCTCGGACACCTTTTTTCTTGTTCAGTACAGAACGAAAAAAACACTCTTTTTTTTGAAAAGATATATTACAACTTACTCTGGAAGATGAAATCGACCCCCCTTTTTCGATTTCGTAGAAACACTATTTTTTCTCATTCTGGAGATTCTGCAGGATAAGGAAAAGGTCGCTCTTGAAAGGTATAATATACATTCTTTTAATTTCGGAAACTCAAACAACTGATTTAATTTTATGGATTTTCTCATATATACATGCTTATCGATTGACACATTTGACACTATTTTTTTATGAGTTCGGGAATCATCTAAGTATGTCAATCATATGAATTAAAGTCGCTGGTATTATGATACCGTCGACTTTAATTTACAAATCATTGCCGCAAACAACCTTTGGAGTTGAAACGTATAATTATTTAATGTGGAAGAGGTGAAAAATTAGTTATTTTCTAATATTTCGAGATATTCACGATATATCGTTGTTTTGAAGGTAGATATTTTTGATCTGAGCATCCAAAAGAGAATACAAATATTGGATTTTTCATTTAAGTTAGCAGATTAAAGTTTATCTAATTGTTGAGGAGTTGCATTCAAGTGGTGAAATGGTAGATTACGATAGGGGTGGGGATATCGGTTACTTTGTAAGCCCATGTGCAAATCTTTTTTCCATCGCAATAAAAAACCTGTTATTATAGAATAGCAGTAATTAATTTACCTATCGATAAGTCGCTCCATAGCCCTCCAATCATATTGGAGAGAAGTCCACTTGGGGCAGAGCCGTAAAAACATAATGTTGCCGATCAAACTGTTTCCATAAAAAACTGCTCCCACCGTAGCATCGGATATTCCTCCTAATTGGCAAACAAAAACAGATCGATGAAAATAAAAATCAAGTTGTTTTCAAACGCTGTATTTTCATCCATGACAAGAAAAACAAGCTCCCTTCCTATACAACCCAAGGTTCTATCAGTTTCAAAACAGCTGTTCCTCTCGTAACAACGGTCATTGAAATTGATAGACAGTATGTATGGGGATCTTTGAAATTTAACATGATTTACGCGTATCGGGAAACGATGTTTCTACAAAATCAAGAAGTTACTTTAAAGATAACAGCATGTATTTGTCGATTTTTGCATTAGGCTGGTTTCAGCGATCAATAACATATAACAGCTAAACGAGTCTATTCCAAGAATAGTAACAATCCAACTATTGTTACTATTCATTGCAATCAGCAGCTGAATTTTGTTTGCTGACTTTAAAACGTACAGTCGAGCACTGAGAAAATTTTCCACCTGCGCATTCTTCATTTTATCCGCAGTCAAAATTAACGAGGATAAACATTTCGGCACAAATGCTTTCGACGCATTTACTTATGATTTTACGTAAGCTGTAACGGATGATCAATAGCATGAAAATTTTTGAAAAATAGTTGCAGAATAATATTTTACAACAAGTTTTGGGCATAGACGCAAGTGTCTGGAAATAATAAAGTCAAATATCTATGATAAGCAGTTAGTAAAACCAAGAAAGTTGAAAGCAATGTTTGACTAACAGTAATAATCCATTATCGTTTCAAAATGTTTTGCATTGCATTCCGTATTATATGTATGTAAAATGGAAATAGGAAAAACTTGGTTAAACGATAGGGGAAGCATAAATATCTTTTTCTATTATTATGGGGATTAGCGAAAGTAGTAGGTAAACTTGTACTGTCAACTAATCTATGGTACATGAAAAATGAGCCGTTGCTTTGGTTACACGTGCTACGAATAGATAATCTTATCGCAAGATATAGAGAGTGAATATGAAAAATGGGTTGTATGAACTCACCTTTCGTTTGGAAGCTATGAGCATTGAGCGTCCTAAAGAGATGCAGGAAGGCTATCGATGTCACTAAACTAATTGTTAGTAGTATGAAGTACGAGTAAATGGCACGTGGTCCAAATTTGTGAAAAGAAAAGTTTCTTATTGACGGCGATCGAATGAAGTTAATTGGCAGAATACCAAAGAATTGCGCCATCAATAACGAATTCCCAACAGCACGATGAAAACATTCTGGTTCCTGTCAAATCAGAATACTTTCTTTAAAATTTATTTATCATAGAATCTGCTCTTACAAGCTCTATGATCAGGAGCAAAGGACTTTTCTTATAAACGATCTGAGCTTTAAATTTTTTATATGACTATTTATACAGCGTAAACGTGAACAGTGGTATACCTATAGCAAGTCCGTTTTATTATTGGCTCTCTTTATCTGATCTGTATATTAAAATCAACCAGGTGAATTAAAGTGCATGCTAAAATAAAAGTGCGTAAATAACGCATTGTATGTAATTGACATAGACGTGTGAAAGATATTCGACAGGGAGGTTCATTTTGAACGATAGTTTTCTTTTTAGTTGTGTAACACAATTTTATTGGCTAATTCAATAAAAATAATAGGCAAATAAAAATTGTCCGGATATTGTAGTAACGTACTTTCGAAAAAATGTGCATTGCGCACAAGAATAAATAAATTTGTTGCAAGCAGCAATAAAACATATTGAAAGTTTTTAAAACTATATAATTTTCCAAGGTATGAAGCTTATACAAAGAAATCTTCTATAAGGAGAAATATTTGAAAATTTGTTTGTAAAAAAGAGTAAAATTGATTATTACAAATAAATGAGCTTCCTTGTTTTTCGATGGTGGAGCAAAGTCCTGCTAGAAGTGCAATAGATATAAGGTATACTTACATCTTCATTGCTCGACTGCCTATGACTATCCAATGCTGGTTGCGGATCAATCGAACGAATTTTGATAAACGTAGTTGTTTGCAAAGGTCTAGGCTTGCCTTTGTCATTTCTCGAGTTTCCAAAAAACGACATCATCTTGCGACCGATGTTGCATTGGTTTTTTTTCCATACACCAGCATTTCGATGTTCTTTTGATGGATTTTCCTCGAGCGTCATCACCTTGCATTAAACACACGCTTGTTGCATTAAAATTGTAAATTTTTAATTCTACCCAATCGTTTGGAAAGATAAGACTCTACTACCTGACAACGACTAATAGATCCCATGCTCGAAATAGCCTGCGATCTTGGGCTTTTTTAACTGAATAATCATTTTGCTATTCTGTACCGTAACCTCGGACTGGAAAAATATGCAAAAAGTACTGTTGACTGTTCGAGTTAATGAATTATCTAAATTGGCTTAGGTCGCATGGCAAAGTTGCGTTTAATCTTGAAATATGTCCAGTCGTAAAAGACAAGTCGTGCTAGTGCGTCACAGCTTTTACTCTCCTATTATGCATGAATTTCTAATGACAATTTCGTAATTTTACAATTTTTCCACAGCTTCGAGTCTTTGCAAATGTAATTACTATTTACATCGATCGATTCGTTCCCAAATTCACGGAAGAATTCAATTTGAAAAAGTGCGCATACGTATCTTTACAAACTCATGGATCGCCATTCAAAGTCAAGTAACCGATTTACACGAGTGAGAGCAAACAATTTTTGCAAAAAAATAATTATGTCTGAAGCACTTTCTTTTTAAATACAAGTTTTGACTTTGCATGTATTACTTGGAAAATACTATCTTTAATTAAGACTTTTGCTACAGTGCGGCATCCTCTATTGGTATAATACTTTAAAACTTTGAAATTAATTTCAGTTCGCAGAGAGCAATACACTTCTTATTGTCTGTACGCACTAAAATCATTTATGAATTGATTAATTACAGCAATAACTGCGATATAGTAGCACTAAAGTTCGAGTTGAAGATGGCGGCATCCATAAATTTAAACATAGTTTTGGTGCAAATTTTCGGGCAAAGTAGAAAAGACAGACGTAATGTAAAGATAAAAAGTAAGATCTCTCTAAGAACGTACAAGAGCTTCGTTACCTCATCACGAACAATAAAATGTTTCCATTTGCAATAAGACTCTTGCGTAATGGTACATGAATGAATGACTACCTCCACCTGAACTGTTTCAAATTTACCACTAAAATGTTCAACACATGCGGTATATAAATGAAGCGAGCATATATCAATGTAAAATAACGAAATAGAACTGTATAAGTGTATACGGCGGGTATCATTGAAACCACAAGAACTTTTTCAAACTTGGAACATCGCCTGACACATCCGACCGGTTAGCAGCCCGTAAAAATGAAGACTGAGTCGCGTCTGAGCTTATAGCGACGACTCCTCTACTCGCATGCGCCGCGTGCGCTATCCGATCGTATACATTAGTCGCTATCTATACTACCAAGTTTATTTACGAAAGGAAACCGAACCCCCCCCCCCCCTCCGAACAATTTATCGCGAGAATCTGATACTTGTAGTTTTGAGCACAAATTTTCGCATCTGGCTACTTTTCATTATCTTCTCCTGTTTTAATAAACATTTTTGCTTTAATTGTATCACACGAATAACTCATTTTAAATATCTTTCAAATGAGCTAAAGCTTTCAATTATATTTGTATATATATATATATATGTATCTCAAGAAAACCCTTTAATCGACATCCGGCGTACTTTGAGTAAAAAAAATACTTTCTATAGATTTAATTGCATATACATGACTTAAAAGATGTATCGACTCTACTTGACACTAATAAAATAGTGTACATTTTTATAGAATAAGTGTTATTTGAGAAAAACCGCACTTCTTTTTTGCAACTGAAGTCTTACAACGAAGAATATTTATCTTTTCTGATAAATAGTTAAAAACAACGTTTCAGGTATAACTGTTAAGGATGAACATTCAACACGTTCGGATCATTAGTGTATTATTTGTTTGTTAGTAGAAAGACGTGTAGGGAAAAAAGTTATGGTCGAAATTGAAATTTCGCGCTACGATAATACGGTTGACAAACAAAGTAAACAAGTAATTTGGCTATAAAAAATTGTAACTAACAAAAGTAATCCAAAATATTGGAAAGAAATTAACTTGAGATTTCGATCGAGAATCTCACGGAACATATACAAATATTTCATAGTAACAAATTATTATACTAGTGGACTTTACTAGTCGTACTTTACGGCTTGGCGCGTACAAGCATTAACTATTAAGGAGTCAAGTCTGGGTAAACGACTGAAAACAAATTTCTTTTACAAAGCTGCAATATTTAATCTTCAATTTTTTTGTAATTGCAAGGTAATCATATTATAACCGGCCTTTCTTAATTTAAAGTCATCGTAGCTTCAATTGAAGCCGTATTTTATAATATCAACTGGATGTTAGCTAAGTGGCGTGTGCAGCTATTCTAAGAATTACATTTTTATTCATTAAAAATTAGTTCATTATAATTATATTATTCAACTAGATTCTTTAATTCGACATCTTATTTCGGAACCAAAATTTTTCTAATTTATCTGTACTTTTTAATCTAAAATAAAAAGAAATTAAAGAGAAAAAAATGTTTTGGTTCCGAAATTATAGCTTGGCGCTGCGAGTTGGGATTCCGGAGCGAGAGAGAATCTCGTGTGGATCGGGATCCCCCTAGTGAGACGGGATTTTTTTCCCGGGACGGAATCGGAATTTCTCGCATGACCCCGTAATCCTGCACATCCGTATTACATATACATACAAAGTATATATGAGTATGTCCAGGAAATGTCGGAAACAACTCGGACGGAAAAGTTGCAAAAAATTTTCTTGAAGGCACACTTAATTACCAGACCTGTTTTTTCTCGTTCCTTAGGTCATTCTGAAAGAGAAAAAACTCGCGTTCATGCCGATCGTAGGGTATACTTTTTTGCGGAGCAAAAACGACTCGAAGAAAAACGAAAAATAATTAAAATACAAAAATTCATAGATTTTTTTTCTCGAAAACTAGGGACTTTTAAAATCGAAATTTCGAAAGAAGATTTCGAAGAAGATTTTCGAAAATCCAAAAATATCGAAATTTAAGAAATTTTCGTTCTAATGAAATATTTTTAAAAGTCCCTAGTTTTCGAGAAAAAAAATCTATGAATTTTTGTATTTTAATTATTTTTCATTTTTCGAGTCGTTTTTGCTCCGCAAAAAAGTATACCCTACGATCGGCATGCACGCGAGTTTTTTCTCTTTCAGAATGACCTAAGGAACGAGAAAAAACAAGTCTGGTAATTAAGTGTGCCTTCAAGAAAATTTTTCGCAACTTTTCCGTCCGAGTTGTTTCCGAAATTTCCTGGACATACTCATATGGGTGATTTGCAGAAAAATGGCATATTACAACATCCAAATCGAAGAAATAAAAAAGGAAAGTTACGGAGACAACTGATAATGGTTTTCTATCATTTCAGATATAACAGATGGTTTTTTTATCATTTAAAGTATAACAAACATAGTTTATTCGAAAAGTTACAACTGTTTTTAAAATTTTTTTCCATAAGATTAACACAGGGAAATTTCGCGAGTTGCTACGGAGATGACAGCTTTGAAGGTGACATTTTCACACCAATTGTTATGGTGTGAAGAGCCATTGCATGATAATGAAATTTCCATTTAGATACTTATTTAGCTTTATATTTACAAAATTTTGACTATATTTGAGTAATGAATACATGTATTTATGACTGCAATAACAAAGGCTTCGGAGGTGACATTTTTTCTTTACCACATTGAATTATTGCAAAAATAACCGTTATAACGATACTGCAAAATTCCACTCGCATGAAATAATTTGAATTTGGATTGCAAAAAAAGGTTTAAAATCATTAACTCTGGTTATAGCGATCAGTTTGGCAATACTGGCCGAAAATAGGCGGAAAATTGGAATTGCGAAAATTCAATTGTGAACATATAGTAGGACTCACACTAGGAGAAAATTCATATAGATATTAAAAATATTTCTCAAGGAAATTTTAAATTATATCCCTCTTAAATTCAATAGAGTTTAAATGCGGCAGTGTAGGGGGTGGCGACAGGCCATATGCCACTTTTCTTCAAATCACCCATATGCGAATCTAAAAAATCCATGTAGCTTTTCCGAGTTTGTAGTACCACGTGTACACCGTCTTTTATTTATAAAAATGTTTTCCGGGAAGTATAGCATAACAATTATTATAATTATTAATTTTCATATGATTTGTTGAAATAAATAATATATATTTTTTGTATTTACTGATTTGTAAGATTTGTATTGCAACAATAAACCACAAGGTGAATTACCTTCAGTTGTGTAAGATGAAATATTTAAATTATATTATTTGAAATGTTAATATTTTTTACATTGCTTGAACTTTATTTAAAAAATTGTAATATAAATCAGAAATTTTGTATAATAACAAATTATTACATAGCGGAATGTAATCATTTCATGATATGCTGCAATTTAATTTTTACAGGATTTTATGTTTCATACAGGTGATGGCGCGTAATTCGAATTTTTAATTGACTTCAAGACAATATTTGTTTCTTATTTCTAATATTTAATGTGTTTATTATTTTTATTCGAAAACTTTTGTTGTATTAATAAATAAATATTGTTTTGATAGCTGATAAAGTTTTATTTTAAAAAATGTTAAATTCGTAGACATAAACTGTAATATAGTATTAGCTCGAGGTCCAGGTGTTATAGATGCGTATACCTAATCAATCGTTTTTCATTTTAAATTAGCACTCGTAACTAACTATGTAGATAGTTAAATCTATCACGTACTATTTTTATAAATCGTGATTAATAATGCTTTATTAACAAATTTTTGTTTAACTTTTTCAGTTTAAACTAGCTTTTTACGTGAAAATCATGCGGCTTCATGAAAATACATGATTAATTAACGAATAAAATTTAAATGCAATAGATGGCACTCCACGCAGTTCAGTAAATTTCGCAATATTTCAAATGTTCATGCACTCTAGGTATCTAAATCTAATTGCAAAATGAGGGAAGACTTTGTATTCTAACTGTTTGCGTTCATAAAATATGCAAAGTAAATCGCGTGATCGCAGACTCTAAATCGCACGTTCGTGCTTTTATGTGTCACTTGTCATTAAATTTTCAACACTGCATACAAGTCTTTGCAACTGTTATAAAACTATGCTGACGTATCGTTTGTCAAAGCAGTTTTCAAACTTTTTTTTTATTTTATGCCAATTGTGATGAAGCTAATTACTGTCATACAATTACTTATCTTATGAATTTTGCTACATTGCAGTTCTGAAAATTGAAAAGTATTCAATGCAGAATATTACAAAATAAATAAATTTAAGTATATTAAAATATTAATAATTCATAATTTTTTACTTTGAATATGATCTGATAAGATTCACTAATTTATACTTATAAATATGATTTTGAACATACTAAATAGTACTAATTTTAAAAATATATATTAAGAATTATATTGAGAAGACTAAATTTAACTAAAATATTAGTGTTTAAATAATACATTTTATCAACGTGTCATTGAAAATGAGAGCCAATGAGTTTATACTGATGAACAAATAGTTTGGTATATGATTAGGATACAAACAAGTTCTTATAAATAGTGGTAATTTATTACAATGTGGTTCTGCTACAATTTTAAAAATAACAATAATTTTATAAATAATTTAACTACCATAACGCTCTTTGAACACCAGCCATTTTGTTATAATCCACTAAGTGACGGAAAATGAATCTAGACAATCTCCATCTTATAACAGTACCATAGCCTCTTGAAGTGACTACACAGCGAGGTGTTAATGCTCTTAATGAAGAAGTTCTTGGAATGTTGCTGTACTCGAAAGCTTGACTAGCCAGTTCCTAATTCCAAATAACCAATCTAATTAGACGATAATTCATTATTTATAAGCATTAAATGAACGATCATTACCTGGATTTCTGGTGGTAGAATATTGTTACGTTTCATGGCAACATAATGTAATCTATCGGAAGCAAATTTCTTTACAAGGGCTCTTCTAGCCATATCTCTTCTTGTCATCTTTTTAGTCCATTTTGTACGTACTTGTTGCAACTAATGATTTGAAAAAGTATTCAAAATGTAGTCATAAATTATATAACCTTAAAATATAATTTATTAATATTGCTATAGCTTATTGTTTCCATGTTTTAATATTCAATATAGAAAATTCATGAGCTGAAAATTGCTTAAGTATCTATTAGAAGAAAAAAATAATTTCTCTTACAAAAAACATAACCTATAAAAATACAATTGAAGATTCTACCATAAATCGGGATCGATAGTAAGAAATTCAATTTTTACATTACTGGAAACTATTGTATAATTAATAATATTGCACTTACACTATATTGTGTTATTGCAGGAGCTGTAGAAATAACTTTTGATAAAGCCGACATAGCAGAACTAAATAGCGCCATGTTGATCTCTGGTTGTATAGTTATGCGTTGATCATATGGATATTGGATTTGGCAGTCACTCGCCAGGCCAGTCCGTTTAGGTTTAGCTTTTAGAATGATATATATGTTATTTTACATATATATAAATAAGTAGTTTGTATGTTTTTAAATATGCCTAAATAATTTATTGTTGGAATTGTAATGAAATATTATTTTAAAACTATTTGTCATGCGGGTAAACTGTATTTATGAAATTGTCCAAACAAGTAGGTAGGCGGCGGAATGGGATAATCAGAGGAAAATGTATGAACTCAAACGTATTGTTTCCAGTTTCTTTATTTCGCGCTCAATCATTATTACCATTAATTATATGTATGTACAGAGAACTGTCACAAAACAAAATAATAGGTATACAGTAATCAAATCGTTGTCCGATTTGTTAAAAAGTGCATGCATGCGATTAAGAAACATCAGTACCTACGTATTTCCTTGATTATCAGACTTGAGAGACGTAAAGGTAAAAAAGAAACGGATAGGCATTGAAGCATACTTTGTAGAAATTGTTCAATTTTTATTGTTCAGCAGTCGTAATTACTCTCTCCGTAGTCAGAATGATCGAGGAAAGTAAACAACAATTAAAAAAAGTAGTCGTCGAGTTAATCTTTCGATCTACCGGCGCATATTTGGTTTAATATTTTTTTTGTTTTCAAGATTTTTTAGTTTTATTATTCAAGGATTAGTCGTCGTTAAAAAATTAACATTTATAAAAGATTATTTCTCTAGTTTACAATGAGCTAGAGAACAAGTTGGAAAATTTAAAAAAAAATGGAAGATCAGAGAAAGAAAATTAAAGCGCCAGGCACCAATTGACATTATTAATCATAGGTATATTCCAATGTACGTTTTGTGTTTGTGAACAACGGTGTTAAGTGAAAAAATAAAAATAAATAAATAACGAACGGTAATAAAAAAAATGAGATGTTTCTCGAGTATCGCAGATATAGGATTTATTATTTCCGTATAATAATTAGAAAATATAATTAAGCTGAGCTAAATTATGATGTTGTTGTTGTTGTTTTGTTGTTGTTGTTGTTGTTACTGTTGATGTCTTCTTGTCTTCCATTCCTTTTTTGTGAAATAGGTGTACACAAATTATATATAGCATTGACGGCACGCAGTTAACAGCACCGTATACCCTCCTCCACCGTGTCTGACGTAACGTCGTCCCCCATCCGTCTCCGACCGCGAGGCGGGCGAGCCTCCTTTCCTGCGGAACTCCTTGCGATGGAAGAAGTGCCGTCGAAGCCGCCTTGGTAGATGGACCAGCCTCTCGTCAGCGAGGGCGAGGGCAAGGCTACTGCAGCAGCCGATTTCACTGTGGCAGTAGTCTCGCAAGTGCGAGGGGGCGACGCGGCTAAGCGGCGGTGGCGACGTCGATGCTGATGATGGTAGTGGTGGTAATGGTGCTGCTGGCGGCGCCGCCGCCATTGAATTCCGGAACAGCAGAGCGTCGTCCGGCGGATCGATTGCGCGGAAACTAAGACTACTTCTTTTTCTGGGCCTTCTCGGCAGCCTTGGTGACCTTGCCGGCCACATCCTTGAAGTTGACGGCCTTGATGACACCGACAGCGACGGTTTGACGCATGTCACGGACAGCGAAACGTCCCAGGGGTGGGAACTCCTGGAAGGCCTCTACACACATGGGCTTGCTGGGCACCAGGTTGACGATGGCCGCGTCACCAGACTTGATGGCATTGGGGTTCTCCTCGGTGGTCTTACCGGTACGACGGTCACACTTCTCTTTGATCTCGGCGAACTTGCAAGCAATGTGGGCCGTGTGGCAATCGAGCACGGGCGTGTATCCGTTGCTGATCTGACCAGGGTGGTTCAGGACAATGACCTGAAATAGTAGATACAAATTATTTAGATGTTCGTATTAAATAATCGCTTACGTTCATATGAAAAATAGATTCTAAATAGCACTCAGACGCTAAAACCGTCATCGGACGAAATCCTCCGGTGGAAACCGCGAATGAATCCAATAATTTGTCATCACTGTGCTATTAGCAATTTCTTTTTAAATCAATAATCAAATAATGAAGAATGTCTCACCTGAGCAGTGAAGTCAGAAGCTCCCTTGGGTGGGTTGTTCTTGGAGTCACCAGCGACGTAACCACGACGCAAGTCCTTGACGGAAACGTTCTTAACGTTGAAACCAACGTTGTCTCCGGGAACAGCCTCAGTCAGAGCCTCGTGGTGCATTTCAACAGACTTAACCTCAGTGGTGAGTCCAGCTGGGGCAAAGGTAACAACCATACCGGGTTTCAGCACACCAGTTTCGACACGACCGACTGGTACCGTTCCAATACCACCAATCTTGTACACGTCCTGTAAAATAGCAAATTACGCTCTTAGTATTATTGCAGAACGGAAAAATTAATACTGAGTAATTAGTTAATATGGAATCAGACGCCTTCGGCCGTCAATGGATGCACATCCTCCGGTGGAAACCGCGAATGAAGTAAAAGGGATCTCATCACGTAAATTTTTACAGTTTTTCTTTGAATTTAAAAAATGGTAAAACTAGTTGTTACGGTTTGATTAATCGTCGAATATCTTTATTGAATGACAATTACCTGGAGGGGAAGACGAAGGGCTTTGTCAGTGGGTCTGCTGGGTGGCTGGATAGCGTCGAGAGCTTCGATGAGGCACTTGCCGTCGTCCTTGCCATCTTTGCGTTCAACTTGCCATCCCTTGAACCAGGGCATTTTGTTGGATGGCTCCAACATGTTGTCTCCGTGCCATCCAGAGATGGGAACGAAGGCAACAGCGGCTGGGTTGTAACCGATCTTTTTGATGTAGGAAGATACTTCCTTCTTGATTTCCTCGAAACGACTCTCCGAGTAGGGGGGCTCGGTGGAATCCATCTTGTTGACACCAACAATCAGCTGCTTGACACCGAGAGTGAAGGCGAGCAGAGCGTGCTCACGGGTCTGGCCGTTCTTGGAGATACCGGCTTCGAATTCACCAGTACCGGCGGCAACGATCAACACGGCGCAATCGGCCTGCGACGTACCAGTGATCATGTTCTTGATGAAATCTCTGTGTCCAGGAGCGTCGATGATGGTGACGTAGTACTTGGAAGTCTCGAACTTCCACAGAGCGATATCAATGGTGATACCACGCTCACGCTCAGCCTTCAGTTTGTCCAAGACCCAGGCATACTTGAAGGAACCCTTACCCATCTGCGAATAAAAAGCAAGTATTATCAGTGCACTCGATCACTTTAAATTGATAAAGAATTTGAATTTTGTGCAAAAGGATCAGACGTATCAGACCATCAATGGACCAAAGTCCTCTGGTGGAAACCGCGA
The DNA here is from genome assembly GCA_018906965.1 of Philotrypesis tridentata. Lineage (NCBI taxonomy): Eukaryota > Metazoa > Arthropoda > Insecta > Hymenoptera > Pteromalidae > Philotrypesis > Philotrypesis tridentata. The sequence continues at coordinate 499,239 of JACCIB010000060.1, forward strand.
ATGGTTGATTTAAGTTTATCATCAGGTGTTAGGTTAAAGTCAATATTGAAGAGTTTAATGAAATCTTAATGACTTATCGAAATGTCCAATTTTGGCTTGAATTGTCACCGTGCAATCGAATAGTCAGAAGTAAGAATGCAAATGATAATTACCTCCTGGGCTTCCTTCTCGAACTTCTCGATGGTACGCTTGTCGATACCACCACATTTGTAGATCAAGTGACCAGTAGTGGTCGACTTTCCGGAATCTACGTGTCCAATGACGACGATGTTGATGTGAGTCTTTTCCTTACCCATTGTGATTGCCTGTTTTTATAGGTCTGGTCAAATCTGAAAATGAAAGTAAAAACTGCATCATGTCACTGAATGCATTTGCAGAAAAGACAGCATGTGGCTAGATTGCAATTTGAAAAACTGGCAATATTGAAATTGGAAAGTTGGGCTGCGTTTCGCGCAACCAAGTGCCAATTCAGGAGCAGTCGGCCAGTGTTTCAAGCTGTCGCGCCACTGATCTATACAGACGGATGCTCTCCCGGCTCCGGTCTAGTCACGACACGAGATCCACGTGGCTCGCGCGCGTTGCCCCCTTGAATGTTCTCGAAACGGCATCGGCGGCAGCCATTTTGTACGTTGCGCGAGAGAGGAAGCAGCGTTGCCGGAGAGAGAGAGAGAGACAGAGACCTTCCCCGACTGCTCGCCGCCGCCGCCGACGCTCGCGTTCTCCCTGCACGACTCGAGCTCGAGCATCCCTCGCGGAAAACATCTGCCAAGCGAACGGGCGAGTCGCTCGCGCAGAGATTTTCCGTGGGGCACTCGAGGAGGAGAGAAAGAGTAGGTACAAAGAAGCCGGATGCAGGCGGATTTATGGCTGTTGCGAATATTACGCACAAGCGGAACGTTCCCCGGGCGGAACTCGAACCGGGAGGGACGACCGCGTGTGCCGGAAACTCAGCCGCAGCGAACGCATTAAGTCAGCTACGCGTACACGCTAAATCGGTAGTTTTCTCCTCGTCTTTTTTCTCACGGTACAGTAAAGTACAGGAATCGCGAAGATGCTCCTAGGAGTGCACGGCACATGAATGCCGAGCGGAGACACGGAGGCCGGGCACGAGCGCGAACTGCTCGCCATACGGTTCGACGACGCGATCGGCTATTCTCCAGCTGGTGCATCGGGGAAAGGAGGAAGAGAGTCGCGGAGGGTGAGGATCTCGCGAAGAAGGATCCTTGACAAGCGCCGAGCGCCATTATTGCGTTTCCGGTCTTCATCTCTCTCTCTCTCTCTCTCTCTCTCTCTTTCTGTCCTCCTTGCGGGCATTCCTGCGCCCCTTTGAATGGGCGAGCGGCGGCGGCGGCGGCGGCGGCGACTCCCTGATGCCCAGATCCGTTACATCAGCGCTTTTCGGCGGAGCACACTCGCGACGATTGACACCGCTGTTACAATGATCTCGAACAAAACACTGGCAGCACGAACCACGGGACTAGGAGAGTCGACTCGCCGCGGCTCGTGGCGTTCTCGCGCACAGACTCGACAAGAGCGGGAAAGCGAGAAAAGTCGAGGAAACGAGGCTTGGAGCGGAGACGGACGGGAGGCTGCTGCTGTCGAGGCGGAGACAGCGGCAGCGACGACGCCATGCGGCGCCGCGAAATTACCGGCGAAAGAGCTCGAGGTCGGGAAAAATATCCTCGGGAACGTGTGGCCGGCACTTGGAACTCGCGGATTGAGCGGCCGGGAGGCTCGGATGCAGGAACTCGGTGCCTCGGCGGCGGGATTACGAGTCGAGCTTACCGAGAACGAGCGAGCGGCACACACGTAGAGCGCTGCAGAGAGGAGCACAGGAGAGCACACAGGCATGCACAACACGACCACTCACCTCCAGATGCTACGACAGAAAGAGACCGTGCGAGCGGAGTGAACATGCGCACGGGGGGAGCGCCCGGCCGCCGTGCCTCCGCCGGCGACGCTCGCGCCATTATCGATTCTCGCCGAAGGCTCTCCCCGCTCGCCCCGGGCTAACTTGTTAAAACTTTCGGCCTCCTAATTTTCCTTCGATATCCTTCTCGCTACTTTTCTGCATCGCATCACAAAACAATTTGCACTTTTTTCGCTTTTCCCCATTTTTCCAAAGCAAACAGGCCTGAGCGAACGGCCGGCAGGCGGCGCGGCTGTGGGACGGTTTTGCCAGTTTGCCATTGCCCATTGCCCGCACTGCAGCCGCGTTTTGCCGTTTGCCGGCGGTGCTCTATATGTAATATTATGTGTGTATACTTAGGTGGTACGTGGTACATACATCTTTGGTACTGCCAGCACCAGTCTGCACCAGTCTATACGGTAATGCAGCTGCATCTGAGAATGGCAAAGTGAGAATCTGCCGCGGCTATCCGCTGCCATCCGAATCCTGCGCAGGCGTCGCTCTTCGCGCTGCGGGACTGCGGGAGTTGCACCAGTGCAAGTGCAGGGCTTTTTGCCGCACGAGCTTTTCCGAGGACTCGAGACGTCGGACTATAGTCGAGTTATTGCCTCTTATTTTTAGCTTCTCGTTAAATCTAAGGCAACATATGGATTTTTCCAAGATTGCAAAATTACAGAAAAACCAAAATTCATGAAATCCACGGTAGAAAATCAACACTTTTTTATCGAACGCATATTATGAAGCGAGCACGTGTTGCTTAGCCATAGCAGCTCGGAGCTCGTCTAAGTCCTATAGCATACTTACAGTCAAGCTCAAGCCATGAAAAACGAGATTTGACTTCCACATGGCTTTTACGAGGCCTTTCCTTCTTACATTCACGTATCGGTACATCAATTAAGGAAAAATATTAGCATAACAGGTTTCGTAGGCATTCGCTTGCTTATTAGGAGCTGCAACGATGAATTTTCATCAAAAAATCGATAAGTTATACACGCGCGCGCACACACACACACACACACACACACACACAAATAGCAATGCCCTTTTGGCTTCGCGGTATAATATAAAAAAAGGACGCTATGAATTTAAAGAGAAGGGCAGCGAACAATACTCGAGCGAAAGAAAGGAGAAACGCGCTGAAATTGGTTGAAAAAAACGGAAATTTAAAGAGTAATTAAGAGGAATTTACGAACTCGAGTGATCCTAGAGAGAAAAATAAAAAAAAAATAAAAAAATAAACTTGAAAGCGCGTATACGAGGGGCAGGGAGAGCCAGGAATGCTCTTTATCCCGAGAGAATGCGGTACATCTCTTCCCTCTTGTACCTACGCCTCTCACTTTCTTATTATATGGTCCTTCTATACTTATAGTCAAACACGTTTTTATCTTTCATTCTACGATATTCTAAGGGGCATCATTCCTCCTTTCCAAGTGCTTTGAAAATGAACAGCTTTTAAAAGTTCAAATATGAAATTTTGACATTGCCATGATACATAGATATCGCCATTATCGCTTGTGATTAATAAAAATTTGCTGCGCGATAGTTTCAGGAGTTACTTGCACAAGCGCAAGATCGACAAATTCGTGTATACACCTATGAAAATTTTTATTAATTATCGTGTAATATAGAAAGATTATATGCAGTGCAAATAATGATTAAAAAATACATAAGTCTTATGTTTGAAAGAAAGAACAGAAAGGCTGCAAAATCACGAACAGAAAAGGGAGCAATAAGTTGATTTTCTCTCCTTTGGAAATTCCATGAACTGTTGACTGGGACTGTACATCCGATGTAGGGTCTTGACAAAGTGAAAGGTTCACTGTTGAGCGCTCGTGCAGCCGTGCGCGGTGCGCTGCACGTGGAGCAGTCTGTACCTATATAAGAGTATGGGTATAGAGAGAGTATAGAGGTCCGAAATCTCTGCTGCAGCTATATAGACTTCAAACAGTAGACCCACACACACAGAGAAACGCATATGCCTTAGGGCACTAACGGGACTCGATACACTCCTGTTATGTGCAAAGCCGTCGTCGCGAGTACATCGCGAAATAATGACGGAAATATGCTCTCTGCAGCCGCTGAGTAATCCTCTCTGTCTCCGTCTTTCTTTATCGCGTCAGTGTCGAGCTACTGCTGCTCTGTCGCACACCTCGCACACCTCGCACACCATCTGCAAAACGTAAATCGCTTTTATGCGCCGTGACGCTCGATCGACCCTTTATCGCATGTCCAACTGCGAGTAAGTACTTATAACTAACACTATATGACTGCATCAGTATAGAATTACGAGTGTAATCTACTGCGTGCAGTGTATTGCGACTCGAAGCTTCATTGCGCTCGTGTCTGACAATACTGCAGCACTTGTACTTATTGCCAATCTCATTACTTTGTTTTTAATTACATTGTAGTACTTATCAGGTGTCATTTTATACGCAGCTGCTGATGGCTGCTCTTTTCTTTTCCTCTTTGATGCATCAGCGCTCGTTTCGCCAGAACGTATACTTATCTCACGCGTTCTTATCATTTTTACTTCTTTTCTACCTCAGAGTTAATGTTATTCTCAAAGTGTCTATAGTAAAAATGTCTTGAGAGAGTCGTTTTTTTCACCTACGCAGGAATTACCTTGATGTTATTTCAGAGATTTAATTATTCTCGTATTTTGCGGGATCTCAATAGTTGCGAACTTTAGTAAGTCAGGATGATGCACTATATTATTTACAGATTTCTCTACTAGCCTGATATAAGGAATGCTCAATGACGGTTGGCGAATCGTTGGCCAATTTTGGAATTTAAAATTTTACTCCGCATGTATGTGAAATGGATATGGGTGATTTGCAGAAAAGTGGCATGTAGTATGTGGCCAACCCCTAACTGCCGTATTTCAACTTTATTGAATCGGCAAGCATGAGTACACAAAGACCTTCCACTAAATGTATTCAACTAATGAGGACATTAAACTAATGAGGCACATACTCAAGTTATTCTACTAAATAATTAACTAATGAGGATACATACTTCAGTCATTCTACTAAGTGTGCATTAATGGTTCCAGCAAATATAGCTAAAATGTCATATGTAACTATAGGCTCCTATAAATTTATTATTTTTCTTATGTAAAATGATAATATACGGGAAAATTCGCGACTGAATAACTCGGCAAAGAATATACTGCTCAATCTGCGATAAGTGCATATAAAAATAAAAAAAGCAAGTACACACACACACACACACACATTGTAATGATAGTAACACTGAATGACAAATGCGTGGATATTCAACTTCCATGAATATTTATGAGTGAGAATTGCTAGCCACGCGATTTTTTTAACATTTCGGTGCCGACGTGTTCTATACATGCATTACGCTGCAAGTTGTACTATATATGTATATACTTTCTGCTGCAGTTGAGCTGAGGAATCCGGCTGCGCGTGCGATTTGCACTTGTTGCACAGGCACATAATCTCACACACGCATACACACATTCTAAGATCGCAATGCATGATGAAGACGCGAGGAAAGATGAGCCTGAATACTAGATAATACTTATAGATATACAATATATATGTTATTCTGTACGTTCATGTAAACATAAATACATGGGAGGAACATATCCGAGAGTAAGGATTAAGTAATGCTAAACATTTTTTGCGAATCGAAATTTTCGAAAAGTACTGTACTCTACTTAGGATGTTGTTTGCTTTTTGCTTTCAAATTTCTTTTACTGTGATCTTTGCATATTTACTATATGATCTGTACATGAGCGAACGTATAAATAAATATTTAAGTAGATGTTGTATAAATGCATTGTAAAAGCATAAAGACATATTTTAAAAAACTAATGTATGGGCGATATTCTTCCAAAAGTGGTTTTTCTCATGTCCGCAGTCTAAAAACGGACTTTTTGGAAGCTTTTTGATTCGGGAAGCGGATAAAATACTTGTACTAAATGTACTTAACAAATGAAGACAAATATATAAGCGTGTATCGATGGTTGCAGTTCATAAGGCTAAACTGTCATTAGCGTAACATGTCTCCCAAGAGAGTTACGTAAATAACAATGCTGCTAGACTTTGGATATGCAAATAAACACCCGCCAAGCCATGGGGTTTTCGAAAGGAACGTATTACTAAAAAGTTTCGCTAGATTAGCCCCTTATATGTATATATATATACATATACGATTGTATGCATTCCTGTAGGCGTACAAACTTAAAAACTTAATTTTGCATTTTTTAATTTCGCGTCTATTTTCCATCAGTGTTGCCACCCTTCATCGCGAAACCGATTTAGCCCAATACATATACATTACAAATTGAGCCAACTTATTTTTTTCGCATTGTTGTTTTAACAGTTTTTATGCAGACTTATTTGTTGAGGTAGAAAACAAATTGTAATTACCGTAACGCAGGTTAGCGCTTGGTAAGTAAATATATGTATGGTAAGCGCTTGGTAAATATACGCAGGTTAGCGCTTGGTAAGTAAATATATATAACCTACATGAGCGAATAATTTTAAAAATCTTCGAGAAAAGAAACAAAAAAATAGCAAGGAAATTTGATTATTTATTAATTGCTCTTCACAGCGTAAAATTTAGTGGTCAAATGACATTACCGTAACAATCCCTCCGTTTGCCTATTATGCTAATATTATGGACAAAACTGAATTACAGCTTTAGTGTTTTCTAAATAAACTATGGTTTGTTATACTTTAAATAAGAAAAAGCTACCATCGGTTACCCTCAAATCCATCTTTTTTATGTAATTCATTTTTTAAGATAAAAAACATCACTTGTGGAAGAATCATTCATATGCTTTTAGATTTATCAATTCTTGAATTCAACGAATTATATTGTCGATTACTTATAGGACATGTATTTATTTAAATAACAATAATTTAAGTATTTTATATCCACTTGTTAAATAAAATGAAATTTTAAACTACGATCTGTTGGTATAACAGTATAAGTTATATTATATGGTTGGTACAACAGTGAACGTGCGTCGGTAAGTTGGTATGCACATATACCTATTGATTTTGCGACGGATTCACGATTTACCGCTCACGCTCCATTCGCTGCTGTGTCTTACACCCGCGAAAATTCAACTTTTATTATTTGCAGTAATATAATATAAATATGTAGTAAACTTACAAATATATACTTTTTTATCACTCTATAAAAAGGAAATAGCGATTATATATCGAATAGAGCAAATTCAGAGTGCTTTAATGAGTCAATTCAGAACGTTACCCAACAATTTCATTGGTCGACAGTATAGAACGGTGAGACGACTAATTCGTTTTTTCGCTCGTTTGTAACGTCAAGGAAAAAATAATCTGCGCTCGCGATACGCGCGCTCTGACAATTTCTCTAGTAATTATTATATTGTCAATCCTTAGGTCCATCAATTTGTGTAAAAAATGTTTATTACTACTGGTGAAATATACGTACTACACAAAAATCATAAACTTTAACAATAATATTATATTATAAATTATTTCAAGTTAATTGAGTTTATGCAGAAATTATTGTTATTCTAAAGGTGTGCAAATCTCAACTAATAATAAATAAAACGCTAATAAAAAGTAAAAAGAAATAAAATAATAAAAATAAATTTTTATTATTTTATTTCTTCCCCTCTCCCCCCTCCCTCATACATTTATCCACTGTTTTAAAAAGTTTCATCATTGCAGTATCTAGCCACACAAAGTTGAAATAATCTAAAAAACTTTTTCTATATTTTCTAACGGTATAATTTAGTTATATACTTAATATTTTTTATTAGATAAATTTGAAACTTTATAAAAGGTCAGATGATTGCATAATGAAGGTTACTTTTTATTTTTATCAACAAAATTAGTTATTTTTTCGCCTGCTATGTAGTGGCGCGAAATTTGAATTATTAACTGAATTTACAGAATTAAAAAGTAATCTTACCGCCAAATAACGTTTTATATTTTTATACTTCAGAGTAATACACCTTCATACTTTATACCAAATTGAACAATTTGAACTTTTATACCAATTTGAATTTGAAATATTTTCTATTCGTGCACAATTAAGCTATGCAATTAAACGCATGCGGGTATTGGGTATATATGGGTATGGGTATATAGATAGAGCGTATAAAGGAATAAATTTGGTAAAAATAAAATTACAAGTAAATATCCGTTTCATTTGTTTCTATTTATATTTGTCAGGTGTCTATTTCGTTCTATGGCGAGACATTCGATCGTACAAGGGGCAATTGCGCGCACACGTTAAGTGCGAGTAAGACATAGTTTGGACAAACCGGCATAATATTCTTGCCTTTATTATTTTCTCATTCTCTTCGTATGCGCGTACGGTAGTTTTTGACGCACAGTGTGTAATCGCTACGATTCTTGGAAAAATGTCAAACCAACGTTTATGGATGTTTGAAACACGTATAGAAATCGGGCAAAAAAGACGTGCGCTCATGATGATACATTGCTCGATATTCGCGAAACACAAACCGAAAATAATATAAGAAAAAATCTCATGTATTATATATAGCATTCTCTCGGTATGATACATTCTGAAACATCCCCTATGTATGTATCTATATATATATATAATATATATATACACATATGTATATATATATATATATATTCTTTCGTTAAAATTTCACACTTGCACGCATTCAAAATGCATATACAGTTGTGTATGCATACTATATGTATACGCTTCGATTTTTCTTTCTTTCTATCACAAAAAATACGTGTGATATATTTATAATGTCAGAAAAATGTCGTTAATATAGTCAAATCGAATAACATCCATTTTATACACATACGCACACAGACATTCGTGACTCGTTGTTTTTTGTTCTTGGCAACTATTCTCTTTTTCTCTCGCTTCGTTCTACATCCGTTCTTTTTAAATGCATTTATTTGTATAGAAATACGATTGGTCGTGCATATGATGAAAGGTCTCTCGCCCATAAGAAGTTTATTCTTTTTCGCACGTTAACATTCTTCATCTCCTTTATACTTGTATTTCTATCTATGTAATAATTTTTCTCTCCGTTTCACTCGTACCATTCAACTGCACTTTTTTCGATAGTGCATTCACTATGTATAATATATATATATGAATTTATTTATACGCCACGTATTTATTTATTTATTTGTTTATTCATTTTTTCATTTATATATATACTTATCTCTCTATGTATACTCGTACATATTTACAAAAGATCGTTCGTTCCATTGTTTTATTATATTAATATCGCGAATCGTTAACCATAGGTTTATTCCTGAGTGACCGTTCAATAAGAGCCCTTGTAGCTGTATGTTGCTTTATGAACATTTTTCATGAAGTGATAGAACTTCATCATTATTCATTAATTTTATTCACTTGACCTGCTGTTCTCGTGTACATACGATTATCGTTATAGTTTCGATCGCTGCTGTAATGTGTTGCTAAAGACCGAGCAAAGTCTAGACAAAAAAGTTGATCTACAAGGTGGAATGGCTATTGCGAGAAAAAACTGTAGACAGCAGTTGTTTTACTCGACTGCAAAGCTATGCGCAATCGTAGAAAATATTCCTTACTTTTTTGCAGAGTTTGCCCGGATCTGCCCGGATATATATATATACACACACCTGTATATGAGTTTGACGCAAAACGTCTTAATTTGCTGTTGTCTACATCGTGGTGCAGTTTTCACAAGTGAGACGAAAATTTTATTCATCATGAATACTACGAGGAACGAAAGAGACGTAGAAAAAACTTTTCTGCGATGCCTTCGATGGACGTAGTTTCTTTCTCTTTGTTTGTGGGACTTAATTTTTGCACGCGAAAAGGAACGAGTTCGTCTGCCTTCCCGATTCTCTACAAGTCTCGAGGTTTTCGTTTACGTACAAGTCGCATTTGCTAAAACTATGAAAAGTAAGTAATTTTATTGAAAGGTTGAACAACTGTATCGTTCGCACGTAAAATGTAAAAAGGAAAATTGAGAAAAAAACATGGATTAACACGAATTGCTGGGAGAGGCACAGCGAGGAATAATCAGAAACAAATATTCGCTACTCCTCATAGTTTTATGTATAGCATATGCCAGACAATGTTAAATTTGTTGCTGTTCCTCGTTACTTCTTTACCTATTCTTTCTTATACCTTCGTATGTGAGGCTCTCTCAACACAAGCATTGAATTGCACCCTTTGCAAGCATTCATGATTTTTCATAGTTTTAGCCGCTATGGCATGCACGGAAACGAATCTCCTTTCTTTTCCTATAGTTACAAAATTACTCTTACTTCGAGATTAAAACTTATCGGATCACGCATAAGAGACATTAAGATTTTTTAATTTTATTTACTTAATGAATCCACTCACAATGTATACTCCTTGAGAAAACTGACGCGCGCGGCTATTTACGGCTTGATATGAAGTATTTCTAGAGTATAATGGCCACATCGTATGGTATTGGATATTTTTGCTCGTCAATATTATTATTAGCAGTGTCTCGAGCAAGACAGACCAACCGGGATAGTTTCAACTTTTTTGTGTCAATTTTCTTAAAAGGAAGTATTATTTTAAACTTATATTTAAAACTCAAACGACATTAGTTGCGTAGTTGAACATTTGAAATTGCAAACAATTCTTATACATACAGGCATACACACACGCACATAATGTTCTCACAAACAATTTTTGATATGGTTGGCTTTTAATAACACTAGAATTACATAGGACTTAATTAAATAAACAAACGGAATAAGTATCGGGTTCAATTTAATTTCTACGTCGATATTCATTTTTCAAAAGTACACATTCAAGCGTACTTAGTATGTTCTAAAAAATAACGAATATAAGCAAAGACAAATTTTAAACTTATGCTTTAAAAACTCTTTTTAGAATAAGACGTGAGACTTGGTACTGGCAACAATGGCAGCGTAGGAAGACGAATAGTCTTTGGCACTGCTGAAAGGGGCTAAACTATGGTACGAAAAACTTGACGTAAAAGCGATCTCGTTCTCTCTCTCTCTCTCTCTCTCTCTCTCTGTCTCTTGAACTATTTACATGACTTTCATAGCTTTAGCGCATTTCAATAATTCATTGCATGATTCGTCATAAACGGACAATGACTTTACATGGCATCAATACTTTCGTAAATATCGTAACGCGACGAATAATCATTTTAATAAAATTAATAGCGTCGGGTAATAATTATAATCACTTATATAATTAATTATTACAAAGTGGATTATGCTAATAATGAAAACTTTACAAATAACTGTATATCGCGATTATACATAGGTATCGAGATCGAGCCTATACATTTCATCATTGCGCTATTACAATAATTAGCATTTGCGTCTCGTGCTCAGATCATAATTTTTTTCGAACTTGGACCTCTCGGACAGTTTCTCGGGGCAAACGCATCGTGCCGATAAATTAAAGGAAAATTGAAAAAGGTCGTGCAGTGAGTGCAGTGCAGTGTAGTGTAGTAGCCAATAATCGAAGCTAGAAAATACTTATTCCTCCTCGTGAATTGCCCTTTTGGCGTTTTGTTTGCTCGCGTCTCAATTGGGGACTGTTACTACTACTAGTCTATCAACTATGTCTAGATACACATGGCAATTATTTACAAAAGTTGTGGCAGTTTAACAAAATTCACATTTCAATCGGCAAGAATGACGCGATTTCAATTGCTAGAATATGATGACGGGAACTCAAGTGTCTGCGCAGACGCTAAATTCGTAAGCTACACACGTACGATGCGTCATGAATGCATGATCGCGTACGCGAATATTTAATTGAATCTCGACTCACACTATATTCGACTAAAGGGACAATTGCTTCGTCAAGTAGGTGCGGTGAAAGATGTTTCGTCTATACGGTTTATTATGCGATTATTTTGTCTTATGATGGAAACGTACGCAATTGCGGTGTGAGTTACAAAAGTATCAAGCAGTCTGTCGATCGGATTCACGGCCATGCGTGTTTTCTTTATTATTCATTATTAATTATGTCTTTATTATTTATTACTGTTTTAATTATTAACTATTTATTCATTTGTTTTTAATTTCTAATTTTGCCACCGCTGGAGCTGGTTCGCTATCACGAGGTTCGATGGCAGGCTCTCGACTTGGCCTACGAACCACAATCGCTTTTTATCGATTAAACTCTAAACGTGTAAAATACGCTGCGCATTCGCTTTATTTTTTATTTTATTTTGTATTTTTCATCGGTAAAAATTGTCAACTGCTTATTATTTCTGCGTTTTGTGTGCTGCTTTCGGTGATGGCTATTCGATATATAAACTCTATACACCTACGACGTTTTTCGCTGTCACGTTACAAGGATTTTATTTGCTAAAGTTAAAAGTGGCAGTCGAATTGCATAATATGCGCGCTTATTCGGCATCTTTGTACACGTTGGGGAAAAAGTGCCGGAACTCATTCGACGTACGTAGTGTACGTTTCTCCATTTGTCCCCCCCCCCCCATAATAATAATAATTATAATCGCATTGTCTATATGCTTGCGTAATGCGTAATGCGTATGATGCGGGAGAAAAACGAGACTGCATCGTGTACTGCAGCGATAGCGATTAGAATACAACTTTTGTTGAAAAATTCTTTTTGTTCTTTTGTTAGCTGCTTGAAAGAGTAAATACACGGCAAAAACGATTGAGCATGGTAATAATACAGATGTTGACGTTTATTAAAAAAGCTTAAATGCGTCGATTAAAAGGGGTTTATTTATCCGCGCGCACGTACAAAATCCACAATCCAGACAGTTTTACCAATGGCCGGTTGCGACGTTTCGATGGAAAATCCAATGCTATGAGTAAAACGAACGATATAATAACTTTATGCTACGGTATAGGTAATTCAGATTTTCCATGATCATATGACCGCACGAGAAAAATGCTTCGAATAGTTTATTAATTCTGCTTATATATATATCATACATTTGTTTTGCGATAAAAATCACGATATTGACATTCACTTGATCGTAATACTTATTTGAAATCTAAACGAACGTAGTCTTTTTCGAAAAATCCGTCTCCATTTTATAAAAAATGCGTCATTATATTATAAGTCAAAGGAGTATAGAGAATGTATTATATACGTGTAATATAGAGTCAAAGCGCATAGCCGCACGAACTATGTATATGTATATATGAATTAAGCGCCTTTTGATTTTGTATACAAAATGGATGAACGGGGTTAAACAAGACTATAGAGAATACGATTTGGTAAATTTCAGGTAAAAAGAGACGAGACAAATTTACGCAGTGTAAACTGTTATGTATTGTAATTTGTAACGTATAGTGACGTGCTCCGAGCTAGAGATTCGAGCGGGATCTTTAAAAATTGGCGAATTTCTTGAAATTTGCCGTCGCACAGTGCACAAGGTATATTGACGTAACTTGACGTCAATATACCTTGTGTACATGTACGCTGCCTATGTGTGTGTATAATAATTGGCAGTGCCACGCGGCGGCATCAGAGTCGTCTTCTACAAGCGCAGTTACTTATTCTTTGCAGCTGCGGATCGCTCGCAGGATATTCGCGAGAGCATGGCTCTGTGTATATCGTCTATATATGTATACATGCGTTGTGTACAACAATATCTCCAAGTCGCCTAGCGCCTACGAGTTCTCGCCTATGAGTTCGGATTTGGCTCCGCGGCGGCACGCTAGATCTTCGAATATAAAACCTCGCCCGTTTTTGCAAGTATATCGCTCGACATACCGAATCCTCGCTAGTCTGCAAACTATACGCGACATCTAAATTCTTCCTATGCGATCGCGTCGAATCGTAAAGCATAAAATTTCACGTAAGTTTGCGCATCGGCTGTGCGCAAAAAACGCCTCAAACTCCGTGTATATAGCTGGTGTGTGTGTGTGTGTGTGTGTGTGTGTGTGTGTGTGTGTTTCTATTTTCTTTTCTTCCACGCGGTTCAGTTCCGTATGCGCGAGTGTGCATGTGCGCATCGTTCGACATTCATCGATCTTTCGTAATTTAGTTGGTCCCGAACGGTCTTTTTTGTCTAGACAGCCCTACTGCGCGAGCGCGAATGTGTGTCCGTGCCGACTGCACGCGCGGGGAGCCGCAGCGCAGCATGACTGCGGAGGGGCGAATTTTTCTTTCATCGCGCTCGTGTTTCCCCGCTCGTCCGTGTAACACCTTGTACACGATTCCCTTCTAATACACCTATCGGATCTAATGTATCTGCATTCTGCAGTGGCTGCAACGTGCGCCTGTACACACGCGGGTGACGTTTCATTGTTTATCGGCGCTGTTCTCCCGCTGCAGTTTGCGCAGGTATTTACACGGCAATTGCGTCGGACAGCGGAAGGGCCAAAGCCATGATAAGGAGCGATGCCGCACTACACTTATATTATATTACAGTCCGCTTTATCGTTGCGAGGATGCCACAGTTGTATTGTTGAAAAGGAAAGGAGAGGTGCGGTCGGTGCAAAGATCGGCACAGCGCTCTGGGTGCATTGGAATTTCATGTATATCGGTATCTGTAGCGAGCTGAGTCGACGCCGCATTACGCGCAATATAATGGCGAGGGAGCTGCGCGAGAGCGCTCGAGGTACATTCATTCAGATAAAGAGGACGATCATGTAATTGAGAAACCTCGTCTGGGACGAGGTGCCGTTGAGCCGCTTGGGGGCATCCTCGTCGTTCTCGCTGGCGGTGGTGTCGCCCTTGGCCTCGACGATGGTGGCGAGCCTCTCGGCAAGCGGAAGGCCGGCGGCGGTGGCCTCGATCTCGCCGCTGCTCGTCGTCGTCGTCGTCGTCGTCGTCGTCGTCGTCGTCGTCTCGTCGGACTCCTCCTCGAGCGAGCGGTTGTTCAGGTGGATGCGTACGTTCGAGTCGACCAGCTGACGCAGCTTGAGCGTCGGCCCCCTCGTCGCGCAGTTCTCCTCGTCGTCGGTCGACACGGCGCCAGCTCGGCTGCCGCAACAGCAGCCGCTACTGCCCACGTGCTCGGCCTGGCAGCTGAAGCAGATCAGGTCGCCCTCGTCGGTCTCCGAGAGCTCGCAGTGCGGACAACGCTGCTGCTGCTGCTGCTGCTGCTGCTGCTGCTGCTGCTTGTGCTCGGGGCCGCTGCATTGCACGGCTTCGCACTGCGCACACGCCGGCGAATCCTCCGAGTCCTCGCGCTCGAGTCCTCGTCGATCCTGTCGAATCAGTTCACTATTATTTCAAGGAATACCATCATTCTGTAGAAAAACAAAAGTACTTGTGCCAAAATATACACAGTATAGGTACTCTCCGTAATCGGAAATCGCTTCATCAAAATTTCATTAATTTTTACTTCAATTCTTCTTAACGTTTCGAAATAGCGCTTAAATTCTAGAAATCTAAAAACTCTCCGGCTTATATCGGCGATTGTCACGAAAATGCTCTTTGAGAATGTCTCGGCAATAAAAATGTTGTTTAGCCTCGCACATGCAAATAAGCTCCAGTCCTGCTATGGGCTCTTGAAAAAGAAGGTATATTACCTAAAATTGCTTGTAACAAAACCCCTCATATAGATGATTTTTCCCCTGAGCTGACCATATCATTTTAAAAATGGAATTTTTCTTTTTACACTATTCTGGAACCAGTGGAATCTATCATTTTAAACTCATATAACCCGAATTCAAATTTTTGATAGCAGTTGAGGATGTCATTATCCTGGCAACTCCTCACGATTTCCCATGTTAATATTAGGGCCAAAATTTTAATAACAGCTGTAGTGTTTTCCGAATAAACTAAGTTTTCTTATACCTTAAATAATACAAAACCACTATATCAGTTGCTCCCGAAACGCTAACTTTTTTTAACCAATTTTGGTCATTGAAATTCACCATTTTCGTGACGATCACCCATATAGAAATTTATATTTTTACGGGTCAGCCACATTTATCTTTAAATACGTGGATGGTTTTCACAAAAATTTTGTTTTTCCTTAACTGAATTTGCATTGAAAATAAACAAATAAATAAACAATCATTTTGAGGACAAATTTTACTAGCCTTTTATTATTATTTAAGCTATAAAAAACATAGTTTATTCGAAAAAATCATTTAAAAACGCTCAATTTTCAACATCACATGCAGTTAGGACATATTTGCTTGGACGAGGCCCACCAGCTTTTTTATTACCGAAACTCCTTAGGCGCTATGACACAGTGTAATCACCATATCTTCTGCAACTATATCTAAGCACACTTGACGAGAACTTGTTTTAAACTTCCGTACAAAGTTTTTTTTCCGACTGCCAATTGAAAAAGGTGCCTACCATAATTTTCGTGAAAATGACCCTTATGTGACCAGTTCTCATAGCAAAATGCACTTTTCGGGATCCAGAAATCGAAATTTTATTTTTAAAGCTAGAGGTTTCGGACCGATGAGACTTTCTTCTGTAAGCCAAAAGATAGTCAAAAGTGCAGAGGAACATGGGAAAAGTTACTATAGTAACCATATTTCTGAGCTATTTTACGTTTTTTTTACAAAAAATTAATGCGTGGAAATACTGGAATAATGACAACTACGAATGTTTCCGAGGCACAAATAAAATTTCAAATTACATCGCAACAAAGTACAACAATAGAGCTATAATTTAAAAAGAATATGCCCAGATTCGATGCTCTGATCAAAAGTTATGTCCGTTTGACAGAAAAAAAGTAAATAAAAATCCAAATAGCCGAATTTCTTTTTTTCCCATATACTTCTCCATGTTAAATTCTAATGTTCAATGTTTCTCATATTCCTCTGCATTTTTGACTATCTATCAGCTAACAGAAGAAAGTCTGATCGGTCCGAAACCTCTAGCGTAAAAAATAATTTTTCAATTTCTGGACCCCCGAAAAATGCATTTTTCTACAAGAATTGGTCATATACTTACATATCAACTATAATTATTGTAAAATTATTATATTTTACCGGAGAGCCACCTCAATACGTTGGTAATATCTTGATAAGGAGTGATAATATACATATATTTATGAGTCGATAACGGTTATTACAGTGCGATGTGCACTTAATGGGTAAGGGGTGTACGGTTCCATTGCAACTCTGGAGCTGCGTTTTTTAGTGAAAAGATCGTAAGAAAAATTTGAAACTTCGAATATTTAATTTGGGACAGTAATAAAAAATGATCTTTTTAATTTCTGTCTGAAATTCTGAATATCAATCGAACTTATTTGTAAATAAATATATTATGTCAATAAACACTGTGCTACGTTTGATACTAATTCGTTAATACCTTCAGTAGAATGATATAACTGGGATTTTATAAATTCCATTAAATCTTAGTTACTTAATACTCGTGTCTATACATAACACGATGCGCGCAGGTTATTAATTTCCTTTTTGAGGTAAACTCAAACTTTTATGCCTGAAACGTGCTCAAAAGTTGCGTCGTAAACTGTATAGTCATAAAATTTATGAAACGCAAATTTCTGAATAATGCACAATAATTATTATTACTCATAAACAAAGTATGTATACGCGAAGTTATGTGTATATAACGTCTAACGCGAAACGTGAAATCTGAAAACTTTTAGATAGATACTCGTTTTAGGATTGCTCGGATTGATCAACTTTTATTTATTTTCAAGTTTAGAAGTCGTTTTTACGGATGCAGATTATACGCGGAAACAAAAGAAACAAAAACGATTGATTGTTGAAATTTTATACTATATACAGCAGTATTATGTTTATCTACTTATGCAGTTATAATGTAAAGATAGTTGATTCTTGACTGTTTGATCGGTTAATCTGATTGGCGCGCTGAGACAAACTTTTGGTAAGAATCGAATTTGTTTTTTCGAAATCTAATGTCTTGTACATTACAGTTTATGACCAATGATTAATTTTGTTCGACGTTCGCAAAGACAATTACAAAGCTATTTGATGGCAAAAGCTTTTAGGAAAAATATCCTGTCAGAAATTTTCCTTGCGCTTATTTCACTAGAATACAGAGGCTGTAGGGAATTTGAGGTGAAATTGGTGCAATTTAGGTGGTAATGGGTTATGTGAGAGCAGCTGTTAATAGCGCAATGCGCAACTGCTGATATAGGCGCGAGAGTGTTGCTGATGAGGATGGGACGAGGGAAGTTATACCATATAGATTTTGTACGTATAGATTTGATTTGTGCGAAAGTTGGCGAGGCTGGCGATCGAGGGTAGGCGGGGGGGGGGGGGGTGTGTGTGACACTTGTATACTTTTAAGACGTTTGAGTTGCATAAATCGTATTCATACTTGTCGTGCGGAAACTTTCCACAAGATTCCTGGACTGAGAGAGCTCATGAATTTTTCCTCGTGCGAATGTATTCTCTGTGGCTGGTTGTCCGAGTGGCTAATGTGACTTTAGAACATTATTAAAATCCCTCGAACGAGAGCGACGACTCTTGCAAGACTTCTAAGCGAGGTTTCTGCGGAAGGATCGAGAGGCCAAAGTTCTTTCGTCATAATCATTGAAATACGAGTTTCAGAAAGGTGGCGGCGACGGCGGCTCGAGCGCAGTGTGGTGGCGGAGGTCGGTAAGAGGAAGACGAGGTCGAGGACGAGGAATCATCGAGAAATAGCGGCGGGGGATACTCACACAGCCATGCTGGAAGCGCTCCTCCACGTAACGCCCCGCCAAGGCACTCGGTGTCTGGGGCCTGACGCTGCAGGTTCGGCTCCTTTGGTCGCACTCGCTGCACAGCAGCAAATTCGACTTGCTGCCCGGTTGTGAGGCCGAGTAGCCATTGCATGCGAGAAGCAGCCCATTATCCCCGACCGCCTCTTCCTCTTCCTCGTCGCTCTCGAAGAGCCGCTGGCTCAAGCTGCCGATGGACTTGGTGTCGCTGCCCACCTCCTGACCCATCGCTGATCGCTGCTGCTGCTGCTGCTGCTGCTGCTGCTGCTGCTGGTCGTTGTGTCGCTGCAAATTTATACTGTATGTACTCTCACACTTTGCAAGAACCAACGAGAGAACTTTGCAATACATTGTAATTTTTTTTGTCTTGACAATCCCGTGTTCTATACCATTTTCTACCAGTAACGAACGAACGTCATGACCGAAAATTTTGCATGTTGATACCCACAAGTTTATCTTGGAATACATTCGTAGCAAAAGTTTCTTCAACAAGTAGTTTATATTGTAAATAGTTTGCTTTGAATAAAATCAGTTTTTTCTGCTAGAGAATACAGTTTTCAATCCGTCAGGTTTAAGTGCATTGTCTTTTGAATTAAGGGAATTATTTTCAATAATATTGAAAAGAAAAAAAATTTTCTCTCCGAAATATGAAGTTTCAAATCAAATGAATTTATTCAGGAAGATACCCTGTACTTTGCTTTCAGAATGGTATTTATCTGGCTGGTTGAGTGCAACACTCTTGTTTCATCTCATATTGATTTAAGTAGGCTTTACTGTTCACAGTTCTAGTCGCACATTAGTTTGTTTTTTCGAGCTCAGTATTTTCTCCGCTATTGAAAATGTTTGAATGGAAAGATCAAAGCAAACACGAGCAGTTTCCAGAAATTGTTTAGCACGAGGAGTTGGGCCTTCCTATGTACGAGAAATGAAAATAAAGAAGACTTGTTGATTGTAGTTGATTGAGCAATATGAGAAATTATTGCTTGAAATTCTGTTAGATGCGTATAAGGTGTTTGTTAAGTGTCTGCGGCTTGACTTACCCTCTGCTCCTGGAGATAGCGATGGATTCGCTCGAGCCGCGAGTTGCCGCGCTCCGCACTGCGCGGCCCAGTTTCTCGTTAAATGATACTCTCGCGATTGCGCTCGTTGTCCTCGACGCTGGAGGTCGAGCTCGCCCCGCAGATCTGCTGCTCGATTTCGGCCAAGCGATGCTCGACCTCCCACTGCTTCTGGTTCAGCTTCAGGCTCATCGTCGCGTTCTCCGATTCCAGGCAGACCAGTCGATCCCTCAGACGCTTGATCTCGTCGAGCAGGGGCTGCTGGCCGAATACAGGCGTCGTACCCTCGCTCATCAGGTGCATCATACTGTTGCAGGTCATGCCTGTTCAAAAACACCCGAAAATTCATTATTCGAATGTTTTCGCCGCGCTCGACCAAGAAGAAGAACAGCTCGGCTTGGGCTTGCCGGCCCTATTGTTTGCTTCCTTTTTGCCGATCCAACATCCAACACAGTACATAATACACCCAACCCAGCCCTCTCGCTGCTCATTCACTGGGGAATCGTAAAAACTTTCCGACTTTTTTAAATTTAAATCTATGTGTATAAAGGAGGAAATTTCCTTTTTAGCACAACTGCTGCACTTTATGCAGTGCTGCAGGTTTTATGCGACGCTCAAATGACCTTTTGCGTGCAAAACTTTACGACTTCCAAGTTTCTTATATTGTTACATTTCTTTCATGATGATAGGTTTGCCGTCTCCACTGGAGATTGATTTTTTTTATTATCTCAAATTCGTGAATTATTCATTCGCCAATTGCCTTGTTATTTCTGAATATATGTACCCTTATAACTTTTAACGCTTCTTGCTTGTAAGCGTTAGAGAGTGATTATTATAAAAAATTGGTACGTTCTTTTGTATAACATAGAGTAAGATTTCCATGGCTCTCTAGTCAAAATTTCCTCAAAAAATCAAAAAAATTTTGTTATTGCTTGGTTTCAATATTGTTTGGCCACACAAACATGTTGTTATACTATTCAGAAATTACTATAATATTCTTTTATCAATTATCCAAATAGTGCAATATCTCGAAATTATTTCTCTTGTACAAAATAAGCTGCTTGACCACTTTTTGAATTAATTAACAAAATAATGCTTGACTCTTTACTGCGTAGCTAAAAGGCCACTGATGCTAGTGCTATTTAGAAATAAATAATTAAAACAATTTGTTTATTTCATTATCCAATGTTTATAGAAATTTCTTCAAAGATGGAATCCCGCATTGAAGTTTTCTCATGGTTTCTATTTTATACTGTAAGGGGTATCCCTAATTTGAATGTCCCGTGTTAATAAAATTTTAAATATGTGGGAATGATATTGAAACTACGTGATTTAAGCATTTTATAGTTATTGCAAAAAAATTATATCTGCGGTAATCATAAGAGTTGACGTGATAAGTTTGTGATAACCATAGTATCTGGCAGGTTTATGGGTAGTGTAATAATTTATTAATAGAATTGAGAACCTGAAACCTATGTGCAGGTTACCATTTTATTCAGATTCTTGATTGAACTTTGTTTTATATAATTAAGTCCACATAGCTCGTGATAACTATGGTAACAATATATTCATATAATTTAGTAATATGATTTAGTGAGTCCATGGAAACAATTTGAGAATTCCAAGGAATGCGTGTAGCCCTATTATTGTTTAACTTTAGAGAAGCATTGAAGAAGAGTCGAAACGCAGAAATACTCAAAAATTCATTGAAATTAAGGAAACGTCAGCAAGCAATTCTTTCTCAAATGAATGTATCGTTAGGCAGCGTTTACAAACTCCTCAGCCTCGTCCACAAAGCGTAGTATAGAGAGACTAGTACAATCATCGAAGTTTCGCTGCATTTCCGATTCTCCCTCGCTCTTGCGAGATCCACACAAAGAGCGACTGAGGATAATTGGTTGACGGACACAAGAAGCGAATCCGATTGATGAGGACGCAATTTCACTCGCATCGATCCGAGCATCTCTGCTGCACCGAACGCATTCGATAATTACATTGGATCAAAGGTTGAATGTTTCATGTTCGCGTAATAGCCGCTGATTCTTATATTTAGGCGCGAAACACCCGCCCGTTGGATTCCGGATGAATTAGGAATGTCTTGCCATTGGAAAATGTGTATACATGGGCCGAGTCGAGCTTTGCTAGATTATCTATTTTTTTTCTTCTGCGACGAAGAAAAATGTATAGTAGCTATTTCGAAAAGGAAAGCACGTCCTCTGTCATTAAAGCGATGCATGTGAGGAGAAGGGTTGAGTGTATTGTGCGACATTAAGCATTTACGAGTGCACAAAAATGACAAACAGGTGCAAAGTGCAACTTTACGCACGCTTGATAAGCTGCAAAGGGTATAGCTTTAGGCACTACACACGGCATAAAGTATTGTTTAGCAGGCGAGAAGTTTCAGCAAGAACCTTTTCCCGCATACTTTGAACTAGACGTTGAAGAGGTTGATGGATTTTCGGCTAGGATAAGATTCCGAATGACGAATAGAACAGTTTGTCGCTGTTGAGCTGAGCATATTGTGTGCAGTATAGGGGAATTGGACGTAGACTGATTGGCTGTTGAGGAAAGCCAATGGAATTTCCATTAGGGCTGCACAGTGTTTGATCGAGAAAAGCTCTCGGTTTCTCCGCAGCCAGCCTACTATACACGCTCCATTGGAGATTGATTACGATTCCGAAATTCATCTCGGAATACGCTCTCGAGAGTCTTCTCGATTCGCTGCGGCCTGCGACGGCGAGAGAACGGGAAAACTTGTGCTGATAATTGACATAGCCACCAATATCCTCTTTAACAGACGCAATATAATATGTCTGGAGAAGTTTGCGCAAGTAATTGGAATACCGAACGTAATCAATGGAAGCAAGTCTGTGAGTTTAGCGTGCGAATGGCTCAACTTTGAGTGAAGATTCCCCGAGAAGTTGCCGTAGCGCAGTATCGGCATCGAGACGGTCTATGCGGAAAAAAACAAAGAAGCGCACAAAGTCTGCAGAGAGAAAATTGCAAAGCAGTAGCAGCAGCAGCAGCAGCAGCAGCAGCAGCAGCAAAGAGCTATGTCGTAATTTACGGAGGAAAAAAATTGCTCAATACGACAATGAGAACTGTATGGAAAGTTACAAATTCTACTTATTACAGTTGTTTCAAATTCAAAGAATAACGAAATTCAATCGCTGAAACTGTCGGATCGCTAAATTCAATAAACCATTGATTTGAAAGGAGGTCCCGCTGATGATGGTTCTTGTCTGGACGTTGTGGATGTTTCGAGCGAAAGTATTGAGTAAAGGAGTCTGCTGCCAATGAGTATTTGTAGAGAAAAATGAATGAGGAGGAACGAGGAGGTGAGAAGAAGAAGAAGAAGAAGAAGAAGAAGAAGAAGAAGAAGAAGAAGAAGAAGAGGAAAGCGGAGTGTGCAGGCGCGCGTTAGGAACGGCCGCACGAGAACCGCGGGCGCGCAGGTACTGCATCTACTGCATCTCTATAAGACGACTATACTCACCGGAATGCGTAGACAGCCTTCCGGTGGAGGGTTGAGTGGCGTGCGCTGCCCTGGCGATCGCGTCCTCGCTGCTGTGTGCGCTGCTCGCCGCGCTGACCGGGCTGTCGGCTCCCGCGCCGCGAGCCTGTCCAATCCTGGGCGTCTCGGCCGTGGAGGGGCACATCGAGCCGGGATGGTGACTCGGCGTCGGCCTCGCGGGCCCGCGCGAGCCCAGCGGACTCGGACTCGGCGAGAAGACCGAGTGCCCGCCGAGCGAGTGGGTGCCGCGCATGTCCAGCGGCGAGACCAGCATCTCCTCCAGGGGGATGCGACCCCGTGACTCCACGAGACCCGGTGTGCTCTGGCACCTGCCCATCGCCGCTGCGAATTTCAAGCCAAAATTCCAACGTCAGACACCGGCAGCTTCACCGCCACTGCCCACTACTCCGCAGCTACCGCATGCACCGCCCCGCCCCCAACCCTCCTCAGACTCGCGCAAATGTATCTCTACTGGAGCTTTCTGCCCCCACTGCTGCCACTTTCCCTCTACCCTTTAGTCTATTTTAACTATTACTATTTTTCCTCAACCTTCCCACTTTCCCCATCCTATACTGCCTATAGTCATCATCTCAAAATTATTTATCTCTAACTGTCCGAATCTTACTTGAATTAAAAAATCGTTAGATCTCAGATGGTTTATTGAAATAGCCAAGATGAAACGCTGAACCTTACTCTGTGTAACAGCTATATTTGCCGACATTTTTCTTCCTTCTTTTTAATATCTACATTTCTTTGGAATTTCCATGCAGTTGCTCAAGCACAAACAAATTCATAAAATTGCAGTATACAAGCGTAAATTAGTTGACAAACTTTAGTTTGCGTATACTGAAAGAAAAGGTCATTTTACAAGCTGGATTAAGTTTATTTTTTGCCTTAATTTTCATATGTCACGCATCCTCATCAAGAATATTCAAATTATAACTATGCCGACTAAAAAACTGCTCAGTCAAACAACTTCAACATGGTTACATTTTACGAAAGTTTTCGTAAACAATTAGATATCGCCTTCCTCTCATCGCGCATGTTTTGGGTAGGAAAAGATACTCCTACGACAAATATATTTGATGAGGATGCTTAAAATGTGTAAAACAAAAAGATTAGAATTGGTTTTCGTAACTATTGTTGCATCTGCGCAGCTACAATGCTTTAGGCTCAAAGCTATTTCCACATTAATGGATTTCTGAAAATGGTGCTACAGCAGTGGGGGATAAGTGGAAAAGCTTGGCTTTGGTCAGACCAGGATTGTACGGACTGCAGCGATCATCGCGATACTGAATCGTTGAGCTGAAATTTGATAATCGACACTTGTCGATTAGCGATTTTTCCTGGTGAGAGGCCGCATGATTTATGTAACGAACCATCAATTCAGCGAATAGAGAAATAATTCATCGATAGCCGAGCTGTTCATTAGCTAACCGAGTCAAGGGCTGTTTATCGAAAAGTCCGTTAGTTTATTCGCCAATTAATAATTGGTCGGTATACACAGTATATAAAATTACACTGCACACAGCTGCGCGTACAAGCATCGAGTTTTCAGAATGTATAAATAACTCCTGATGATTCTGTACACTCGCCGGCTCAATTGTACAATATTTAGGCGTTCGAGTAGTCTAGTTGCCTTGATGTATTGCTTGATGTGCAAGCATAGATCGTGCGTTTAGCGAATGACGAATAACGTCGATGAGTTAGTTGCGCAGTTGGATTAAGACCGGGTACAGCTTTCACGTACATGCATAATGTATATCTATACAGACATATATCATGTAAATCATGCAGCTTTCACGCATATCCAACTCAATATGTGCGTTATACCCAGAGAATTCGTCAATTAATTAGTAGCGGCGATTAAGCTGAATAAAAAATATATACTCCTACGCTGCGGCAGCGCAGCGATTCGAACGCAGTAACCTTTCTCGTTCCATATCCTGTATTACCTATCGAGTAAATGACTGCTATGTACATTGAATTAATAATATCGTTGATGAGATTATTCCGAAACTCCGACAAGAAGGAAAACCGACAAAGCATTAATCAATCATACATATGCATATACAGGTATTAACGCACGAATTATATATGTATACCAGGCACTGAGTATTTCAAGTTTCGCGCGCAATTTATCAACACTATATTATACAAGTAAAAAAAGCGCCGCGTGTCACTTGTGTGTGTGTGTGTGTGTGTGTGCGCGCGCGCATTAGGGGAATTTTCATTTTCTCAGGAAGATCTACTCGAGATAACTCGCTACTTAGTTTTGTGTTCTAAGGCTCGATTGCCAAGAAGCTAATTAATTACTGCGAGTGTACTTGCTGCTCTACGTAAATTTCTGTCTGTCTGGTACACGTTAGCTTTAGTGAGCACTTATTACGACGAGATGCATATGGAAAACTTGTTGTTTTTACGTCAACTGTCCTATAAAACAATATAGATGACGAAATCCGTCTTTTTCATTCACTTTTTTGCCCCCAAAAGTTGCGAAAAAAAAATCTCGGGCTACATCGACCGGATAAGGTTTTTTCTGTTCTAGAGTACGTACAGAACAAGAAAAAATAGTGTACCCACGAAATCGATTTTATGACACTGTTTTTTCTTGCCATCTTTGCGATTTTATGCAGAGATTATTACGCATTTTTTAGCAAAATATTCTGGATTTTTTCGAATGTTTAAGCCTATTTATATGTTTATTTAGCCTTGCATTCGAAAAAATCAAGAATATTCTGCTAAAAAATGCGTAATAATCTCTGCATAAAGTCACAAAGATGGCCAAAAAAGACAGTGTCACAAGATCGATTTCGTGAGTACACTATTTTTTTCTTGTTCTGTGCGCCCTGTAGAACAAAATAACGGAAAAGTACGTTTTTATTCATTTTTTATAGTTATTATATAATCTCATACTTTCAATTAAAAAGTTCAAACTAGATCGCATGTTTTTAAAATTCAAATTTCACGCCGCAAAACGCAGAGGTCAAATCAACTAATTTATATTTTACTGAACTATGAAAAATAATGAGGATAAATTTATTCAAATGTATATATATATATATACAGTCAACAATGATTTGTCTATCTTTCCAAATAAGGTAGATTATTCACCGTATAAAAATTACTACAGATAATGTGAAAAATTTTAAACTTCCATTCTAAGCGTTGTAACTATATTGAGACCTGTAACATTTTGTCAATTGTCAGAGTGGTAATTTTACGAAGGATTTTTCACATTATTCATGCATGCATGTATCTCATAGAATATTTTAACTATGTTGGAAAATAATATAATTCATTACTATCTCCGAGGCGCAAAATAACTTTAAATTGATTTGTCTCAAAATTCTAAAAATGTCATTTGATTCCTTGTCTTCTGGACGTGTCAACATTATGGAGCTATTAGTAAATTAGTTTGTGGCGTGAACTTTGAATTTTTAAATGTTCCCAGCAGATATTACGAATTAGAAATTAATGAGAAATTATTTGGCCTGTTAAGACTTTAAGAAGACAGACGAGGGGAAGTATCGTCGAGCAAAAGGAATGACTACATTTTCCAAGTATGCAATGTAAGAGCTGCGTCATTCTATTTTGAGAAGGCTTACAGGCTTAACAGAAGGAGAACAAGCACGACAACGAAGCCGGAATAAGATGAGATCGACCTTCGTGCGTGCGCGAATTTGGAATATATATTATACCGTGAAATAAATAACCGAGAAACACGCAATGAAGCAGAAACGAGAAGATGAGAAGAGAAGCCGAGAAAAAAAGAATGAAATTTAGTGAAAAACAAAGAACAAGCGGAAACATGTAAAAATAAGATGGACATATGTAAGGGTTCAGGATACTTCACAATTGCAGGCTGTCCAGTAGTTACAGTGAGCTTGAATAAGTAGGCCACGAGTCGATCGAGTTGACCATACACGCATTTGTATATAGGTATAGTGTATACGAGCTTGATAGTCCTGACTTTTGAATATCTCAATTTATTGTAGAAAATCGGTTATTTACGCTGCTTGGCGACGTTAATTAGCAGAGCCCCGAGCACGCTGCGTACATTTCTTTTTTCTTACTGCGCATATTATAAATCTTGTGTTCTTGGTTTTATTTTGGATTGCACAATATATTATTACGTCGCATTTCGACATTTGGCTCTTTGTCTTTCATTTCATAGAGGCTAGATGCTGTTCATTTGGTGACGCGACTCTCCTAATCTTGTAATACAAGAAGAAAATTAGGATGTGCTACAACTGAGTAACGTCTCTACTCATAGAATTATCAAGGCCTACATGTATACGAATCCATTACGAATACAGTCGCACGCAACACCTATTTAAATATGGAATATAAAAGTTATAGAGTCAAACATGTAGACGTGTTTAATTTGATATTTAAATTAATGTGCACAAAAAATTACGAATCGGCTTTTTTAGAGGATGAAAAAAGGTAAAGAAAGAAAGAAAAGCATTGAGGATGAAATGAAAAGAAATTAAGACCAAATTAAGATTAGCTATAGAGGACACGATAACAAATAGTTTGAAAGTATACCTGACGATTTTCAGCAGTATTTTCATTTTAGAAACTGCTCTATAGTCGTACACGCTAGTATGCTCAATCGTCCTCATTATAACAATGGAATTTGAATTTTAAATCATGGTAATAATCACTTTATATTTCATCAAATTGCGATTTTTTAAAACATTGATTATATTATAGATTAGATAGCTCGAACAAAAAAACGTACATTTCAATTTTTTCGCCAACAAATAAGTTTTCAGCACAAGTCCCAAGTTTATCTATTGAAGTTTCTGCCGCGAACGATGTTTGTAAATGTGATAGTATATTCCTCCGAACTTTTTTCATGTACAACTGCAACATACATTCTAACTCGACGTAGCTGACTTTAAAGTTTTCATGCGAAATCGTACCAGTAAATTACTTACAATATCCTTTTCTATTTTTAAAAGAAATTTCCATACGATCAAAACAGTTGTATAACTGAAAATAATTCAGCTTGGATTTTTGTAGATTGTTTAGTGCCCTAAAACACACTCTCAGAGGCTGCATTTATAGTTGATAATAATTAACTTAACTAATCCCGCAAGAAAAAAAATGTTTGAACTTATGAAAGCAAGTTTTTAACGTTTCATGTTGCATATATATATCAGTCTTTAATAATGCAGTGGACAGCTGGTAAATGCTAACTTTACTAATTACCAATAACTTTTGCTAATTAGTAAAGTTTAAATTTGGTAACTTTATAATAATTTACCAAATAGATATTTGATTTAGTAATTTTGGAAGTATCGAGTCAAAATTTATCTTTCAAAAATACATGATCAAAATCGCCTTGTAGTTATACGGATACTTTAAATCAAAATTAAAAAATCTCATTCTATCGTGCACAGGTTTGTATAAAAAGCTCTTCTTAATACATATAAAAAATATACACTGAGGAAATGAGCGTTAAAGAGTAGTAATTTTAAGAAATTTCAGTTTTATCTATTTTTCACCTCCAACCCCTTAATACCTCCATTGAGAAAATTCGAAGTCAAATTCTAGTACAATGACAACTTGAACAGTAGCAATCAAATTTAAAGGACCATTTTTAAAGCCAATTTTATGAATAATTTGATGATATTTTCTTGAGTGCACTGCAGCTTTCAATGAGAAGACAACACAAGGGTAGGAGTGACAAAGCCGAATGAATAAAAAGTACTAGCAAGATTATTTCCAATGAAATGGAATAAAGTAAAAAGTTAAAATAAAGCGCAGTCCAAATATGTCCATATTGAATCGTTGGAAAGTGATGAATTCGAGCGAGCTACAAGACAAATATTGTAAGCAAACGAAAGCTGGGAGAAAGTGTGCTTGGACGAAGAATAAAAGAAAATGAAGAGGAAAAGAGGGCGAGAGCCGGGGGTAGGTGGAATAGCGTATGTATAAAGTATATAGAATAAGAGAAAGAAAAAGTTGACTCACCCTTCTCGAGCGGCGCTCGCTTGTACTTCTCAAGCCTCTTGACGGCTATCGCCTCGAGGCGCACCCTTGCCGCCGGATACTCTTTCAGTACGTCCCACATGTCCTTCTTGCTCAGCACGAAGAGATCGGAGTAGCCGACCGACCTGACGCTCGCTGTTCGCCGATTACCTGCGTCCATTTAGCGATTTATCGGTTATTAAAAAGGATCGCGACAGCCGCTCGCTCGAGCTACATTTGCGCTTAATTCATACATATTCATTTCTCCCTACTTCTACTTATGCGCTCATTCTGCGACCAATTCTCATGTTCACCTTTTCACCAATCTCCGCTACAACTGCACAGAGTCCACTTTTCTTTTCTGCGCTCGCTTTATGCTCTTTTCACAAAGTCCGCGACTCGCTCTGTGTATATCGCTCTCATACATTTTGCAAACTCTCTCTATGTACGTGTTTTCTGTGTATATGTATGTACTAAGTGGTTACTCTTGTATGTTGTAGACAAAAAAAAAAAAAAAAAAAACAGAAAAACCAAACAAAGACAAAATTGAGCTGCCAGCTTCGAGTCATGCTTTTGCTTCGACTGTATCTCTCTCTCTCTCTCTCTCTCTCTCTCTCTCTCTCTCTCTCTCTCTACTCTCACTCGCCCAGTTGTCTACCTTTTACGCGACTTTTTTAACGTACAGGGATTTACTTTTTTGCACGCACACTGTCGTCAATGCTTACATCTGCGACTTATTGTGGGCTGGGGGGGGGGGGGGGGTATCGAACAGTCCTTTTGGTTAAAGCTTAGCCATGAGTTCGTTCGCTCGGCCTGGTTTTTTGAATCGCTGAACTCGGATCCGATGTCGCAACAAAAGTATTTTCATTAATACGTATTTGTACAATAATATACAGTAAAACAAAAGTGAAATTTTCAAAATTTAAGATTATAGTCGGCCATTTTATTTAAGTCGACCGAAATTGAAAGCTGCCAAGTTTGTGTACTTGAATTTTGAAAATCTGACTTCACGTTCAGACAGCGTGACGTGATAATTGACGATCAAGGTTGAATATCAAAATCAGCGGTGATGCAGAAAAATGTGTGGGTTAGAAATTTTAATTTCGCGCCAAGCCATGGATATAGCAGACGAGCAAATGAACTTTAAACTTTATTTGTGGAGATCGTACTGCCACCTTGTTGTGTAATAGATTTAATAACTGTTATTTTATACTTAAACAAAATTAAATGAACGTAATAAGACCTTTTTAAAAAATATATGAAATTTACATGTTTTTTAAGCTATCAAGTAAACAAAAATAACCTTCAAATTAACAAAAAATGAAAAATTGTTGAAATATTGCCAAAAACAGAAAGTAATTATTTATGCATTCTATATGTCAAGTAACTCACCGTAAACTTTTGTAATTCCCTGCGCCTTTCTTCATATTCACGTAGGAACTATTTGTTTCTACAGACAGACTGCCATTATCAGACTATTTTAAGTTCGAATATTACAAGTTGCAGTAGAAAAAATTACTATATTACTTATAGTAAAAATTATTTTTGTTTGAGATTATAAATAGATTCAATTTATATATTAGAACCAAAGTTTTCGCGTAAGAACTCTGTTTAGGTGAGTGGTTAGCGCTGCTGACTGCAGTCTTGGAGGTCGTAATCCAGCCCAAGTCAACAATTTTTAATTTCTGTCTCAATTTAATTCAATAAACAATCAATAAGTGATAATAATAATAATCATAAAATAATAATATTCTAAAAAGTTAATAACAGATAAACATAAAAAAAAATTAATTTTTAAATTATTTCAACCAAAGTAAAAATTATTATATTGTATTGTAAAAGTTAGTGTTTGGGAAGTGCATGATTTACTATATAATTTCTGGTAACTTTTCGTACTGAGCGTTGGAAAAATTAGTGATTATTTCTCTCAGTGTACAAATTGGGATATAAGCGCAGAAAAAATGAAATTCCTGATTTTTGGCCTTCGAAGATTGCTTCAACCTGCGTCAAGGGCATATATGAAAATTACTTTATTTATAGCGCTGGGTGCAAAAATTGGCATTTGTGCCACGATTATCAGTGCGGCATAAATAGTCCATTGTGATACGAATAGTCGTGACAGATGGTGATGGCAACCGTGGTCGCGCCGTAAAGTACGACTTACGCCACTAGTATATTAGTGTACTGTTTTTCCACAGTATTTCTAAACTTTTAACACTATTAATATGCCGTTTTAAATAATTCAAAGTCACTGTAAGAGTAAAAGTATTTAACAATGATGAATATGGAGGAATGCGTCAGAGGGGAGGGTATAGTAATATATTAAAGTGGCGCGAAGTGAAAATTTTGAAATGTGCAATTCGAGTCTGTAAATGGACCGCACTCTCAGTTTGGGGTCCTCCGTCCTATGATATATCAAGTCTGATGTTGATGCGAGGTAAGTGCGAGAACAAGCCGCAAATATAGGCAATATAAGAAAACAGCTGATGAGGCAAGCTGTATAGTCATATAGGAAAAGCTATAAAGCTACGGCAGACTTCGTCTCGGTCATATCGATTGCCCGGTGCGATTATACTTTTGAGTAAGAGCCTTAATAGCGGTCGCTCGGCTCGCGGCTGAAATATCTCGGGGGAGGCTGTTATCGGGTCTCGAACTTTCTCTCTCTCTCTCCCTCTCTCGAGTCGAGGCGCACCGCGAATGGAAAGTTTTATGACTTTTACGCGCAAGCGACTCGCGATATTCCTCGGAAATGTGTCGAGCGCTTTCTCTCTGCAGCCCGCGCGTGCACTACTACTGCTAAGATTGAAATTGAAATTCAGTGGGCTCTTAAGGATCGGTTAACGATTATTAAATGCTGCTCGAGTAAGTATTATATAAGAGAGTGCTCTGGGACGCTGAAAATGCGCTCAAGTATATATGCCGAGCTCTGCGCTCTAGCTATTGCCGCTCCTGCTCTCTCCGCATATTCAATCACGGCTGTTCGCGCGCCCGGGGGAGCAAATTTTTTTTTTATTTTCTCCTCCAAATCAAATTTCTAAGACTGAATTCTTTTTATTCTCATAAGCTTGAAATCAGGGAGATTTTTGCTGTTATTGAGCTTCGACGACTTTTCGAAATTTTCCGGTATGTGCAGAGAATAGACGCAGAATTTTGGATATATTTTTATTATCTACCTTCTACATATCGCAGTATTAGCAATCAATCGTTCTACTTTCTTTGACTATACATTCAACAAAAAAAAAAAGAAAAAAAATAAATTATTATACTGCGATTTTGAGCTACAATAACTATATGGTTACTTAGTAATAACGAGGCATACTCTTGTAATCTGAATATTTCCACTTTATTTTTTGCCGACTTTTTAGATGAAAGTATTTACAGAATTTCGGTTAATTCTCAATAAAAAAATTTGGATTTCGCTCCAGAATACACATGTGGGGATCGATTTGAGAAAGAGAGGAGAGGAGTCTTTTCACGGAAAATGATAAGGCTACCAAAACAATCGGCGGGTCTCTCTGATGGGAACAAGGGACCGAGAGCAGAGGCTGAGTCAGTCGGGTCTCGACTGCTAGACCGAAAAGATCAAGAGCTTAAATCAATCTCCTTACAAATTATTGACGATACTTCAATTATTACGGATATATCAAATAAAAAGAATATTTGAAAAATAAAGGTCTCCTACACACAAAAGTCGCGTATTATATGCCCAAGCTCTGCATACTTTTAGAAAGATGATCCAAGTTTTGTTTTAGTTTTTGAATGAGAGAATGTGGAATAAGTACGTGTTTTCCGTAGATTATTCAAAAAAAAAAAAAAAAAAAAGGAAAGCTCTCTTGAAGTAACTGATCGTTATGGTTACAAAGAAATTGTAGTATGAAAAAGATTGGTATGAAATTGGAATGAACTGGCACGGCGAGTACGCCGCGGTACAGTCCATGGACTTTGGATGTGCGAGGATGTAAGTAGTCGGATAGACAGAGGAGAGGAAAGAGGCTGGTATAGAAGCTTTATAGCAGGAAGGAGCGAGCGTCGCTCGGTGTCCGAGCCCGTGCCGAGCGTCAGCTTTGAAAAGGTCGATTGATTCAAGTGCGCAGGTAAATAGGTGAACCGCGACTTTGTGCGCTTTCCATTTGCGGAAGCGAATGGAATAGCATCGATCGGCATTCGATCGGTATGCGGTCCGATTGAAGCCTGGTCAAAGCCAGAAGAAGAGAAAGACTAGGCCTGTACGTGCAGTATATAAACTCGTTGCTGCGCGCACGTGGAAAAGCTGTGCAAGGGGCTCCCGAAGCCAAATTAATTTTCGTACATTTCGCACCAGAAGCGCATAATACTTTTCTCTGCTGCCCTAATTTCTTGATAGGCTTAAGCAGACAGTAATTTTATTTCGATAGTGCGTGCAGAAATACATTGGTCAGTGCATAGGTAGGATAGCAGCGAGCCCGCAGATCAGATCAGACAATGCGCGCAGTCGAATTCTTCAAGTGCAGCTCGATCGGCGCCGCTTTGCCGCTGGCCCCCTTTCCGCCCTGTACGCGTGTATTGCGTATGGTTGCGCGGTGAGCCGCGTGACCGTGAGCGTGAGAGTATCTATATATGCAGCGTGTACGTGCCTGTGCGTGTGCGTGTGCGTGTGCGTGTGCGTGCCTGTGTTTACAGTGTACATATCAGCGATCATTCCAGAGTCCTGCTCTCGTCGTCGGACAGACGAATTGTCAGCTATATTTGCGCGAGTGGAATATCCCGAGTAATGCGCGATTCGAGCGCGAGCGCAGCGGCATATCGTTCTATTGTACTTATTTTACTTGACTTATACGTCTGATGTTTACACAGCTCGATCTTTCTTTAATGCGCTCCATTGCAGAGCCATTATTATTAAGGGTAGAGACAAAAAAAGGCTTTACGAGAGAAGACAAACTCACTACAACTCCATAAGTGTCTTTGTACTTTCATCGCAAGACAGCTTCATAATGACATTTTTCGTTTGAGATGTATGCGTATATAACTGACAAGGAGAGCTCAGAAATTCTGCGAAATAAATTTATTTGAAACTTTGAAAACTCATTTTCCCAAACCCACAAATATTAACAACTCTTTCTTTTGTCCAATGGTACGTTATGCTTCTAAACATTAATAAATATGCAGCTACTGTTACATTTTTAATCGATTATGGGAGGTAAGTTTAGTCAAATGTTCCAGGCTCTAATATACATTAAAAATGCTTTGGCATATTTTTTGTGTCAAGTGGAATTTTTATTTACACTTTTAATGCTTTCCGTAGAAATAAAAATTCTGAAGTGCCATGTAAATTTGATATTTTAATTAAAGTAGAGTGTTTGTCAGCGACAACGGCCCATTCGACAAAAGTTAAAGCGTTTCATTTTATTTTTCGGTATACCAAAGCTTAGTTTCCAAAGTTTCAGTCAAATTCATTTCTTGGAGATCTTGAGACAAAGCCTTTTATGATAGCAGTGTATTAGATATCCGATTAATTATTGGTAATCTTACAACTTTAAATAATACTTTCGAATTCATTATTTTAACGCTTCCATTCTGATTTAATTTTCGGATCACATTTTCATTGAATTTTTCACATCCACTTTTCCATGAAAAATGGTACATTTAAATGTAGATTTTGTACGATGATAAAAACGGTTAAACCGTTTTTCTGTCTTTCATGTACTGACCGCTTGTAAAACTTGATAAAAATGACTATTACCAGAAACTTTGTGCAAAGTGGGAAACGGACATTTCCAGTTTCTCTTTGACATGAAAATAGAGAACCGATTTTTTGTTTCTTTTCAACTCACAAGAGCTGCTACTTGAAAAACGTACACGAGTATTTATGTGCAATAGTCATGGAAAATTTTAGTTTAGTTTTTGAGCTTTTTTTGTGCAAAATATATATATTTTTAAAATTGCGTGAAACGATTGTTAATCGCGTTGAAGAACTTCGTAACAACGATGTTTTCAATTAAAATTGTATTTTTATCTTCTAACAAGTTTTTCAGATTGAACAGAGTATCCTCGTTTTGTTTATTTTAATTTGGAGTGTAGACTCTTTACGAAAAAATATAAACCGGCCACCTATTTAAAGGATTTTCTTGTATAATTGTTTGCATTTTATTTCAAGAGAAAGTTTCATGGATTTTCACAAAATATTTTTGATAAAATTTATTTTCGTAAATTAAAGATTTTAAGTTCATAACATAAAAAATGGCTTAAATAACTCATTTTCCAAATAAATGTTTCTCGCGTAAATGGAATAATTCCGGAAACGTTTAGTTTTGAGTTTAAAATTTAGATTTTATAATGACAGAAATAAAAGTTAATAAACGTAGAATAATGAA
This sequence comes from Philotrypesis tridentata, assembly GCA_018906965.1. Classification (NCBI taxonomy): domain Eukaryota; kingdom Metazoa; phylum Arthropoda; class Insecta; order Hymenoptera; family Pteromalidae; genus Philotrypesis; species Philotrypesis tridentata. The sequence goes on from JACCIB010000060.1 coordinate 534,673, forward strand.
ATTTTAATTAATATATTTTATTTATTGCTATTAATTATTTCTGACTTTCATTAAAATTAATATGCGTGAATTACAAAATTAATTATATATCCTTTTAAGTAGTTTAAATATATGAATGATCGAACTGTAATAAATTATAAACATTAATTGTTTTACAAAGAATGAAAATCAGTATTATAAATTAGTAATTAAATAGTATTAAAAATAGTTACGTGCTTTAGCGGATCGAAATTTATGAAACGCAAAGAATTATTTTCGTGTATTTAGCGTCGAGTTTATACTATGTTAGTTACTTGCACCCATCGTATACTTATACTTATTACGAATTTTCGATTTTCTTCAGCGTATAATACGTAGTTGGTAAGAGTTGCACATCGAAGAAAAAAATGGAGAAAGTAATGAGATTTTCTCCGTAACAGAACGCTTCGCGGCCCTGCAAGCGAGCTGCATGGACATGCCCTGCGATTAAAATAGCACGTATAAATAAAAGTAATAATTCAAAGTTGATAAATTAAGCGTTCATTTTATTGTGTATGTACGTAAAGCCGTGACGAAGCATATTTCATTATTGATGTAAGGAACTGTGCAGTATACGAATTGAGAGAAGAGAAGAGAGACAGATAAATTGTTGGTTAATTGTCGAAAAAAAGAGCGGGGCGCGCTGCACTTGCAGATTGATCCGCGCGGTAGACAATAAAAAGAAAAGTGCTTTTAAATTCTTCGCACGTTATTATTCGTCAATTTTCCGCAGTATCATCGATAAGTGATTATCGATCGTCAGGGTCTGTTGTGAATTTTCAATATTTCGAGAGGTATCTTTGCAATAGCTCTGTATACTTCTTTTTACCGGCATTTTTCCTGCAAAATCGATCGATTTAATATATCGCATTGCGGACGCGAACGCGTGAACGTGGCGCATCTCTTCTCTCTGGCGACTAATTAATTTATTCCTCGGCACGTCTCTGCTTATTTTTACAGGCAGCTGTAACGCTCGTTGGGAAAATTATGCGAGGGCACAGAATAATGGCCTCACTATGCTCGGATACTTGCAAGTTGTAAATTCATCGATTGTCGCTCGCCGAATGAATATTTCCTCACACATCTTTTCCCTTTAATTTCAATTTTTTTCTTTATTTAAGCTCGAGTTCTGCTGATTTTTTATTATATTTTCTTAAAGTTTTCTCTCTCTCTCTCTCTCTCTCTCTCTCTCTCTCTCTCTCTCTCCCTCTTTCCCTTTTTTTAAAAAGTTCAATTTTAAATTTATAATTTTTTACGGAATATTTCTAAATAAATTATACAATAAATTCAAAATTCACTTTCTTTGACTTGTTTCATCAAATAACTAATATGCAATTGGATCGAAAATACAAATAACCTCATTAAACTTCTTAGTTTGTTAATATACATATATGAGTCATTCCACGGGATACTGGAAACTTCTGGGGGCCCCGACTACCGAAAAATTTTGGGTAGGGCACACTTACCAGACCTATTTTTTCTGATTTCTGGGACCCCTCCGAATAAGAAACCGTGCGAGCTGCATCATTATCGGTTGCCACCCGGGTTTCCGGTCGAAAAAACGCAAAAATGTTCAGACATTTCCTTTTGTATTTTTGCTGTCGAGAGTATTATTTGTGTACTGTGAATCCTGTGGGACTTGGCGCTATACTTTATATATACAGAACGAAAGTGCAGCTCAAGAGCTTTAAATCAAGCCTAAAATTTTTAAAATCGGATGTTCCGCTGACGAGTTACGCACGCTTGAACACTGCTAACTCTTTATAGGGCTCTCGCAAAACTAATCGATTTTCACTTTTTTTTTCAAATCCTCGAAACTTTTGATCCAGTGACTCGATTTTAAAGTTTAATAGCTTAAATTAAAGCTCTTTTCCTCAACTTTACAATTTTTAGGTGCAAAATTGATTTTTCTTATCTATTGAGCTATATATATGCGTTCAGAAAACCAATCCGCTTTAGAAGCATATATATAGATCAACAGATAAAAAAAATTAAATTTAGACCTAAAAATCAAAAAGTAGAGGAAAAGAGCTTTAATTTGAGCTATCAAACGTTAAAATCGAAGCATTGGATCGACAGTAATACGGATTTGAAGAAAGGGAAAAATGTGTGGTTTTTGGAAAAATCGAGCTATTTCGTGAAAGTCAAACCAAACGACTTTTTTCAAATGGTCATAAATTTTGATCGAGTGATTCGATTTTGACGTTTAATAGCTTAAATTAAAGCTGTTTTCCTCAGCTTTTTGAATTTTAAGTCAAAATTTAAATTTGATATATAGTGAGCTATATATATGCTTTCAAAGAACCAATCGGCTTTAGAAGCATATATATAGCTCACTACAAAAAAATATTGGTATCGACAAAAAAGCTGAGGAAAACAGCTTTAATTTAAGCTATTAAACGTCAAAATCGAATCACTCGATCAAAATTTATGACCATTTGAAAAAAGTGGTTTGGTTTGACTTTCACGAAATAGCTCGATTTTTCCAAAAACCACACATTTTTCCCTTTCTTCAAATCCCTGTTACTGTCGATCCAATGCTTCGATTTTAACGTTTGATAGCTCAAATTAAAGCTCTTTTCCTCTACTTTTTGATTTTTAGGTCTAAATTTAATTTTTTTTATCTGTTGATCTATATATATGCTTCTAAAGCGGATTGGTTTTCTGAACGCATATATATAGCTCAATAGATAAGAAAAATCAATTTTGCACCTAAAAATCGTAAAGTCGAGGAAAAGAGCTTTAATTTAAGCTATTAATCTTTAAAATCGAGTCACTGGATCCAAAGTTTCGAGGATTTAAAAAAAAAAGTGAAAATCGATTAGTTTCGCGAGAGCCCTATAAAGAGTTAGCAGTGTTCAAGCGTGCGTAACTCGTCAGCGGAACATCCGATTTTAAAAATTTTAGGCTTGATTTAAAGCTCTTGAGCTGCACTTTCGTTCTGTATATATAAAGTATAGCGCCAAGTCCCACAGGATTCACAGTACACAAATAATACTCTCGACAGCAAAAATACAAAAGGAAATGTCTAAACATTTTTGCGTTTTTTCGACCGGAAACCCGGGTGGCAACCGATAATGATGCAGCTCGCACGGTTTCTTATTCGGAGGGGTCCCAGAAATCAGAAAAAATAGGTCTGGTAAGTGTGCCCTACCCAAAATTTTTCGGTAGTCGGGGCCCCCAGAAGTTTCCAGTATCCCGTGGAATGACTCATATACGAGGTTGCAGTTACTTATAGTTTGTTTAAAAGTTTTAAGCCTAGATTGAAGAAAATATAGAATTTTGCTTTACAATGCAGGAAAGATTTTAGTGAAAATTTTCTCTACGAGAATCTGCTCAAAATCATAAATTTTAAGCTAATCTTTCTAAAATAGAGAACTTTTCGAAAATTGATAAAAATCTGTAAAACTCCAACTTAAGATTATGCAATGCTTTTATTCAGTATACGCATACGTCTCTAAGATTTACATCATATACTGTCATATACACGTAGATACGTCTAATTAAAACTAGAATTTCAATCAAAAGATGCAAGTGCTACGTGGATTCTCTAAGAGATAGACTATAGGGTCATGTAAATTTTAACATAATTATCTATGTTTATGGTAGGTAAAGATAACATAATAGAATAAAATATTTAGTTAATAATGTCCAGATATTATAATAAGGGGAGAAAAAGCAGTTCCGAAACTAATTTAATTGGGCTGTTTAAAAGTTATAGTAGTCGGTCTGTGAGATGTAAATTTAGACGTAATATTTATACGTTTATACAGGCAACACAGAAAAGAAGAATCTCCTGATTCCTTTACATTTGATTAGCAATATATGATTCATATTGCTAATACTTGGCGCGCAGGATAATTTATTTAATACATTTTTAATTGATCTTCATGTTGTTTTCTATAAAAATCTCATTTACATTATTCATTAAAATTATATTATTATTACAAGACTAATCAAACAATTTATATTTTTCACTCATCGTAAAAAAGAAATTTAAGTATTTCATGGACGACACAGACAAGGAGAATAAAATTCCAAATATATATGTATGTGTACTACATGCTAAAATTGGGCTCAATATAAAAATTTTATGTATGAGGCAAAATTCACTTGTACAATATAATGTACATATATATCGTCATGCATATGTAAAGATTAAGTTTTGAAAATATACATATATTATATATCTTCGTGCGCTTTTCTTATGTTCAGATTAGTAAGTTGTAGTTAAAGGGTTAGATTTGAGTGAAGTGGATGCGTATGTATACACTATACATATATATATACATATACATTATATACATACTCCAAGAATGTAAAGTAAATAGTCGTTCAGTATTAAAGAGAAGCTATATCCTTTCAATAAGATGAAGTTTTAAAACAGGCAGTAGAAAAATAAAAGAAGTACAAGGAAATTCTTCTTTATGTGCAATTATGGGGGTTTCACATTACCAGGCAGGTCAGAAAAATATATATGTATATATATATATACACACGTAGAGAGTGAGGGGGAGAGAGATGGTGAGAGAGAGAGAGAGAGAGAGAGAGAGAGAGAAGTAACGAGGTTGTAATGGGCTTGAGGCATTTGGGCTCTACAATACATGTGTATATATAGGCGAGTGAGAGTTAGAGAGATGGTGAGAAATTCCTTATGTGGCTGATGCAATTTACGGATTAGATTACGGAATCACCTACTGTTGCAGAGGGCGTGTGCATGTAACTATTTATACGTGGTGTGTGATGTATATAGGTATGTATGTACAAAAGGGTCGCGTCCCGGACGAGTAGCGTCAATCGTCGCTCGTAAAATGCGAGGGGAATTCTTTTAAGTGAAAACTTCCCCTTCCTCAATGTGTCATTGCGAAATTACATGGAAATTAAAAGCGTGCGACGGCGGCCTTGAAGTGCCCGCAATTTCGCGACTGCCGAGGCTGCTCGTGAGGGAGGCTCTCTTTTTCTTTGAAATTCTAAAGCTCATACACGCTGCTCGTTGTACGTAAATACGCTGTACTCGGAGGTTATTCGCTAGTGTTTCTTTTCTGTTGTTTTGTTTTTCTATTTCCTCGAGTTGAAAAGGAACAGGTGAAGAAGAAAAGTTGCGGACGTTTGCAAGAGACTATACTTATTCGCATATACAGTTGAAGTTGAATCGATCTACTGCTCTCTAGGGTTGCGAGGGAGGAGAGCCTATGCAGCAGAGCAGGATGTCAGGGAAGTTCCCCGCTTACATAAAGAAAAAGCCTCCTTCCGCCCCCTTTTTTCCGCAAGCAAGCAACGTTCATTCCGTTTCTTCATGCTTGCGCCTTTTATCTTGAAATTTTTCATTATGTAAGCTGTGGCTTGTATCGACAGATACGAACCAAATTATCTACACGCGATTAACGTCTATACGTATAAAAATTTACTTTTGCGGGCATTTATACAGGTTAATTTTTGTCTCTGTCCTTGCATGCATTTATCAGCGCATTTCTTAGTTCAGGGGGTTTGATAGTGTCAATTGAAAATTCAAACTTCGTGCCGCACAATACGCAGAACTGCGCGAAGAGAGAGAGAGAGAGAGAGAGAGAGAGAGAGAGAGAGAGAGAGAGAGAGAGCTACTAATTTACTTATACAACTTTGTGAATATAATTCGAGTTTGAAACAAAAGTGCAAAAATTTTGCAATACTTTTATGCTATATTTTCCGCTGATATTGGAGCAATGCTGAAACGCTCGGTATTTCCATTCAGTGTGAACCGGGAAATTTGAATTTTCATGCGAGACTTTGAAGAGCCCTTGAATTCGTATCTATCGACGTGACGCTTAAAGGAAATGGCAAGACGCATTATAAGCATCGAGCTGTCGCGGAAACAGAGCGGCAGGCACATGTCTGATTCGCACTGAGCCGATAGATTGAGGGAAAGCTCGAAAAAATATAGGTATTAAGAATGGACAAGCTGAAGCTCCGAAAATTCGAGTGGCCCGCCGACACGTCGGAATAAGCGCGTCTCTTCTCGGAGACGGCGCTACTTTGCTCGCGGACGCGCTCGTAAAGAAAACGGGAGGTTGCAGAGCAGTCGCAAAAGCCAAGGTCACACATAAAAAAGAGAAAAGGGCAAAGAGTGAAAAAAGCGAGGTGAAAAGGGGTGGAGAGAAAAATAACGGGGAAAAGAGAAATAGATAGCGTAGAGAAGACAGAGCTTGTGAGTATAGGCGGGGGGTCCGATTGCGCATATACAGCTTGGGGGCGCGTCGAGCTCTCTTCTCCGCAGCGAGGATTTCGCGAAATTAAAGCCGAATCCAATCTCTTAGTCCAAAGGGTTTGCAGCAGCGTAGCCGGCAATTTATAGTCCGACCGCGCGCGCAACTGCAAATAGCGCACGTCGCGTTCTCCCCAATTCAATTGTCGTTGCGGCGCGAGGCGCCGCTAATTTCTCCCGGCAACGGCGCGCTCTTCTGCTGCTGGTGCTGCGAGACATCTAAGTAGCTTGCCGGAGGAAAAGCCTGGCTGCCGATTCGGTACCGACTACCGGCATGGACTTTTGCGAACCATTACCTCTTCTTCTACCCTCTTTGCGCGCTACTGCGACTCTTCCCGCACAGATTTTTAGCTTTTGCTCGTGCTGGCAGTCTCTCCCATTCCCATCCACATTCTTTCTTTTTCCCTCGGATTCAGGGGACAGAAAACTTTAGACCAATGAGAACGAGAATCGTTGTTAAAAGCCGGCAATTCCTCATTTCGATTTACTTGCTGTTTCTTCCTTTAATGCGGCCCTTATACGCAACACTTTAAGCACATATCCACTATTAGCTGCACCGCACGACTTCATCAACTTAACCATTCAGCAATTTTATTTGCAAACATTTCTTTAGCACGAAAAGCACACATGTAAATAGTCTTCATCAAGATCAGCAATGTTTTAAATATTTTTCTTGTAATTTCTGTGCGACTCGAGAGCTCGGCGCGCGTCATTTCTTCCAAATGCTTGACAGTCATAATGATTGCCAGAGATTTTGGAAAATTAAATGAAATGCTAGAGATAATGGAATGGATTTTTTCAAGTAAGCGAAAAGTATAAAGAAGAAAGAAAAATTTCATGCGAAAATCGAGGTTTTTGTCTTGAAATTGGAAATGACGTCTAGTAAGCAAATTAGTAAAGAAGCTTCAATTGTATTTTGTGTAATATACTCGTTTTGCCATGCAGAGTAAAGAGAAATTGTGAAAGCGTAATTTTGAAAATTTAGAAAAGTATAACGAAAAAGATAGATATATGTAGTCCAAGATTCCGAATTTCTACTTCTTCTTATTTTGAATGTTGTGCAGGTTTCCATGTATAATATGATTTAAAAGAAAAAGAACACATGAAAACGCAGTGGTACTTGTGTTTACTCGGAACTCCGAGTCAGGAATCTATCGCGAGCCTCATATTTGCTTCTAAAATTACATTCGATGAACGAAGCTGTCTTGCGCACTACATGAGAACAATTGAACTGTGCAAAAAGTTATCGTTTTTAACGTCAATCATCTCTTTGAATATTCTTTATATTAGATAGTATTTTCTTGATGAAAAATAATAGTGCATTGAATAATTAATAATAATTATATAATTTGTAGTTTGTTCTTTCAATGCTCCTTTTAAATTTAATTTTAAATTTTTCTTTAATCATGAAGAACATGCTTTTCTCCTTTTTGGAATACCATCTCACATCCAATTGTGATAATAAAAACGGTTATTACAAGGTTGATCATTATTTGTAAAATACAAGTATCCATAATTTCACATGTCACGATCGAAGAAAATGTTTATTTTTAACAGGTACCGAAAAGTCATCAGTCGAGAGAAAGTAACAGTCGCCCTATAAAGTATTTTGCTTCGAGGAAGTAAAACTTTAACTTTTTTATGATTTATTCAAAGAAATGATGTGTTTAAAAATAATAATTTTTGATTCGATGTATGTTCCTGTCATGTAGTATATGCGCATGAGAAGCATACGAAAGAAGGTATATGATTGTAAATGAATAACAACTATGAATTATGAAAAATTGGAGCGTGATGTATATTACAGTAAAGCAGTTGATGAGAAAAATGAGATTGTAAAATGGCTATATAAGTCATGGCAATGGCACAAATTTGTTAAAAAATTCAGTTGAAGTAGTGAAATAATTGGTGAAAATAGAAGCGGCATCGCGTGAGTGATTTTGAGAAAGCTGAAAGAAAGAATAAAAAAAGAAGAATGATCGTGAGACGAAAGTGGAAAGAAAAAATAATACAATTATAATAAAAGAGCAAAGAGAGAAATCGGAAGCGAGATAGAGGAGGATGTATATATATATATATAAGTAGTGAGAGATAATAGTCGAGAGTAGCTGATCGAACAAAGTTATAGCGAGAGAGAGAGAGAGAGAGAGAGAGAGAGAGAGAGAAAGGTGCGTGTGTGTCGGCTCATACCGGCTTTATACTTGGGGGTCGCATATATTTACGCAACAATTATCTCGCAACAAGATTTTGTTCTGGGGTTTTATTGGCGGGCAGCTTGATTGTCGGGTCTCCGCCCCCTCGTTCGTTTGGAATATTTACCGCACTCTTTACCTGCGGTCCCCATATTGAGAATGCTGATCTCGCCGAAGTAGGAGCCGGCCTTAAGGGTGGCCAGCACCGTCTTCCCGTTGTCCGCCACCACCTGCAGTCGGCCACGATTCACTATGTACATCTCCTTGCCGACCTCACCTGTCAACACACACAGGCGCAAGCTTCTTTTTATTTGCTCCACGCTCATTCCCAGCTACTGCAATCTTAACCACGTTCTGCGGCCACACTCCACTGCATAGTCCCAGTTGTAGTTATACATTTACTTGGCTATGTCTTTCTTTTTACGATTCGCCTTCTTTTATCGCTAGATAATATTCAACGACACAAATTTACGCCGCTATATCAATAAAGTCTACTAGTAGCATGGAAGTAGATACGGAACTACTTGGTTAAGACTTTTCATTTATAAGCTTCATTATTATGGCGTAAGCTGCGAAAGTTTACGTATTTACCTTTCCGACAAATGTAGTCCCCAGGTGAGAAGAGAACTGGCCGTAGCCTCAGCACGAGCTCGCACAGAAAGCCCGCTTCCGTATTTTGAAAAATCTCTACCCTCTTCAGCGTGTCGAGGTGAACGTTTATAGCTATTTCCGCTTTTAGCTTGTCTGAAAAATAACACGAAATATACCATTCAGTAATTATTATACTTATATAGATGTACAATTTTAAGAAAGCTAATAGAATTAGGGTTATAGGATTATAGGGTTATAGGTCTGTGGCAGAAATGAACGAAAAATGGGTTCTATTGGAGAATATCAGTTTTCCAAAATTTTATAGTATCGTCGAAAAAGCGGAGACAATTGCATTTTTCTAGCGAGGATGATATATGAGCAAGAGTCTCAGTCCAGCTCCTACAAAATGCTGACAAATTTTTGTAATTAATTTTTTTAACTCAAGGCGAAGTAATTTCTTTCTTACGAATGAAGCTTCAACTCTTATATCGCATCAATCAAATGCTTGAATAGATTGATGAACCAGTTGAGCATATTGGAAATGCATGTATGGTTTTCCAGCTTTTCTAAAGGTGTGGTGATACGCATTAAACTAATTTTGAGGGCACAACAGACCGTGTATTTACACAAGTTTTCTTATTAATAAAATAAGTTGTATAGCCTTGAAACTAATCAATTAGTTAGGTATTGTTTGGTGTTAAAGTTATTTTAAGGGGAGAAGATATATGACAAAAATAACCCAATGTTTCATAGTGTTGCGCTTTGTAAGAGTTTTTTTATTTTATTTGTTAGTATAAGAAAATTGACTTAATACTCTCAAGCATACGAGCAAATATTTTTGTATTTCTTATAAAATGTATTTATTCTAAAAACATCGTTGTCTGGGTGTAACACATAACACAAAAAGAACAGAAAATGCTTCTTTTTAGAATTTTAATAAAATTTTAATTGCAACACAGTTGCGTAATGTATATAGTTACGAATGGAAGAGCGTGTCATTTGCATTTTATTTAAGGTTTTTGTTACACTACATTTTTATTGCATTTTTAATTTTTAAAGATTATTTCTGTGAAAAGGAAAGCCTGTAGATACAGATGCGTCATTTGTCAATTAATTTCAGGCGTTTGTTATTCTACAATTTCTATAAACAGGAAAGCTTGGACATAATTCACGACGATCCCAAACCTAATTGAGACTCTTCACAGAAAATCGACACATGATGTTGCATTTGCAATAAAACCCAAATCAAAGACAGATGATGCATAAAGATTTCTTTGATGTAATAATACAGCAGAAGGTGAAATATAAATTACAGAAGAAATTCATAATGACGATTCATTCATTTTTCACAATTCTTTATTGAAAGTATATGGGCCATAGTGGTTAATTATTTTAATTTTTTCCATACATCAATTTGTCATGTCACTCACAAGTAGAATCCACTGCCAAGTTTACTATCTTTTTCTTTGCTTCTATAGCACTCATGCGAAGATCATATGGTAAAACCTTCATACGCACTTGTTTTATAATAAAAATGTCTAGGTCATTCATATCTATTGTTTTTGCTGATAATGCTACAGAGTAAGAAACAAAGCATATTATGATGCTTGTAGGCCTACTTACACTTGTTTGCGTCTTTGCTTGTGCCGTATAGCCACAACGTGCATATTGGATTCTTATTTAAGACAACCACTGTATGTTTACTGTAAGTTTGAACTTGAATGCCATTCAAAAAATCTTTAGCTATACTCATACATTCAATCTAGGATTTTGAATAAAAAAAAAAATCAGTTTCATTAGACACACTTAAGTGATTGAGTATACGTACGTGTACAGATATGAAAAATGAGAAAAAATATTAGACATACTGAGCATATTTAAATGCCACGAATTCTTCATAAAAACACAATTTGTTGAAGTAAGTTTAATAATTAATAAATGTAACATAAACCATATCATGAAGTAGCTTATAGGATACCTGACAGATAATCAAAAATAACAAATGTATTTGATGTATACCATTGATGTTCTATCTTGATAGTTTCATACGTGTTGGCAAAAGTAAATATAACTTATATATTTCTGCAGCGAATCTTCCAGAAAATTCTGCAGACAATGTCTGTTAAGCTCTGTTAAAATTATAAATAAAGTATTTAAAAATGCTCACATCTGTAGCAAATCAACATTTATCTTATCACGGCCTGGTATTGTTCGGTCTCCTACAAGCCACAGCTCCGGCTATTTATGATTACCCAACAAAAAGATGACGAGGGAGAAACTTAGTTATTCGGTCTTCTTCCGCATCGATTAATTGATATCAAGAGTCATCCGTCTGGCGCATAAACCAGACAACCGAAAGATATCGAGTAGCTGATCTTTCTCTCTTAGCTTATTTAAATAAAGCAGACCATCTGCTTGGAGATAGCTGAAGAATCGCAGGCAGAAATTTGGCAACATATATATTATATGTAGAGCACAGAGAGGAGAAAGCGCGAAGGAAATGGAAAACAGAATCGAAGTCGACTCTCTCAGGTTTCGGCATAGGCGCATGGCAAGATCAAGAGAAATTCGAGTGTCTTGTTCACGAAAAATCTTTTTGGAAGCACCAATGCGAGAATTCAGAATGAAAGAGATGGAGAGAAGTCTTCTCATTTTAAGCTTCTTACAGTGGAAACTGATCTATGAAAAGTTATCGTGAAACGTTTGAACTGGTTCAAATATTTTGATTGAAATTTTGAAAGTTTTTTTAAAACTTATCTTATCGATACAATTCAAAGAATAATAAAGTTGTATCAACCTCGTAAAAAAAATTACCAATTGAGTTCATAAAATTAGGTACAAAAAACAAAAAATTTTTATTACAAAAAACAAAGAGTTTTTATTCATTTTTTTAATCTGTACAACAAAATACGGTTCATTCGATAGTCCTATCATTACATAATAATAATATCTGAACTCAAGAGAAGGTAATTTGTTCGTGTATTTGGTCATATACACTGGTAGATACTTGAATTTTTGGATCTTACGGACAAGAGCGATTTCCTCTTTCGTCTTTTTCTTCCACTATCCTAACTGCCATTTTTTCTCGTTTCTTCTGCCCTCTCTGACCAACTTTAAATTTTTCACCCGATCCCTCTCCTCTCTCTCTCTCTCTCTCTCTCTCTCTCTCTCTCTCTCTCTCTCTCTCTCTCCTCTCTCTCTCTCTCTATCAGCCTCTTTTTCCTTTTAATAAGAGATTTGAAAATTAAAAAAAAATCTTTACAAGTACGAAAAAAGTGTTCTTCACTTTTAGTTTCTGTGTGAGAAAAATAACATAAAAAAATAAACAAAAAACTATAAGAAGTTTATGCATTGAAACAAAGTACACCAATAGAACTTCAATTTAAAATAAAGTTTTTCCAGATTGGATGCACTGATAAAAAGTTATACACGTTTGAAAACAATTAAAAATCTCGTAACTACGGATTTAGTTAGGCTGTGCTATAAAACTGTATACGATACGAGTGATATAACTGGCCCGTTATACCGCGTGAATATTACTTTGTAATTACTTTGTTACTAATTGCATCGTAACGTACTATGTTTTTATATTCAAATTTTCACAACTTGTCACTCGTATTATTAATTTGGCTTTTTCATTTGCAGCTCATGTCTTGTACTAATATAATAAGTCTTATTTTATCACATGAAAGAGTGAAAAATGATAGTAATTTTAATAAAAGCACACTGAGCGGGCTAGATTTATACGTTCGTTTGAACGCACAAAAAATAAAAATTCCGAAATACATTTGCATCCTATGACTACTACTACCTACTACTATATATTATGTATATCTGTGGCTTGCAGGAAGAACCACTTAAGTGACATTTTGTGAAAAAATTTTTTATGTTGAATTCGAGGTGCTCTTAGTACCCTTTTTCATTGTACAATAGTAGGATTTCCGAAATGCACAAATATTTTAAATGCCAGCCGATTGCATAATCACTTAACTTCGTCTCTCGTAAAAATGTTATCGCAGAACCACTTAAGTGCACTCGTTCTTTTTATTTTTGTGCGCGATACACCGTGTGGAGTGCATTAAAGCTGTATAATATATATCTAATTACCTATACTGATATAATATTCGTCGGTTTTTTTAAATTTTAAAAAATTTTTTTAATTTTTTTAAATTTTTCAAAAATTGTCAATTTGCAAAAACAAAAAAATTGCTGGGATCGCTCTGATAAAATTCTTACGTATTACTTAGCTAATTCTAAGAAATTATTACTCTTGACAACTTTTTCCAAAAGTGCGTGGTTTCTGAATAAAAAATTCGTAAAAGTCTCGTAAAAAATGTTCAATTATATAATATGCGCCAGTTTGACCACACCGAGGTTCTAAATCAACCCCCAAATCACGTATGTTTTAGGTTTGGACATTTATTTCATTGGTTAGAGGGGTTCCAGATACATTGCAAATGAAAACGTTCTTGAAATCTCGAATTTAAAAAAAAAGTGGAAAAACCATGCTTTTTTCCTTTAAACCGTTTTTTCTCATTGTTAATAACAATTTTCAAAAGTTTCAATTACACCATTAGAAAGAGCATGAGTTCAACTTTATAAATTGCATTAGTTACGAGCTCTGAAAGAGAGTGACTGCATAACCACTTATCTGCAAACTTCCCGCAAAACCACTTAACTCGAGTAATTTGTTTAGCTTGCGCGTCAAGAAAGACACTATTTACAAATGTAATACTACGGCTGTATTCGTATTAAACACCTAATAAAATGAGCCAATACTTAGATCTTTTCTCTGAAATTTCGATCTTACGTATTACTCCAAACATTGAAATCGCTTTTTCTCGAAAACACGAAAAAGTCTCTTGAGTGTTTCTTCCTGTAAGCCACAGATATATATTCCGTATGTACCTATATAGCTACTATTTTGATTTTCGTAGAACGATTTTTGTCTTTCTTTACAAGTCGTTTTAACTTTTGAGCCATCAGATAGTTTTCACAGTTCTACAGCTCAAATTAAAGTTCTTTTTATGTACTTTATTTTTGTTTGTTGAACGTTTTCTTTCAAATACGGCCTGCTTCTTAAACTGTTAAGAGAAAAAAAGCCTAAAAATTGATGCATTTTTTTCATTTTTTTGACTCGTAATTATTTATTGGCATAGAGTGCGGATGTAGTTTGGTATCATTTTTCTCTTTTTGTATGTTTTAAAGAACGTAAGTGACACATTCAGGTTAGTGAGCTCTCAAAAATATCATAAAATGAATAAATTTATAAATATAATAAATCTGTTCCGTGTACTTTAAAATCACTATAAAAATTGAAACCCGAGGATATCCCTTTTATGCTATATACAATTTAGAACAAACTGATCTTATTCGAAAAATGATGAGAATTTGCAATTTAAACAATCCAAAATAAAAATATCTTGGCAAAAATAAAGTATATATCATCATAGTATTAAAATTCTCAAAAGTCATTGATTTGAAAATTTGGTCAATTATAAATTTTCTTTCTTTGTACAAAAGTGCACTATCGCTTAATCAGCGGTAATATGAAAAGCAGAGCTTTTTGGCATATTCATAACGCAATATAATTTAATTTTAGGATTTTAAATTTGTTTTCTCATAGAATGGCGGGAAAGTTGGACATAAGCTCTTCTTATACATGTATATGTAGGCTTATAATTAGCTTTCTCGAAGAATCAAAATTTGCAATTCTTGTGATAAAAGCAAGAAGGTGCGTCAGTCAGAGTCAGTTTTATATTAATCTCAGGAAAAAACCAACGAATTTTACTATTTTTAGGTTCTACGTCCTCACTGTGCCTCGTCGGCTTCGATTTAACTCTCGTATGAATCTCAGCATTCGTGTTACTTATGTTCATATAACAACGGGAAGTTTAAATTTTGATGTTTTCGATTTGAATATTCAATCGTATTTTCTAAAAATTATTTGGGGTTCGCCGAGGGCAGTTAAATGTATGCAATTTATCGCCGAATCTGCAGATAAAAATTTTACATGCGACTAATATGAAAGCAGCGAGTTTGGAGAAAGCGTTGGAAAATAATACAATTATATAATTATCGATTTCGAAGTATTTATGTTCGTTTGTATGATCTTTATGCGAGAATAGAAAAATTGAAATTGTATCTTAGTTAATCAGAAACTTTTGATACAAGCTCAACCTTGTATATGGCCTTGTGCATTGCCTTTGCTACTCAGTGCTCGCATTTAAGTGCATTAAACTCACTTAAAAGTAACTCACGCAGAGCAATGAGAGGATTTAAAAAGGCTGTAAAAATAATAAAAAATAAATTGTAGCTTAAAAGAAAATTTGAAGTTAGTTTCAAGCCATATGCAGTTTGAGTATTCTGAAAGCTATAATGAACCTTTACGAAAATCATGCAATGAAAAGTTTAATTAAAATGGACTGAGAAAAATGAATATATTTCAATTAATATAATTATAAAATTTTCATCAGATTTTTCACTCTTTCTCTATATTATTGCAATTATACTTCTTTATCAATTCTTCAATGCGGTGTTAATAGACAAATTGATATTTTCAGCATACAACGGCAATAAATTGGGGTTTTTGTTAATGGATGATCATAACATAATGTCATTAAGATGCTTCCATTAGGGCAAAATATTATCAGGTGTGTTCTGGTAATACATAACATGATGAGTTACAATTGTATAGCATGATGAGTTATGATTACAATATGATCAATCATAAATTATGATGACGTTATGATAGCCCCACCATATTTTATAGGAAAATTTGTACCGTCAGCTGATCTCCTTGCAACTTTAAACTGAACTGAAATTTTCGAAGGGACTTGCTGAAGCGAGCATGAAGAATCAAGATTTGTATAACTAAACAGACTATTGATCGAGAAGCTATTTTGCAAGACTGAAGGAACTGATCTGGTTGCTTAAATTTGAAGAGAGCAGTCTGCAAGTGCAATTACGCAGCGTCAGATATAATAAAAGCCTTCTTTACAGCATCATTACGAGTCTATGGAAAACGCGTGACTGCGCAGCGTATATGAAAGAGACTAGAGGCAAGTTTGGCTATTCGGATGGTATATAGCGCAGTGGCTGCAGTTACTACGGTCTATACGCTGACACACGCGGATAACTGTCTGAGAAGGCGAAGAAATCGTAATTTTATCTGGAGCTCCTTGGCAAGGATCGAGTCGCGCCCGCGAACTTATGCCTTTCCGCTGAGCGAGCAGTGTCGCGGCTAGTCCCGCATTGTGCGTCTAAGCGACGAGTCGAGTGCGAGTAGCTGTAGCGCGAGCAGGGGGAGGTGGTCGCGCTTTACGATCGCGAGAATCTCGCGCGAAGCTCGTATAAGGCGCGAGCTTTTACGAGGCGCAGGGATGCGCGCCGAGGGAAACGCGCGGCCGTGCCGAGATAGTGGCAGGGGATTAATTAGGACAATAACGACTGGCGCCTCCCCCTCCCCCTCCCCCCCCCCCCGTCCCCTGCGCACGAACGACCTCGAATTTTCGAGGATAATTGAAACGCGCATTATGCAAGGCTCTAAAGCCCGAGCACGCGGCAGCCTTTACGAGAAAAGCTCCTGCTACACGCAAGCTCGTATATCCTCGTAGAGAGACGCGACTCTGCCACGCGGGCAAGGTGCGAATGCTAAGCGCTAAACTCCGATGCGCCTCTGGCTTTTCGGCTGAGCGGGGGGGATCGATTCCTCTCCAGGCAGCTCTTCTTTATTCTTCCGTGCAATCCGCACTACGAGATGATTCTCCGAGAGCCTTTCGAGCCTTGAGCTCTCTGCATTTATCGATTGAAAAGATTTTTTATTGCTCGCCGCTTCTATCTCGTTACATCGTTATACGAGCTAATGAAATAATCATGGGGATCGAGGGAAGCTCGTAAATCATAAGTAGCTATATTCTTATTTATGATGCGCGCGTAACAAGCTCTCGTTGAATTTTTGACAGCTTTACCAGGGGCCGTTCCGCGCGAATTCGGCGGAGGCCGATTAAACGAATCGATTTCATGAAAGTTATGATTCTCTTGCGACTTGGCAATGTCATTCTCATTGGCTTCGGCGAAATCATTGTTTTACGCGAATTAAAGCTCGCCTGCTCGCCTATACCGGCGCGACGATAACTCTTTCGGCTCGCATATCTCCATTCAGCTCGCTCTCTCGTCCAAATTCATCATTTTCACATTTTCCTTAGTATAATATTCAATCGTAACCGCGTTTCTTCAAATTAAAAACGAATTTTATAAAGAATCTTCTATTATATTATTATTATTATTATTATTATGATTTGGGCACTTTAGAAAATTAATTATCAAGTGCTATTTGTCGAAAATCTATAGAAGACGGAGGCTGCACCTAGCAAAAAAGTATAAACAGTTCTCGCCAGCTGCTTCAAGCCGCGTCGACGCGAGCTTGCGGCTAGGCGTCACGTCATTTTTTTGTCAAAGTTGCCCGAGGATTTTAAACCTCGCAGCTCGGCCTGGAGTTTGATAGGGGAAAATATTCGCGAGACGCGGAAAACTTTGCACGCGCGCGCGCGGCGGGAACTTTGAATGCCGGGAAATCAAGAGCGTAAAATCCTAACGATCCGGCGCCGCGGCGGCGGTTTCTCCGCGAGCGCGAAATGCTTTTTGTGCATTATATAGGCGCGGACTATTATTCCCCTCCGTATAATATTCTAGAAGTCGTAAAGCCGCGTTATAGACTATGCAGTATAAACTTACATTTCTACTTTTATACTTATATATTAAGGTAAACACACTCGTGTAATACAATGCAGGCAAATAAAATCTGCTCAGGCAATATTCCGCGAGTCTCTCTGTGGAGGCCGGCGGAAAAACGTGTATTTCATTCGTGAACGTTCTTTCGCCTCTTGGAATTTCATTTTTCTGGATTGTATAGTATACGCATTAGTGGCGCTGTCGTTGCATATACAGTAGGGCGTGCTTCGAATGAAATTAACAAAAGTCGACCTCCTCGCTGAACGTGTCGACGAAATTCCTAATTCATTAAAGCATATCTACATCGAGCATTTGCGTGACTCACCTGGCAAACAACTCACGGCCTTCTCTTCGTCCGAGCACTTTTGCGTTAGCCAGAGGTAATCGAACCACTTGATGACCTTGACTTGAAGATGGTTCGGTACCCTCCTCATGCGCATGTAAGTCTTTACGCCGTCGAGTTTCGCTGTAATCAGAAAAAAGAGAAAAACTCGTTATTTATCTTCATCGTGCCTTTGCTGAATTTTACATTTTCCGACAGTGAAAGTCAATCCTTTTTCAATAGTAAATAGAACGCAATTTATTTGTTTTAACCTGGCTTGCAGTTAATTTTAATCTCTCATTATTAAACAATTTTTATTTTTAATCTAGAGAATTAAGTTTGGGAGAAGAACAATATTTCGATTGGGTATTGTAAACACTTCAGGAAGTCGTTCTACAACTGCAGTAAATAATTGCTAATAGTGTCATTAGAAAAAACTAAATACCAATCCAACAGCTATTACGCTTTGATAATCGAATACATCTTCTATTATAACTGCTGTACTGCACAATATTGATGTTTACTGGCCATCCCATTATATGGGTGTTTGAATATTTGATAATGCATTATCAATATAGTTTGTATATTTATCCTTCAAAATTGACGCGTCGAAATGCATAGCTTCAACCGTCTATCATACAATAGCAAAACAGTATTGAGAACGCGTAAACCAAATGCGTCAAATATTGCCGTTAATTAATTTATGTGCAGAGTATTCGATTTAGATTTTACCATAAGCTAGTGCATAACTTTTTTTCGTTCTTCGGCTAGGTGTTTAGCTTCGAGACGTACACGCACACGTGTTATGCACGAATAAATCTTTAAGAAATTGCCATTTAAAAATTGTGTTGCACCTACTGCTTTAGTGCGTTTACTACTAGGAGGTTGATCCTGCATTGTAAGAAAATTTGCATTTCACCATCAAATGATATATTTATTCAGTAAAAAGTCTGGATTTTGATGATTGATAAAACTTGATTTTGCAAAAAATAAGCGAGTTGCAAGTTGTGACAATTCGGAAGTTGGAAGTTGGAAGTTGGAAGAAAGAAGATTATAAACTGCACGAGTTTGAATCCACGGAAAGTTCGTGTTTGCTAGATCATTAATCGCACTGTATAATGAAATGCGCCGCATAATTGGGAGGATTTGAAATAGAGATTCCGACGAGTGGGCGAATGTAAAAGAACGACTTGTATGTAATAGCGCGCTTCGTAACAGCGTAAAAGCACTGCGTCATAGAACGGGAAGCTCTCCAAGTCGAAAAAAAGATGATCGCTTCGCAGCAGCCACGTCCAGAGCTGCTTATTCTCGATTATTTAGCTGCGCACGCTTGCCTAGTCTGCGTTGCGACGCCGGTAATTTTACCTCGGATTTACGTGCTTCCCTGCAGCAGCAGCAGCAGCAGCAGCAGCAGCAGCATTTTTTCCCTCTTTCGCAGAACGTCCTCTAGACGCGCCGTCGGTTTCATTAACGCTAACTTTATTGCTGCGCGCCCCCAACAAGCTCGTCTGGAGACGCGGGAAAAGCAGGGCTGCAGCCGCGTCGACTCCCGGGACGGTTGTGTAGAGGCGCTGCTTCGACGATGGCGATGAGGATCGCAAACGCGTTGCTGCATCCGCACGGTAAATATTTGTTCGACAGTATCGAGTCTCAGAGATCCATTAGGCCCGTATCGATTTTCTAGGGCGCATATGCCCTTGTAACTTTGCCAGCCAACGCCGGATGGCGGATTCCACGCGATGTGACTGGTCCACTCCAAGCTGCTCGCTGCTCTCTCTCTCTCTCTCTCTCTCTCTCTCTCCCTCTCTCTGCACTGACCATTATAATGCTGCCAAAGCTCGCTCATATGCCCAATAATCATTCCCACCTTACGCATGGGACCCAACAGTGATTTTCCTTTGTCTTTGCTCGAAGCTTTACGATGATTCTATTTTTCGTTGTTTTAGACTGGTGCAGATACGCGTTTGCGCTTTGTATCTTGCCATTTTGGAAAAACTAAAAATTTGTTTCGCACAGATGTGTGCGCGAATATACCTGTACCCGAATTTAAAATAAAAAAAAAAGAAAATCCATTTTTATGAGTCATAACCGGTTTTATGCCTGTCTTCCTACTATTCGATATACAGTATGAAAACACTGACCAGTGAGCTTTCCTAGGCTATATCTACAATTCTGTTGTTAACTTAAATTAGGGATTTTAGAAAATTCCTGCAAACTTTAGACAAGCTTAAAAAACCATTAATAGCATTCGCTCGCTTCAATTACGAATGAATAATTGTAATCGACGACATGTATATTATACAAGTAAACAAGATGCTTTTACACTTAGATTTAGGCCAAAAGTACAATGAGTACAATTTCTTGCATAATAAGAAAAGTCTTTTCCTGTAGCACCTGTTTTATACTGCAGAGAACAGTGAAATCCGACGCATCGGAGTTTTTATGGCGAACGTAGGGTATCCCAATGTTCGAAAATCAAGACCTGTGGAAAGCTTTTGTTTTATAGGAATTTTATGAGTTGTTGCGACAACGAAGGTCTTCAAATGGCAAATAACACAAACTTAATCAACATTTTATTCATTATTGTCATTTATATTACATAGAGTCTGAATCCCGAGCGGCTCACAGCAACTAGCCCTTCTTCCATCTCCAAGTCACGTGTTCTTTTTCCTACTGGTCTTTTCGGGCTTTCTTATACAGAGCTCTTCCCATCATAGTTACCCTTGAGCCGTCAGCTGCCAACAAATTCTTCCTCGATGCTGTCAAACCGCATAGCGTTTGAAATCAGTTGGAGTTTCGGCAACCTGCTTGTAAGAGTACCTTCAAGATTTTCTTAGCAACGATACACTTTCAATTTTCAGTTTTGTTTTTATTTTTATTTTTCAAAAAAGATCTTTCAGTTTTCTATTGAGATCATTTATCCATTGTTTCTAATGTCGAAATATATAAAGAAAGTATACTAATAAAAGACAATAAAGAAGTTTCTGTTGTGCAGTATAGCTAAGTTTCTATTTTTCAAGTAGATTCTAAAGAATGTAAATTAAGTAGATTCTAATTTAACACTATTAGATAATGATGCAAAAGAAATGTATTTAGTCATAACATATCTTGGATGGGAGATGCAAAAGCGATATTGATAAAACCATCGGGTATATGGATACAGCGTATTCCTTTTTAATTAATGGATACATATGAGTGTTCTCGCAAATTCACAAGCACGTATTACGACCGACTTCATTACCGCAGCTATCATATTAGATACGTCATTGGATAAGTCGATGCTTGCATACACATGGAAAAATGGATTTCAGCCTTAAATAATATTGAATTATTCAATTTTTAGCCAATCGAACAGTGATTCTAGTCTGATAAACAAAAAAAAAAAAAAAAAAAGAAAAATAAAGAACTTATTATTGGAAAGTCAGCTGAAAAGGCGCGCGATATAGGAGTGAAAAAGAATCGGTTCATCGTTTGAAAATAGTCGTATATGCACACTTGCAGGCACGTAGCGACTATCAGTACTGTCACACATCCAGGAAGCCCGGGCTTTATTTACTCGTCAATTATCGAGACCACATCTGATCGAATTATTTGATTACTCATCCATTTTCCGGCATCTACAGCAGCGGCGGCGGAATAACGCACACACAGCCAGAGCTTTTCAGCTACTGCACGTGTGGATTAGAAATGTAGGTCACAGCGGCGTTGTTGCGAATGATTGTACAAGGCTCGAGACAAGGGATGGAATGCAAGCGAGATAGCAGTTAAGCATAAGTGCTAATTATCCAGAATTAGGCTGCGCGTTTCGGTTAGCGGGACAATTATTTACTTATGCGATTGCACCGGATTGGCTCGAAGCGCAGCTATTGTAGTATGCGTCTATATCAGTATGTACTGTATGGTACGGTACAGACTTGCAGGCAGCGAAACGAACGCGAGTAGGATTACAGTGGGAAAAGGGACAGGATATTTCGTTGAAGTGGAGGGCTGGCTGGACGGGGCTGGTTAAGAAAAAAATTCCGAGAGACGAGAGGAAAACTTGGGTTGCGAAGTAAAGGATATAGGGGAGAAATTTCCGAGACAATGACTAATGTTACGTGGTCCAATTTTTTACAATTACACGTATTTGGTACATCTCTTGATTTGACTAAACAGCTTAAAATGTTGAAATTGAAATTGAGATAGCAGTTGTAGGCGACCACGTGGTGTGTTATACGCCCATCTTCTACGCGGGTTATTACGGTATTATTATGGTAGTTTAGATAATTTACATGACGCCCAAGTCAATTATTAAGTTATAAATCATCTTGTTAAATTTCAGTCGCATCCTCTAGTGCAGCGCAGTCATGCTAAGGATTTCATTTACCGCAGCTTGTCGCCGCATTATACAGGATTTACAGAGGCCGGGCGAACTGCTTCCTTGGAAGTAAAGCGAAATAAGCCTAAAAGAAAAATCTGACTGCCTTGGAAAATAAAAATACTTGAGCCAGCTGATCCATCCTTGAGGACGTTGCCTTTAGCCTTTCTCTCTCTCTCTCTCTCTCTCTCTCTCTCTCTCTCTCTCCAGTGTCGCGGAGGCGGCAACGCGAAGCACACAACCTTACGAAAATAGAACATTTAGTCGAGTTTCCGCTCGAAACTTGCGCCTTAATCCGCTTTCCACGCGCACTTTCGTCCGATGCTCGTGCAGGAGAATAATTTGCTCGTGCTTTCGAGCGTGCAACAATACACAGGGGGTAAAAAGAATCCGATTTGCGAATTCAGCAGCTTTCAGACCTGTTAACAGCGACGCTTGGCGTACCAATGCTTTTCGAAATAGCTAAACGAGATGCTAAATTATAGGATTAGCTTGCTTACTTCCGAGCTGTTATCTGAGAGATAGGAGGCTTTCACATTTCTTTCATTTCGAGTCACTTCATTCGAGCAAAGAGCGACGATGAAAGAATAACCGTCGCTTTTACATGCCTAACATTCTACGTAGCACCCATTTTTTAAAAATCTTATTAGCAACATACAATAATAATCTGATATCATTATTAATAAATGTTAAACCTTTGCATTTATATTATACAAATGTTTACAATTATCGCATTTATATAAATTATATATGGTAAAAAGCTTTTTGTCCAATACGGCTTGCTTTTTTTATTCCGCTAATCTTAAGATGCATGCGTAAATCTACCTTAATTATTAATTTCATCATTTTCATCATTTTGATACGAGCAGAACGCATTGTATTTCACTGGATATTATTTCGTCCTGACTTATTTCACAACTGATGAGAACAAGCTTTTTTGAAATTCTTTTGGGTATGCGTTGAGAGCCTTTAAAAATTACTTACAAAGACTGCACGCACAAATTAAACGGCCAGGGAAATAAATTAGCGGCGAACAAAGGCTTCCAAAATAATTAGCCAGAATAAAAGAAGTATTGCGGTAGAGGTAAAAATCAAAGAAAAGCAGAACACAAAGGCGTAAGGGGCAAAGAAAAATAGAAGGTACTTTATTATCCGCAAAAGGGATATTCTTTAACATCACATTATAGGTTATAGGCGCAATTCTTTTCCTTCGACAGTTTATAATATTTCTATGCTTACATGTATAAAAACAATAAATAATTTCTGTAATTAACTGAGTTTATACATGCAAAAATCGAGAGAGATGTCAAGATTTTTGCGAATAAACTGTAAAATCTTTGTCCCCTTCCTTCTTTTATTTTCGGTTATATTTTCTGTTGTTTTAGGTTTTTTCCACTGTCGATGTTTGCACTTATTATGTTGAATTAAATTTCTTGTTATTAAAAATTTTATCTATTTTTTCTCAATATATTATCCTACGGAGAGAAATTTAATTAAAACGTTGTTATCTCAAATGGTAAAAGTTACTATTTTAATTGTAAACGTATCATATCGAGGCGACATATTAAAAAGTTGAATATTTTTAATTCACTATTAACACCGTGTTTTAAACTGTTTCACCAGTTAATTTCCAATACTTCATATCTCGTTTAGCTTTTTTTTGTATGCAATTGTTTGCAGTATTCTTGTTTACAACTTCTGTGTATAATATTAAGCCCTGAATTGAAGTTCATTACCGATAGATACGTTAGATAATAACCTCAATTCTATACGCACATCGCGAGAAAAAAAATTTGCGTATGGTATATGGTATGAGTGAAGCTTGAATATTTGCTTCCTCCTAAAGGAAGTTTTGTGTTAGTGATTTTTACAGATTTGCTTAAAAATACTCAAAACACGTTTCTAAGATGTCTGGAAGTCAAATCGAGAATTTTTCTTACGAATAATATGAAAATAATACGGTTGAAGACACCTACAGGCATACATGGATCGAAATTTTCTAAAATCATGCAAAACCCATAAAACTTGCAATTAGGTCTGTTGAGCGATTCATGGAAACCTAAAATTTTGTAATGATGAAGTTTCCTAAGTTCATAAAAGTAGCAAAGTTCAATGTGCAATGTGATAGCACGAAAACAAAAAGTCATGCAATATCAGAAAAAGTGTTTGCACTCTTGCATTTTTAGAGTGATCTGTTCGCTTTAAAGGTATTGTTTATTTATTTATTTGTTCGGGTGATACGATAGCGCTAGGCTTACATCGCTATTGCGACGAAGTGAATTATTTCAAGTCGAATTTTCTTTCGTATGTTTATACGTGTGAGAGCGTGATTCAACATAGTGTCATTTCGCGAAAGGTTTCCGCGAGAAGATAAACACACGCATGGAATGTAGAGGTGACGTTCGTAATGAGAGCTCGTCGTTGGTGATTATCGGCTTGAATTACTAATTCAAAATTATGCCACTACGGAATCGACACTTATCCTAACGTCTTAAGTATCCGGATAGAAACGCATACACGCATTATTTGTTATTCTATTTATTAATATTCATATTCTTTCTAATCCGTGTGAAGCAATCATTTGCTCGACGTACCCGCAAAATTATGTACACGAGTGTAATTTTTCAACATAAATAATAATCGTTCAGCACGCATGAATACTTGGGGTTGGGTTGGGTTGGCTTTCGAATAAAGCTGCGTCGGATAATTTCCAATATTTTCGCGATTATTTCTTACTCGCATACAACCATCAGATATTTCTTCCTTTTACCCTTTTGAGCCCCATTTCAGGAGGATCCAGAGCCGCATCGCGTCATTGAGTATTGCAATTATTAAATTAAAATCCTGTTTAAAGTAGTTTTTAATTTTGAATTAAATGAACTTACTGTCTTGCTATAACTACAAGGAGTTCCACCTTTTCTCACCAGAATTAAAGTTTAGCTTTTTTAGTTAATCTGCAATTGTTTCACTTAAATATTATTAAATATTATTCTCGCGCCGCCAGCAAATCCAGTGAAACAGCCACAGAGATTATATTTCGCCTTATTTCTTTTGCAGTACTTCACGATTGCAATTGCAATATATTTTCCGAAGCCAATGGGCATAAAATTTAATATTGTAAATTTATTACTGAGTTTGCCACTACTTGCTTTCAGTAATTTCTTGCTTTTGTTTGGCCCTGCCGCGTTACAGGGGCTTGGTATGGAGTTCTGTTGCGTGAGTTTGGGGAGCGACCCATGTAGAAATTGCCAAGACTGACAGTATGGGCCAATACTGGCTGAGTATTGGCAGTCAGTATACTGCGACAGCTAATAATTACCCAATGCTAAATCTGCACTGAAATGATAGTACCGGGCCCCCAGTACAGTTCGCCGGATTTAAGATGGAGCTGATTTTGTGCAAAGCTTGCCACTGTTGGCCCAGTACAGTTTGCTTATACATTAAGGACGGAGCTGGTTTTGTGTAAAGTTGGTCGCGTGTTTAAAGCTCCATCGAAGACGGAAGAAGACCTATTTTAATTTGCTATTTTTAGAGGGTCCGGGTAAATCAATACGTCAAGGATCTGAAAAACTTAAAATATACGAATTATACATCAAGTTTATCGCAGCCTTGGCGAATTGGTATTTTTTGAGTTGTCCTATGTTTTCGCACGGGGCGATGATATAGTGCCTATATCAATTTGTAATTTTCTTCGTTTTTTTACTTATGGTATTTTTTTCCTATGGCGTTCTGTGAGGTTTTTATGGGATTCGCGATTTTTTCTATGGAGGAATTTTTTATTATTACTGCCATATTTTTTGATGTAATAAAAGACCATAAATTTTCATTAAATTTTTTACTGGCACAATATTGGCCACTATAGCAATTTGCCTAGTCTGACATTCTTGGGCCAGTATTGGGCCGGTGGGACATTTTTACCAGGGATGACTATTATAAGAGTCTATATTATATAGCGTAGCAGCAGCTTTGTTATCCAATGCGCACTGCAGGCAAAAATAAGTGCTCCCTATCGCCGCCGTAGCGGCGCATCTCGCGGACGATAAAATACACTGCTTTACGTAATATAAATCGCGCGAGCAAGACTACAGTCGTACGGACTTAAATGGCTCAAGTAGCTTTGGTTATATAGGGACTTTGGAGCGAAGCATCGGCTTTACCGAAGCGCAGGTGCGTCTTTGATTGCGCGCTTGGCTGTTGACGTAGTGCTCGACATAGACCCCGTATATATATTCCCCTGCAAGCGCATGCACCAAGTTATGAAGCCGCGTCGCGTTTTTACGAGAGAAAGAGAGAGAGAGAGAGAGAGAGAGAGAGAGAGAGAGAGAGCGATTCGAGATACGAGCTAAAAGTATCGAAGATCAAGAGAGAGCAGGAGAGTCGTTAAAATTCTGGCTTAGGGGTGATTACCTTAATAGTTGATGCTTTTATACTGCGGGAAGAGCTCATTTCCTTAAACTTACTCTTATGCTTTATATGTATGCAGATTTTTATGCGCAGCTACACTTTAAAAGATTATCTTATTATGTTGAGTTGGCAATTTAAGATATTCCAGTTATATAGGGTGCACTACTATTGAGAACCAATGTATTTCGTACGATTTCAAAAATTAGCTAACTTTCAAGTCTCGGTAACTATGGGTTTCAACAACTTACAACAAAAGTTTACTAAAAATTGTTACATGGAAAATTGTTTTGAAATATCGTGAGACGTACCCTAGTAAGAATTGTCGTGTCTGCCCGTACGTATCAGTAATGAAAGAATACTGCATTTATACTCTGGATTGATAAGAACGGGACAGAATTAAGGAAATGCATTGGTCCAGTAAAATTGTCCAAGTTTTTACCAGAGTTAAAATTTCGCTTAAAGTTTACAGTATTGGCACAATAAAATTTTGCAATGTTGTGCCAACAAAGCTCTATGCTTATATCTATCTAATGTGAATTCTAATGTAAACAATATAACTGCCAAATACTACTGTAACAAGCTTGAAAACTGATTCAGTCGAATGTTTACTCTCACTGAAATTAGACGCAATGTTTTCAAAGACTTCATACAGTTATGACGAACTCATATGAGTTTAACTTGTAGTAGTAGTGATAGCAGTAGTAATAGTGTTCAGAGTAAAGGTAGATAAGATAATCTATAAGTGCAGTAAGCGAAAAGGTAGAGGAGCATTTTACTGGGACAGTACATAATTCAGTGTATATAAGGGAAAGCATATATTTATTTTATTGGGAAGTTACTGGGCTACCATCACTTTGTCAATAAACGTATAAGAACACTGGGCCGCGGTTCTTATCAATACGATATTAATTTAATCTCGGGCCAATATGAACTGTTAGTACTGCTCTACGGTCTGCCAGTATTTAGCGAGTATTGGGCCGAGGGGGCATTCTCACCCAAGAGATTACAGAAAAATCTCAAACTCGCGCAGAGCCTTGAACCAAAGTGCTCGTTGGTTATTTATTCTTTAGTCTAAATCTATTTTTTTTTATACTTGCTATTGACTCGCCGACAATCAAGATAACAGCTTACCATGGGATATTATAGAAAAAGTAGCATGGGTGGCTTACTATTGTCAAAGTTATTGTTATTCGCAGAGACTAGTAAATGCAGATAATGCTGCCTAGTTCAGGTGGATTGATTAAAATTGGAACCAAGCGAACGAGGAAAGAAATTGGTCCAGCGCTGCACTCGCAGCGGTTCGTCCTCGAATCTAATGATCGACTCGATTCGAAAGGAGCGTCGCTTGCCGAGGGCTATAGAGCGAACGAGCGAAGCGCGAGCGAGTGAAAGCGCGCGTGCACGTATAGAATCGCGCGAAATAGCCCCTCTGATCGACAAATTGTCAAACAGGCGGAAGGCGCAGCGAGCAGAGTAGAGCAGGTGCGCGCGCCTGCATAAAGGAAGTTTCAATCAATCGAGCGAAGCTCTCTGTCCAGGGGGTGGGGGCAGTGTCGCAGAGAGAACGGCATCGGGGGGCCTTTACAGCAGTGCGCGCGCCAACTTCTTTGACTTGCGCCGCGCGACAATGGGGGTTGCGGGGCAAGCGGCGGCATCTCCAGCAAAGTGGACGCATCTTATTTAGACTGCGCGAGTTTTCGAGAGTGCCGGCGGGACTCGGCCTTTTCATTACTTTTTAACGAGCCTTTCAATTCCGAGTTTGCGGACTCGTTTATGTTAAGCCGCAGCCTTTGACGAACGTTATCAACTTACCTCGCACTGCGCGCCACTGACTTTCTTCATCGCCATATAACTATTTCCCGCGGCTAGCTTAAGTGTTTTCTTCCTCTTTTCATATCGCGCGCACGCGCCTCCGCCAACTTTCTTTTTTCTTTGTTTCCGGCTTTTAAATCCGTTCCGCAAATTACCGAGCTCTAACCTCAACTTACGCAGCTGCTGCTTGCGCGCAATGCCTCCTTCTTTCAAAACATCAATTTCCACCAGCGGCAAACTCCCGCTACTTATGCGTACATCTCATAAATTGCACTGCTGCAAAATTCAGCGGGCTCCTGGAATGACTTATTATTATTATACATCCATGTGAAAAAATTTCACATAAATTTTATAAAGTTTATATAAAAGCTTTTTATTTTTTTTATAAAATCACGTTCATTTTTTTTCCCCAGCTGTTCCAACCCCCTTAATTATTTCTTATATTATCATTTATCTACGCGAGCCAAAGCATTCGTCAAACTTTACTCGCACATTCCCTGGTAGAACTGCCTTACTAGAAAATATCGGCTTCTGATAATAAAGCATCATCATATACTATGATATGAGTTCCATTACTCCGTGTTGCACACCAAATTTGATGGTAAGCATGACAATGAATCGAAAACATAGATCTATCTACTGGAAACGAGAAAACAGAAATTAGGAGTGTCAGTTGAACAAGATTTCAGTGATACGAACTATTTTTAAATCAACAGCTAGAGCTCTGTTTGCTAAGGGGGATCCCTACTCTTTTTACTCAAAAAATTATATATCAACGATCATCGAAATGTATTGCAGTAGCTAAAATTGCTAAAACCACTCTTCGATGACTGTTTCCATGAAAATACTGATTTTCACTAAAAATGTTCCATGTGCTTATCTAATTTTTGAATCTTCTTCAAATTAGCATTAAAATTCATATTTTAATTGAAGGAATAATATCGCAATGTATTTACAAGTTTTGTTAATTATTAAAACATTTCGTAATACAAATTGTGAACTGCTTCAGAGATGTCTATCGTCACGAATTATAAAATACTTTAGCGAGGAGTATTATGCTATAAAAATATCCATCAATTAGTATTGAAATTATATGAATGAGCAGAAATTGATTGTAAGGACTGAGAAAATGCAACGAGGTGCAGGCAATTATTTAGGCGGCAGCTGTTTCGCTGTACCAACTGGTGTAAATTATTACGTGCAGCAAGAGGCATCTCTTGACGGATGCTGCAGCGAGAACGAAAAAAGAATTGGCGAAATGATTATCCGTAGGTAGTGCAATTAACGCAGAGACGTGTATAGATGGTGAGGTGAATCGATGCCGAGATGTAAAACTGGAAAAGGCAGGGAAGGGGCAGGCGCGCGAGACGACTGGGGGTTTTCCATTGGTGGTGCGCAACATCGTTAAACGGAGCGGCTGCCGCAGAGACAAGACAGGACGCGGCTTGGCGGTTTTCCCCTTTCCCTTTGTTCTCGACGCGACAAAGGAACTTTCGCGCCATGATGAAAGGAAAAAGGAGTAAGTATAGAGAGCTACGACAGAGAGAGAGAGAGAGAGAGAGAGAGAGAGAGAAAGAGGGGGGGGGCTCGTCTCCTCCCTTCCGCTTTTTAGCGGAAACTCCCTCGGCGCCGTCTTGCCCTCCCCGAGGATTCATCGATCAACTAGCGCACAACATGTCTCTTGTCTCGTGTCTTATTCTCGCTATGCATTATTCCAGCGCAGCTTTCGTTTTCTCTGCTCCGTACCATCGGAGACACACTACCTCGCGCTTTATTTATTTATAAGAAAAAGCTCTTTCTTCCACGTCGTACGTCAAAGATCGGATGGGTATCGTGCCGTCGCCGTCGCTGCCGCTGCGTAACGTCAGCCGGAAATCGAAATCAATGATGGAACGCCCTGTATATAACCTACATACTCGCTATGCGTAAGCCAAACGGAAATGCACGTCTCTCGCTCTCCCCCTCTCTCCGTACACGTCATGTTCATCATATGTTTGCCGGATACGGACGCTAGAAGGAGGATAAGAGATGACCGGATTAAAGTCCCGAGGGACGATTTCTTCACGGCTGTAATGCTCGCGGATTAAATTTACTTAATGGACGCTGAGGGAACTCGCTGAGAAAGATGATGGCTTTTTTTCTCTCTCAAAGAGAAAGCTTCGTGAAAGTGAATTTTCCAATGAAACTTCTTCATGAATTTTGAGGTTTTCCAGCTTTCTCTCTCTCTCTCTCTCTCTCTCTCTCTCTCTCTCTCTCTCTCTCTCTCTCTCTATGAACAATGGCTTTTTAAAAATCAAATTCGCTTTTGCTTGTTGCAAGTCTTGAATGGGCGCACGCAATCGCCTAAAATTTAGATCTGATTATGCTTTCCAGTCGTAAACAAACCTTTTTAAGACCTCATTTACAAACTTATAGTAATATCATAAATTGTTCTACGGAAGTTATACGGAATGTATATCGGTTTTTTTCGAAAATAGTTTTTACTAAACTGTTGCTTTTTGTTTGAAAGCGACTAAAATTTCTATTTATAACGTTTAGATATATAACAATGGACAAATTCGTTTGAGGGAAGCTCAACGTTTGTCAACGATTTCACAGCGGTTTTATTTATATAAGTGTGATTCTCTATGAGATCAAAGATGAAATTTTTAACCCTACCAAACAATTATTGGAAATTGTTTCAGAGCATATCACGGGATCTTGCTGAGTGATTTTTACATTTTTTGCCTTTTTTCATTAATTTTTAACTTCTCAGTGAAGTTTTTTTCTTCGAAAATTCATTGAATATACTTTTTTAAGGAATTTTTCTCTAGTTTCCGGGAAAAATACGTTCAATATGATGTGTATACCTTTCAGCAGCTATTTATATATATAATTTAGACATTTAAATTCGAAATTGTCAAGGTTTGATCCTTTGGATTGAGGTATACAAATTTGTGAAGATAGCTCCTTTTAAATACAAAAGTATCTGGATAAGTCCCAGAATGCCTCTCAAAGTTTAAGACCACTTTAAGATTAAAAATATCACTTGTCAAAACGAAAAAATGGGAAAATAGTAAAAAAATTCTAAGACAAAAAGTATTCTTGAGATTTTTCGTAATTTCGTTTGCTTTCCAAGTTAAAAATCGATTTTTAGATAGACTTTCCAATTTCTCTGACTTTGAGTGTTTTTTTCATAACTACTATAATATATATCGAATTGTATTATGTGGAAGTATAGGTTCCAAATGAATTAGCTTTGTCAGATTAAATTTTCACCAAAAAGTTTTAAATACCATCCGAATAAGTGTCAAAGAAAATCAAAAATATAACTCTTGTAGAACTCGATCTGTTACGTGTGAACACACACTTATAACTAAAGGCTTTGCAATGATTATAAACGAATAAAAGCCAACATTTAGTGATTATTGAATGTCAGATATTTTGCAAGCAATGATTTAAGAAATAAACTTCTTTTTGCAACCGTGTATAATACGGTTACAGCTTTCGGGTATATATGAGGAGGCGAAATACGAGGTTGCTGTATTTATTCTAAAATATTCGAAGAAAAGGAAAAAGTACTCTGTGCGTGAACGTGTGAGTGTGTGCAAGTCATAAGTGTATATAGCGAGTAGCGGTCGATGACGATGTTCATGTTCTGGCTGCTCCTACCTATATATGCGTACGTTTTCGATCTCGAGTTGGTCAGATCCCCTGTTATGGGTGAGTGAGAAAGTGAAATACTGGGGCGGTACTGATGTGTTTGCCTGTTTTCACGTTTCCGTATATTGTCAGACCAACCGTATTGCTTCCTTTCTATCTATCTTTTCCCCTCATTCTTCTTCTTCATGAGACACACCTTGTTTGCGTGATCCATGTTGTAATTACAGTTTCAAGGTTTTTCCGCCCTTTCCATTGGGTCATGACATCTGTATATTCTCACAATTTCCCCAAGTTTTCCTTCAGTTTTATTGCTGATCGTTGTCTCGAGGTGGAATATGCCCTATTTATCCGTTGCTTTGTTTAGTAATGACATTTATTTATTTCATTACAGATCCGTGTCTATAACAAGACTTTTGAAAAATTATAGTGAAATTGAAAATTCATTCAATTTGATATAAATAATTAGTTATTCGCATTTTAGAGCAGAGATTGTTCCGAAGTTGCAGCACATGCAATTAATATCGTAGCGAGTTCCAAAGTCGCTATTCAGATTTATTGGTTTGTTACAAAGAAAAGGTAGAAGTTTGGGGTTTTTATGCGCTACTTTAAAAACTTTAGTGCGCGTATCGCTGAATTATACAGCATCTTGCGGCAAAGCTTTATATACGTACTTTTAAGGACTGAATAGGAACGAGGACTTGTAAAAATATGTTTTGCTCGCAGTTCGAGCTTTGCGAAACAAAACAAAAAGTGTGTACTTGGTTGAATAAACTTTACTGAATTTCGTTGGAGGTGAAAGTAAATTCTATCAGTTTATATCTCGATTCGTAAAGGTTTTAAATCTCCATTAATATATAGCGAAACTCACTTTATATCTTTTCGAATCTGTTGTAATGCCAGGAATCTTTAAATCTAAATATTACTAAAATAATGAGAAAACAATTAATAGAATTAACTGCACAAAAACGCAATGAAATTGGAATAATGGAAAATATTAAATTTTCGAGAACTTTTAATTAAAAGAACCTTTTTCAATTCCTGTACTTATTATAGTTTTCGATGGTGTTGGAAATTCGGAAATTGTAGAGTGGGATAGCAGTATAGTTACAAAAATGTACGGTATAAATTTGAAAATGGGATATAATATTCTTTAATTTTTTCCTTTGACTTTAAAAGCTGAATTTGTAGAATGTTTTTACAATGATTAAGCATAATAAGTACATTCAAAAGTTTTACTAGGAATGAAGAACTAAACTCATCCAAAGTTCGAAAATGTATACTGTTTTAGATATAGAATGAATAGTTTTAACGAATACGTGTAAAAGCATTTCTTTACACATTTTATTTTCTCAAAAAATTGCAACAATTTTTTTTCTGTTTTTAACTAGGTTAAAGTAGTTTAATTCTATTTTAGGATTTGAAAGGTTGTATAAGGTACTCTTCTAAGTGCTGTTGCAATCTTTTTCGTTTACAACTTTTTTTAAAGCTAAGGGCTTAGACTGCGCTTACATTTGTTGAAAAACAAAATATTAATCTCGAAGATCGTACGCAAATTGAGGCTTATACAATATATATTTCAGAATCTGACTTTCTCAGTACAATTTGCAATGATGTACTGTCAGTTTCTCAATAGTTCGTCTGTTATTTACCCACGCACAGTGATTGGTTAATTGCTTCAATGAATAGTTGAAGACATGATTCGAAAAGAACAGGAGTATAATAGCTTGAAGATTTCCTCGATATTTTGATCAGGATAACAAATCCAACGCAACCGTCTTGTATCTGGGTTAAGTACCGAGCAGATGAAAAAGCAAAAATTTGCCTCGATTTCCCAGGATAGACTGACGGGCGCGGATACTCGCGGCTTAAGGAGACGATTGATCGTCTCTTTCAAAGCCCGGGGGTTTCCTTGCGGATTTTCGAGACTAGCGTAGCAGCAGCAGCAGCAGCAGCAGCAGCAGCAGCAGCAGCAGCAACGATGGCATCGCTCCAATCTCGATTCGACGAACTAATCCTATCGAGCCTCCTGAGATACATCCGATCGGGTTATCGCCCTGTACCGACATAATTAATTAGGAATTACGCGTGCAAGAATTGCTGAGAATTACTTCGCCACGTCTAACATGGAAATAAGCCTGATAACGCGCGACAGCTTATATACATACTCAAGACTAATTTCCATCAGTACGGTTTGAACAGTCGTGCCAGCCAGACGCGTATACTTGTTTACTTTTCGCTTCGATATACTGTTATAGTGTTCCAAACATTAAGTTGTCTCTCGCACGGAAATCACGGTCGAGCTGCGGTGAACGCACATCCAACCGAATCAAACCATACACAGAAAAAGTTATTAATCGAAAATCTTTCAAAACAATATAGAAAACGCCACAATGTCAGAATCAAGCGGTACAGCAAAGTCAAGTTCAACGACAGAAGAAAAAAGTAACGCGAAGAATACACTATTGTACGCTAAATTGGTAAATTACAGTATGTTCCCAGAAAAAAATCAAGCGATCATTATCGACACAATTTAAGGACTTAAAGTAAAGACATATTTAACCGACAAACATAACGGCTGCGTCTAAAATTTCTCAAAACAGTTTTTGCTCTTATCTTATAAACGAGAGCATTGTGTCCAGTTTATACAATTACAACTATGAATTCGGCGCTAAAATTGCTAAGAAACGAGAATCCCAACGAACTATTTCAAAAATTATTTAATAATACTGATTTCTATAAAATTTTTACTGATGCTTGCAAAAGTGACAGAGGCATCTCAGTTGGAAATGCATGTGTATGTAAATATAATAAAAACAGTTAGTATCATTAACAAAGCCACAATTTTTACCGCAGAATCCATTGCAATCTCTCATGCGCTGCTACAACTCTATATATGACGGAATCTACAATTTATATTCCCTTTTTTGCCCCCAAAAGTGTCAATAAAAAAATATCGGGCTACATCAACCGGGCAACGTTTTTCCTGTTCTTTGAGACGTACAGAACAAGAAAAAAAATTATGTACCCACGATATCGATCTTGTGACACTGTCTTTTTTGGCCATCTTTGTGGTTTTATGCAGAGATTATTACGCATTTATAGCAAAATATGCTGGATTTTTTCTAATGCAAGGCTAAATAGGCATAAAAATAGGCTTAAAGTACGCTAAAGGGTCTGTCATTTGAACCCAAACTTGACTAGATTGGATGCACTGTTCAAAAGTCACGTACTTTTGAAATAAACGAATTTTGCTTCAGACTCCCTTTAGACTGGTATCAAAATCCTCGATTTTATATTTTTTTTCTTCCAACCCTCGTAACTTTTGATTCAATCACTCGATTTTAACGTTTAATACGTCAAATTAAAGCTCTTTTCTTCTATTTTTCAGCCCGCGAGTCTAAATTAAATTTTTTTTATATAGTGAGCTATATATATGCTTTCAACAAATGATCTACTTGAGAGGTATATATATAGCTCATTGAATTAATAAAATTTAATTTAGGCATATTAGAAAAAAAGTAGAGGAAAAGAGCTTTAATTTGACGTATTAAACGTTAAAATCGAGTCATTGAATCAAAAGTTACGAGGATGCGAAGAAAAAAAATGTAAGATCGAGGATTTTGTTACCAGCCTAGAGGGAGTCTGAAGCAAAATTCGTTTATTTAATTCTGAAATTGTAAAACTGGATATAGTAATACGGTCAGAAGAAGAGAAAAAATTGGTTCATTTTTTAAAAATAATTCTAAATAATGTTAAAGGTTGAACTTTTAGCTCAGTTCAACTAGTTTCTTAAACAGTCTTTTACATTTTTTAGTAACTATAAGTTATGATTATTTACAATACTTAATTTGCCTTTACAAAAATATTAATTTGTTTGTTATTGTTTTAGAAAATAGAACAAATCTTTACAAAATAGATTTAAACAAAATTTATCTACTGATCACATCTAATTTAAGCATTAAATTTGTTCATTAGAATTACAAACGCTGGAGTTTTTAGAATCCTTCTCAGTGACTGCAGAAAGAGAATAAGAGAGAGAGAGAGAGAGAGAGAGAGAGAGAGAGAGAGAGTGAGAGGGGGGGGGGGCTCACTGATAAATGTCATCGAAACATTGTACGACTTATTGGTTCATCATGAATGCAAGACCGATGTGAGAATACAGGTCCAAATTAAATTCGCCAATGGTATGTGAGCAATAATCATATTACATTGGAAAAAACATTCCATTCCAAAAAAATAAATAATTTATTCAATGAATAGTGTCAATTAAATTCACCTGATATTGGCTTGAAAATAAAATTTAGAACACACTGTAAAAATTCTGACTGTTAAAAAAATAAGATTCTGATTGTTAGAAAGAATTAAGGCATTCTAGCATCCCTCATGCGTCACTTACTACTGTTCAATGACTATTATTTCATTAAATAACTGATTTTAATCAAAATTTATCAAATGTGCAAAACAAATTTTTGAATCAACATTAAATTATAGGTTTAAAATTTATATTTTGTCGTGAGAAACTCATTATTCACCCTTTGTTTCTAATTTTTATGATGCAAATAATACTGGTCATTGTTTCTTGCAGTATATCAGATATAAATTTTAAGCTTAGTTTGAAGAGAATTCAAAAGTTAGTGTAGGAAGGAAATTTTTCAATGGATATCAGTCGTTAATGAAATCGCACTTTGAAAAGTTATTTTTTAATTTTAGAAACAAAAAGAAATTTTTTGTTCTTCAAACAATTAGAATCAATATGTCAAAAAGAAAACTTTTACGATGTTGAGAATAACCAATACGAATCAATAAAAAGTTAAGCGACCAATAGTATTTAAATTTTGATTTGAACTCTTGTATGCAAATCTACGGTCAGTAGGAAACAACTGAGGTTTAGAAATTGAGTTGTTTTCTGTCGATACACGTACCCGATCAATTTTTTTTAATCAAATTATTTTAAGAGTGAAAAATCACGTAAACACGTTCAATCATAGCGTACACTTTTTTCCGAGCAAAATAATCTGTGGGTGCAAAAATAAAAATTCTGATTCGATTTTTTTGAGTAAATAATTTTTCATTACAGTATCATTTTTTGATGTACTCGATATTAATCTAGAAGATGTCCTTATATAAAAATTTTTTGAAAAGTAAATGCATAATTGTATGGAAGGTATGTTTTTATTCTCTATCGATTGCATTTTGTCCACATAAATTATGTCAATTGTATCCATACTGAAAAAATTGAAAATTGGAAATTAATATCTATGCAAACCTTTCTTGAACTTTTTTTATTCAAATTTCTAAAAGCTTCCTCGTCGAGTAAGCAAAATATTTTTAAAATCACTGTATTTAAGCTTGATACTTAAAAACACATTTCAAAGACGCTAAAAGCTTTTTAGAGAGGAATTATTTGCCAAAGAATATTTTATGCTTGCAGATATTAAAAAATTAAGAACTTTCAAATAGCACTCCATTTTTTTTCAACTGTATGAGAGGAAGCCCCAGGTGTTAAAATAATACAAAACACGCTTCTTTGACAAGATGTTCGTCGGTATGGTTGCAGATCTTTAATTTACGATTTATTTAATTAATGAAATTCAGTATTCAACTTCTTTTAGGAGGGAACAATATTGTTATAGCTCACTTAAAAAAGAAAGATGCGTAATGAAAAACTAGCAAACTCTATTTTGTTGTTTAACTTTTAGTCTACAATTGAAAACGTAATCTTTGACTTACTTAATGCAGGATTAAAATGGATTACGTCCTATTACCAGCTGTTTGGCGGGGGACAAGCGCGAAACAATTAACCTCACGAATAAATTAACAAGTATTACAAATTGCGGCCATCCAGTTATTTATTAAAAATAATTGTTATTTATTAGCTAAAACACGTCTGCAAAACTGTACAATAATTATGAGAATTAAATGTTATCAGAGATTAAAACAAAACGACATTGATGCAGTCAGCGTTTTAAACTGCGACTAATGTTGAAAGTAAAGCAAATTTACAGTTGCTTTTGGATTGCTGGTGCATCAATTGAAAAATGTGCTCCCAAGCAGCCATGCGTTTCAGCCGTACAGCAATATGCACGGAGAAAAATAATATAGCCATATAGAAAAATTCGGAGCGCTGAGAGAATTGTAGAGAAATTCCCGCCATAGCTGAAGGCAGATGAAGTTAGGCGTGGGAAACAATTTCATTTGAAATGCATTGGCAAATGTTAGCAATTCCAAAGAGTTTGCCAGGAGGTAATGAGGTAAGACGTAGCCTTACGACCCTCTTGTAATTGGACAACTTTCTAGTCCGGGATTCGCTCGCGAATTCGCTGTGCACTGCACTTATATATACATCGCACCTGGCTTGCATGAAACGTCATGCGTGTCTAGCGAGCATATCGCTTTCGGCGACTCGACGATGTTGTGCATTCGCTTCTCTCCGCGCTTTTTCCTTTTCTATATAACTCTCTTGCAGATCTAATGGATTTTTCAATTTTCCGCTGGCAGAACTCTGCTATAGAAGATTAGTGCTTTTTCTTGATTCGCCAGCTGTCATTCTTTTGTATTGTTCTTTGAGTGTAATGTCTATTCAACTGTGATAACGCGTTATCAGTTACGTTAATTGCCATCAATAATAAAATCCGTTCTTATGAAGTGAAATTGACGTTTTATCTTGCTCCTCTAGCAGAATCGGTTGGTGAAGCGTTGTTTTTACCACGAGAGGCTCCCAGATGAGAGAAACCAGCTGTTGAATAAATTTAAAGAACCCTCTACAGCACAAGGAGTTCTTCTTTAAGAATATACAAGGGGTGGTTGGGAGATTGGCGTGCGAGTGGAAAAGGTGCTCGCGCGTGCAATAAGAGGCTCGAGATGCTGTTCGAGCATTTTGCCAAGATAAACAAGGCATAGCAGCATGAGGGATACTAGCGAAGCTATGAATAGATTTTATCTGCTGGAGTTTGAGGAAATAATTGCTTATTGATCGGCCAACTTTGTCGATTACTGTTTTGACGAGCCCGGCGCAAACTACTTATAATCCACGAGTTTTCTTACAATTTTCAAAATAGCCTCGCGCTTCGATTGCAATTCACATGACTATTATCCGCTTTAGTAATCGATCGATGTGCGTGTGCGCATGCTTTGTGCAAAGTGTTTCAAGGCACTCGCTTCAAACTGAATACATAATGATGCGCCTGATTAAGAACTTTCATGGATTTTCCATGCACCTCGGTGGTAGCGTAATTCTATTATTGGTGCAGTACACTGCGCTTATTATCGGGAACAGTTAAGTTTATTAGGATGCCCCATCTTATATACGAATAGCAAACAATACAAAGCTTAATGTTCACATGTTTGCGCCTTTACGTGAGACCATCCAGCGCGCAGTTATTCTTATACATAATCAAGTTTCCACCCCCGCCTGCGTAAAGAACAAAGCATCAACGCAATTCATTCTTAAATTGTTTTAGAAATGTAGAAATAAATTCGTTTGAATGCAGACATTTGAAAGCCTGATGTGAATCAAAACTTTTCTATAAAATCATTCTGAATAATTAATCGTTGCTTTTTTCTGCAAATATTCTTTTTTAACATCATTTCGACGCTTGAAGCGGAGCCGCACTGAATTCGAAACTTGCTTTTAAAAGGACGTAACTCGGAACTTGCTTTTAAAACGATGTTACTTGGAGCCCGCTATTAAAAGGGCTTAACTCAGAAAACGCTCAAACATGATGATTTTAAAATGTATTTTTGCAGATCTTCAAGGTTGCATTTCTCTGCAGTTCTGAAAAAATCGCGTACATTGATTTTGTTAAAAAATTATGTTTGAGATTCTTATGAATTGTTGAATGATTTTTATCCGAAATTTAGAAACAACCTCCTAGAAGGTCGCTCCTAAAATTTAGATAAAATAATAAAATAATAAAATTCAATGGCTCAAAGCGTGAGAACTTTCAACTCTGAACTTTGACGATAATACACTTTATAGAACAAACCGAGAGGAAATATTTTACTTCCTCGAGCGAGCTGCACATACGTATAGCAAATACCCGAGTTTTGTCCGCGGCTGTTCCTGATAAGTGCACAAAAGTCTGCAATGCTTTGTGGCGTCATCATTGAGAAGAAGAAAAGATCTCTTCGAAGATTCCCAATGGTGATTTTCATTGTTTTTTAAAAATAATTTACCGTGTAATTCTATGCAGACTCTTTAATTTTAAAAAAATATTACAATTTAAACTGCGCACGGCCTTGGTTGAATTGTGGAAAGGATAGGGGATATTATTACGCAGAGATATTGAAGTACCGATATTCTGACATCTCACAGTCTCTCTCAAAATCTCTCGTCACCTAGAGAGGGGGATGAAAGCTCGAAGGAAGGTTTATTAGGCTCGATACCTGTCTCTCTTTCACTCACTCTGCATGTGAACTGTACTCCAACATAGTCTTCACGCATTGACCAAATTCCATCCAGTTGGCAGTTGGTATTACTGGATTTTTTCCAAGCATTAATATTTAAGTATCATTTTAACCGAACTAAAGTTCGATTAAAATTTGCTAAAGTATGAGCTAATTTCTATTCCGTCAGTCACAATTATTAGGGAATCATGCATTTATAAATTGCAAATTATCGGTTGCCTATTCTAGACTTTTCCGAATGCAAGGCTAAATAGGCATATAAATAGGGTTAACGTACACTAAAAGAGCTGTCATTCGAATCCAAATTGGTCTAAATCGGGTGCATTGATCAAAAGTCACGTACTTTTCAAATGCACGAATTTAGCTTTAGGCTCGGCCCTTTAGGCTATTAAGAAAATTCTCGGTTTTACATTTTTTTCTTTGAGTCCTCGTAATTTTTCTTCTATTTTTCTGTCGATAAGTTTAATGTTGCAGAGCAATGTGCGAAAAACAATACATATAACAATCACATTAGCATACCGTACGTCGATGGTTTCTATGAGCGGGTGCGACATTCAATTAAGAAAAACAACATTACGACCATTCCAAAAATACACAGTAATATGTGCAATACTATTGTGAAAGGAAAGGATAAAAAAGAGAAACACCTAGAGAAAAATGTTGTTTATAAACTTGGATGTATTGATTGCACGGCTACATATGTGGGCCAAACAAAAAGAAATGTGTGTACACGTACTGAAGAACATAGAAAATCTAAGGACAGTGTCATTTCCGAGCATAGTAAAAAGTACAATCATACTTTTAATTTTGAAGGATTTAAAATAAAAGACAAAGAAAACAATTTAAATAAAAGATTGATCTCGGAAATGATGCATATACATTTGCAAGATAATGGTATCAATAAGAAAGAGGATACCCAGAAACTCAATAACGTGTACACACATTTTATACCAGCTTAAGAATTAAAATCAAATCTGTATACATCGAAAGGATGAGGTGATGCGTGACGTCATATGTGAACAAACCGCTCGAAAGACTTTTCGCACTGTATAAGCGACGATTGCCTGCTACTTCCTCACTTCCGAGACAGTAGCTGACAAAGCCGTATAAATAATAGCTGTATCACTCGGTCTTTCTCTTCCCCCATTGTTAACTAGCCGGGGGAAAGGATTATCGAGATGTGCACAAATCAAATGTGCTCCAATATGTAAGTTTCAAAAATATCGCCTTTTCTATGTAATACTCTGTTCATTTTAAAGTCTGTATGTTTATTGTAATAAAAATTTTTTGACAGTTTCCTGATGAGAGCGACAATGATCGCCGAAACGTCGTTTCTTAAAAGAAAGGAGTTTTAATTTTTTTTTAAACCCTTTCTAAACCATTGCCTCGGAGAGATCGATAAGAACAACAAAAGAATTTTAACAAACTACCGAGGGATAAAATCATGCTAGATAGTGTATACACACTCATCTAAATACTTTAAATTAAATTTTTTTAACATGGTAAGCTATAGTTATACGAGTATGTGCTTTCAAAAAATGATCTACTTGAGAAGAACATAA
This sequence comes from Philotrypesis tridentata, assembly GCA_018906965.1. NCBI lineage: Eukaryota > Metazoa > Arthropoda > Insecta > Hymenoptera > Pteromalidae > Philotrypesis > Philotrypesis tridentata. Next base: position 576,953 of record JACCIB010000060.1, read on the forward strand.
ATAGCTCACTATAAAATAATTTAAACTTAGACCTATTGAAAGAAAAGTAGAAGAAAAGAGCTTCAATTTGAGCTATTAAACGTTAAAATCGAGTTACCGAATCAAAAGTTACGAGGATTGAAAGAAAAAAATGTAAAATCGAGGATTTTCGTAACAGCGAAGATCTCATTGAGTATGTTATCTGCAATTGATCTTTCAAAATAATGAAAGTCAATGAGATACTAAATAACGAAAACTTTGGCAATTATAAGTTTTGATCTCCGATAAGTTTTTTAATAGAATCCAATTTATTAAAAAAAAAAAAAAAAGAAAAGAAAAGTGCGAAAACGAAAATTCCCCTTATAATCATATAAAATATTACAAATTTCATGTTGGAAAGGTCATGAAATCATTGAATAAATGGTCAAGTATAACTTCTATGTGTAGTCTTTCGAATACATTGTTATTTGAACACTTCAGATTTTCTTAAATTTTAGACTAGTCAAGAAGTGAAAGTAAAGTTTGATGTCCCATGAAATCATATAAAACATTAAAAATTCCACCTTGGGAAGGTTGTGAAATCATTGAATAAATTGTCAAATATAACTTCGATGTGAAGTTTTTCGAATCAATTCTTACTTTCATTCACATAATAATACTAATGCAGTTTATTAAAGTGTTAAATGCAGGCGCTACGTTAATAGACCTTTCTGTTAGGATTGCTTTCCGCCTCGAAGATAAGTGAATCGCCAAAGATTAAACAATATAAAGAGTGAGAGCGTTTTGAAATGTTGGGAAATCACATAATGTTACCTCTGATTTCTTAAAAATTCAAAATCTAATGGAAAAACCTGCCAATATTTAATAGTAAATTCCATGCTGAAATTCGGCATTTTTTTCGACATTTTCGCTGAGTTTACAACAACAAACAACGACAAAGAATAGCCACAACAACAATAAAGAAGTTGAAGTTGTTTACTGGCAAAAATTAATGTTGTTTATTTGCAAAAGTGAGTGTTAGTGTTTATTTGAAGAAATGAATGAATAGCTTACTTATGGTGCACTTAGAATAGTGTTTTCTAATTCCATCATGTCCACCTCGAAGGTATGCAAGAGTGTGCAATTTATATAAAACCTTTGCGAGAAAAGAAGGGCGTTACAAATGCCTTAAATATAATTGAAATAGGTTAATTGTGTAAAATATAATAGGCTTTCTCAGAAATAAATCCAGAATCAACAATACAAGAAACTATTCAGTCAAAACACAAACTACCACTATTTTAAGAGCATGAAACAATTGTTTCTATTTCGAAAATCTAAATGAGTAAGCAATCTGCAATTGATCTTTCAGATATAATAGTGAAAGACAATGAGATATTAAATATGTCTTGTAATAGTTTCTATTGGGATGCACATTATAACTTGTAGAATATCAAGCAAATTACGATTGTGTATAGAATAAAAATGAAAGCAATTATTAGAACTTAAACCGAAAAAATGTAGACGAATTTGGGTTGAAATGCCAGCTCTCTCGGTGTACTTTAAGCCTATTTATACGGCTATTTAGCCTTGCGGCTATTCGAAACACAAGTAAATAGATAATTGAATAAAATGTGATGGTAACTAAATAATAATAATCATGAATAATTACTGTGACAAGATCGATTTTGTGGGTACAGAATGTTTTTCTTGTTCTGCACGTCCTAATATGGGACAGAAAAAGCTTTGTCCGGCCGATGTAGCCCGAGATTTTTTTGCCGCAACTTTTGGGGTCAAAAAAGTAAATGGAAAATCGGATTTCCTAGCTCATGTAGAGGCAAGCGATGCAATTTGAGCGCGAGAGCATGAGCTGGGATTTTCTCGAAAGGCTAGCAGCAGCTCCGATATACGTGGTCTAGTGCTGCAGTGCAGGAGCGGAGCCGGAGCCTCGAAGAGCGCGCGCAGTAAATCGGCGTCGATTGAAAGGGCCCAGCTGGCAGGAGAGGATGATGAGGTCGTCCTTGCGGATGCCAGTGAACCGTACGTGCGGTCGGAAAAGAAAGAGACGTCTTGTGTCCGCTTTCTTTTCGCTGACACGGGAGAGAAGCGGCTCCTTCGAGGTGGAAAACGCTTCATCGGCCTTATAAACGTTCTCCACTCGAGGGACAAAGGCTGTGCCTCGCAGTCTTGAATCTGCGAGTCTGCGGACTTGCTTCGCAATCGGATCCTTATTCCCTGGATTGAGGATGCATTGCGTGCTCGGCGAGCTACTCCTCCCTTTCGCATGTCGCTTTTCTCTCAAGCTCCATCATCCCACCCATGTCTTTGCATGCACGAGGAGTGCAAGGCAGCTTCTTTATTATGCATGTCCTCTTAAGTCTACCTTTCATCGCTTATTTCCTAGCTTTCGGATCTGCCCTATATACTATTTTCCCTGCCTCTACTATATAATCACAACTTCAAGAGTCCGTGCCAACTTTTCTCTCTACTTTAAAGCCTCTTTATTACTGCAGAGATTATATTATTACTTGTAAGTTCATTTCTTATTCAGCAGACGGACAAAACTTTTGTCGGGCACAAAAGAGGCCACGGCAAAATGTATTCATTATATACGAATCGACTTTTTCAAATAAAAATAATTGCTTAACAATACGCTCGCTTCAAGTGGATCGCTTAATTTTAAAGAGTAGCCATATGCTTATGATTCAACCTAGGATTAACGTTCACCCTAAAAGTTTGTATAATTTTAAGAAATACTTAGAATATTTGCGTAAACGACCGTTAACTTTAATCGCGAAAAATGCGCAGCGTCCGGTACATTTACATAAAACTTGTGTTGGTTGCAACGAAGCTCCTCCTCGTCCATTGCATTAATCATAAAGTCGAATGAAAAGTCATGCAATGAAAAGTCTCTATTATGTAAGAAGTTTATTTATTGTTACTAGTTTACAACTTGATTCAAGCTGTTTATTCAAAATATATTTATTTGCAATTTTACAAGTTTTCTCAAAAGTTTGTTAATCGCTCGCAAGCACGTAGAACAAGATGCAAATCCTCTTCCCCAAATCAATAAGTATTCTTCATCAATCGCAATCAGCTATGAGCCTCCCCCCTCGCCCTTTTCTCCCCCTTTAGCAAATGAAGCTAACATTTTTTTTCTCCTTGCTTCCCTCGCCGACAGCAGTGACGGAAAGGACCGCAGACAGGGAGAAAAGTTTGCACTGCGAGAGAAATTGAGGCGGATAGCGCATATCGATTTCCCTCGCCCGCGTTGCTAATCAAATGGAGGCCTTCTCTGGTTTGTACACAAGTCAGTGTACGCGAACAAAAGACGCGCGCCGCAAACAAAAGCTGCAAAAAACAGAGAACTAGTGTCAGCTTTAGTCGCGAGGCTTTTGACGAACAAAAATTGCATTCTGCCAACTACTTCATTTCGTCGATGGGGGAAAGAATAATATATATGGAACTACTGATCAGTTTAATGCTGCATGCATAGTGCATACGCTACTAGCTTATCAGCTATATATTTATTAGAACAACTGGATTTTTGCTTACGCAAATATGACGTTCTTTTCTTTCATGGGAATCGTAACACTGTCTGACGAGAGCTTGGAAAAAGTAACAAGACTTTTCGTTTCGGGAGCTCAATCGAACAAACAAAAAGCTTCTAGATTTTTTTATGAAAAATTTGCCATATTATTGAGAAATTAATATCTAATAATTGAGAAGCGATGCATCATTCTCAATTTCCCAGAAAGAAGTGGCAGATTAAAGTAGTACAAATGACGAAATCGGGGATCGGATCGAAAAAGCTTATAACATAATTTATTGTCGCGTTGAAAAGAAAAGAAAAAAAAATGGGTGAATTATGCCGAGCGACGAAGAAAAAATGAATTATTCAGTGGGTTTGAGATTCGGAAGGAAATGGAAAGATCTCGAGGCACCGACAGTCTGCAGTGCCAAGATTGTGCTGGAATGCGCCAGTCAATAAGTTCAATTTTAATATTTTATAATGCACGTTCGCAGAGCTATAGATAGAAGGTCACAAGATTATCTAAGTATATAGTAGATGCTCTTATCCAAGTCTTCCCAGAAATCCTCTTGTATTATCAATAGAAGTACTTTTTTTCTAATATATAAGATATACTTATATGGGGGTGATTGATTCTCTGTGAGATCGACCGGCTAAACATTTTTTTTATTCAAACTATCCTAAATCTCTTCTACTCGGAGAAGTACAACTCTCCACCAAGCCCCTTCGAGCTGCAGAGGGTTAAAATTGGTGAAATCAGGGTTTTTGGCATTTTTTTACTATTTTAAAAAATGTGTAGCTTCTCAGCAAAACGGTTTTCAACAAAAATGTTTAGAACACTTCTTTTTACAAAATTTGTTCAGCTTTCCAAAAATTCCAAAAATCTATATGTTTCAGCAGTCATATATGCAATTTAAACAGTAAAATTGAAAATTTTCAAGGTTTGCTCGCTTGGATTCAGGCCAAAAAAATCATGAAGATAGCTCTTTTTAGTGCAAAAGTATCTAAGCTATTACCGAAATGGCACTCGACTTTTTTCTAAACTCAAAAAGTTAATTAGGTCATTGAAATTTTTAAAAATAGCTTATATGACTTCGAGAAAAATACAGTTAAATTGTAAACAAATTCTAAGAAGAAAAGTATCATTGACATTATTCATAATTAATTGGTTTCGTTTCCGAGTAAAAAATCAATTCGACATTTTCATTGATTTTTAGCTTGGAATCGCAGTGAAATTAAGAAAAATCTCAAGAATACTTTTCCTCGTAGAACTTTTCTTATTGTTTAAATATATTTTTTTCAGATACGAAATCCAATTTTTTGTTTAGACAAGTAATATTTTGATTTTTTAAGTGATCTTATATACATTTGATTCATGTATTGAGACATATTCAGATACTTTGACAATTTTGAATTTAAATGTCGAAATTGCATAAGTCAAATTTTAATGAAAAAATGCACTTTTCTTTGGTCTAGAAATTGAAAAAATTTTTAAATTTTAAAGCTAAAGGTTTCGGACCGATCAGACTTTGTTCTGTGAGCCGAAAGATAGTCAAAAGTGCAGAGGAACATGGAAAAAATTAGCAGTAACCATATTTCTGAGCCATTTTACGCTTTTTTTACAGAAAATTAATGCATCAAAACACTGGAATGATAACAACTACGAATGTTCCCGAAGTACCAATAAAATTTCGAATAACACTATAATAAAGTATTACAAAAGAGCTTTAACTTTAAAAAAAGTATGCCAAGTTTCGATGCTCTGATCAAAAGTTATGCCCATTAAAAAAAAAAAAAAAATAAATAAATAATAAAAATCCGAATAGCCAATTTTTTCTTTTTCCTCCATATGCCTTGGCATGTTAAATTTTCATATTCTATATTTCGCATGTTCCTCGGCATTTTTCATCATCTTTTGGCTTACAGAAGAAAAAAGTTCCATTGGTTCGAAAGCTCTAGCTTAGAAATTTTTTTTGCCAATTCTAGACCAAAGAAAAGTGCATTTATCTTTTGAAATTCGACATATAAAGCTTCTGAAACGTGTGTGTGTGTGTGTGTGTGTGTGTGTGTGTGTGTGTGTGTATATATATATCACATTGGAAGTATTTTTCGTAGAAACTAGAGAAAATTTCCGTACAAAAGTATTCTATGCATTTTCGACGACAAATGCGAGCGATGGAAAAAAATGTTCTTACGGAGTGAGCTTCATATTATATGCTATTCAAGTAGATCGTTTTTTGAAATTTTTGGAAATCTCTGCAGTACCTGCGCTAGTGAGTCTTATATTTAAAGAATTGAAGTCACTTTTTAAATAAGTCGTGCAGAGTAAATGGAAACCTGCAAGTTTTATGTGTACTATGAAATAAATATACAGGTTGTACAGATGGAAATCCTAATCACTGGAATTCAAATGTATAGAAATTCAGGAATGCAAAATGGCATATGCCGTTTAATAAATGAAATAAACAAGTTGACAACAGATTGGTTTAATCTATAGACTTTATACTGCGAGTAGAGTAAAATTGAATTTATTCAGCAGCAAGCTTCGCTTTTCAAGAAGCTCGGCTGGAAAACAAATCAAGCAAAATGAATTATACGAGTTCGCTGCGTCGGGGCGAAGGAGTGAAAAAGGGTCAGCGGCGCACTGCGGCAACATCTGTCTTATTCGCCGCCCGCGAGCTTGCACGCGCGGTCAGCGTCAACGGCGAAAAGCTTTGCCACCGGTCACATCAGCCGTACACAAACTGCCGCATGTGTCACATTATTAACGGAGTCACTCGGCGATTTGTCAGCGTAGACCGCGTGACTCTTTGTCGCCCGGAATATCAAATTTTCTTGATTTGCAAGCAGTGCTTTGTTTTCCCTGTCTGCCGCAAGCTTATTTTTTTCCTTACACTTGATATATTAAAATAAGCCACGGCTTTGCGAAAAATGATGGAGTTATTTTCATGTATCTTTGCTACCTTGCGAGGACTCAGGTACTGATGTATGGCTTTAGTATTAACCTAAACAACAATACCTCATAATCTGCAATCATAAAATCGTAAGAAATCGCGGCAAAATTCCTGGTTACATAATTCATTCGTCAAATGTAATTTGTAATTGTTTTTATATAGAAGTGATTAATTGCTCCTGTATCGAAATTCGTTTTAATACAAAATTTATACAAGCTATTTGTAAGATATAAGGAACAATAAAAATATTGTGATATACCCCTTGTCAGGGAGTTGGAGACAAAGAGATTTATTATGCAGGCAGTAATTCAGATTACATGTGGTCGCTGTACATTGCAGTATAGCGCGAATTAGCAGTCTAAATTATTATCCAGGCGAGGTTACGTGTCATTATCGTGAATAAATCATTTTAACAAAGTCCGCGCAAAACAACGTGAATCCTGACTATGTTGAATTATGCAGACATAACAAGGGTTGATCATTCCATATTCTATGAATTGCGCATCGAGTTATAATTAATGAATTGTATATTATAAGCTACGTCAAATATTTTAGTATACCTATTAGCAAAGCGACCACGCGAATCGTTCCGAAGATTATTTCCATTTCAATTTCATATCGTCACCCCTTCGTAACTCAACAATGCGTCAGATTAATTACGGACAATGCAAGTGACTGTCCTCTATCCATTTTTTTAAAAAATTCCAAGCGGCTTTGTACTTTGTACGAAATGTACTGTATTCGAATGAAGGTAAAAAGCAATTTTTTCCACGACGTCACGTCGGTGGGCCGGGGAGCGTTTGCAATTTTTATTATTGTCCTAAGTGCGCCAAGTGCGTCGTACGCTTTGCGATTGTAGTTGTACGTGTGTACATTCGCCAATTAAAAATAGCATAGTTTTGTATTCTCAAAGAAAGCCCGAGTTAGTTCTGCTCGCTTCCACTATCGTCCGAAAGATTTTCCACGTTTCATAGAGTTATGAAATTAGTCTGCGACAATACATGGAAAATTTAAAGTGAAATTATTGCAGAGTGAAAAATGCGTTGATTTTTAACACGGAGAAGTGCGTGGAGAATGTGAAGAGCAAACACAACAATATAACAATATTACCGGATGTCCAAACGTGCACTAGTTATCTGTCGCACTTTGTAATTCGTTATTCACGCATCGTTTGAAGAAAAATTTTTGGAATTTCGAGCAAAAAGCCTAAATTGTAATTTGGCAGTAAGAGTTGCGTTTGTAAGGAATGCGTGTATCGGTTTTATCTTGCAAAGCATCCCTAAACCTGTGATATCTCGGTGAACCGCGCGCAATACCTCACTTGGGCTTAAGGCTCGTTCGGCGATTTAAGAGAAAGGAGCAAAGAGAATAGGCCCATAAAGATTTGACGCTCGTAAACGAGCGACTCGCGACAGGTTTCCGCCGGAAGAGTTGATCGTTTGCCGCGAGAGAGAGAGAGAGAGAGAGAGAGAGAGAGAGAGAGAGAGAGAGAGAGAGAGAGAGAGAGAGAGGAGAAACGAGATACGGAACGATGACGCCGGGAAGAATGTGCGCTATTTTTAGTGAAAAGCGAGCGACGGCGTGAGATATTGCCAAAGCGAAATCGAGAGAAGATTCCGGAAGGCCAACCAACTCTAGGCGAGAACAAAAGCTGCTGCTGCTGCTGCTACTGCTACTGCTGCTTGCTGCGCTGTGTACCCGAAGTCAGATAAATTTCTCGATCTCGGAATACTCTCCGTAGGGAAAAGATACTGATTTTAACTCGACTGAATGAAACGCATAGCCTGGCAATCCAAGCAAGCAGTTCTTCAAAAATTAATGCCGCCTGGCTGAATGCAACTGTTCTATATACTTTCCAAATCTAATACATCTCCAATATTTACTACAAGACTTGGTCCTCTATTTACTCTTGTCTAGCTTGCTTCGACGATTAAATATGATCACTATGTAACTCCTGATGCATTTCACAACAAGTTTTTACTTTTCACGCTAGCTTCTGTCAATATTTTTTTTCGTTTTAGCTATTTATTGATTGCAACATTCAATCAATCAAGTGACACTTATATACCGGTTATATCAAATAATCAAAAACTATGATTCTTTCTGTGCCGGCAATATCGTATTTAGTAATATAGTAATAGTGGAAGTTACGTGAATTATTACCCACAACTTGAAGAAAGTATTTACTAATTACCAGTGATTTCAGCTTCCTCGACATTCGGTTTGAGAAAATTATTCTGTCTTTGCCCGTTGAATAATCGAATGAAGCGCACTTGAGCGCTTGAGCGCTACATCACGCCATACGTTAATAACAGGATAATTTAGCCTGGATGAAAATTTGGCGAGCGAGCGCGCAAGCTCGTATTGCACAGCTGCACGCGTTTTCAGCCCCGCCAGTACTTATTTCGAAGCTCGCCATGCCCCTGAAAAATTGAGTAGCGAAGTAAAGAAAAGCTAGGGAGGAGAGCGCTGCGCACAATAACACTGAATCACGCTAAAACATTAACGAGAGCAACGGCGCACTCCTTTATTTATTTATCCGAGCTGCACCGCGGGGAGTCGAGCATCCGAGCATTTAGTCACCGAGCATAGATGCGCAATAGTACACAGTCTATATGTATATAATATATATGCGTAGAGGACAGAAGAAGCTCGTCGAAGAGAATGAGGCCTGCAGGGCGGGCGGAGGAGAAAACACAAAGAGAAAAAGCTACGAGGCTTTAACTGGACGTCGGTCTCGAGTCGGCTGGGCTACAGCTGCTCGTGTGGAACGAGCTTTGCCGTTTAGCTGTTTGCCGGGAGGCTGAGCCCCCACTGCAGCCATGTGTAACGCACATAAACGCCGCTACTCCCGCATGGAAAACTAGAGCTGTAAAACAGATAAATTTGATTGACTCGACTTGTACGTCGAGAAAAGGCTACTGATCGACGACATATAAGTAAAGCGTTAGGAACCAATTATAAATTGTGCGTTACGTTTGTGCATACTAGAAAACGTGCTGCCATACAGAAGATAAAGCCTCGTGCAAGTTGACCGTCTACTGTGTCATCGCGTGCAAGCTGAATAAAATCAATCGCACCGCGCGAGAACCCGTGCATTCTGCTCTAATTTTTGCTATTGCAGCTGACATCGCATTATTAATGTGTAATTCCTCTCGTGCGCAGACTCGCTGCAGCTAATGGATTTTCCAAATTTCTACATTGCTGCTCATCATTTGAAATGTTGCGTGTGAAAGAAGAAGAAAAGCTTTGTAAGCAAATTCCCTTTCACAAAAACAGATGGTCCATTTGCAGAAGTGAGTGAAGATTAATTATTTATAAGCAGGATGCGATGTAAGAAAAAAAAAATGTAGACTATAAGCGAGCATAAGAGAGTGGATTATCGCTTCTAAAGAATCATTCTAGCGCGGCGCAATGCACTGCAGTAGCAGCAGCAGCAGCAGCAGCAGAGCTCATGTAGCCCTGTACATGCAGCGCAGACAGGACGATCCCCTCCGCTGGGATGGCCCAGTTTCTCGCTCGGCGCCTCGTTCATAAAAGCGGATATCAATGACCTCTCCTCCTCCGGCCAGTTCTCCTCTTCTGCGCGAGCGACCGCCGGTGCAGATGCAGCACGCGCAAGCGCGCGGCGCAAGGCCGATGAACCATGTGACGTTGTATATATAGATGCTGTAGCGAGAAAGCCGAGCCGAGCGCCAACGTGCGAGTATCCGCGCTCTTCGCCTATTCCACTAATCATATACCCCTTCCAAACACCCATTCTCTTCCACCCCAGCTCTACTCTCTGTCTTGCTGCTGATTCTGCTGTCGCTAAGCGTAGCTACTGCAACGAGATCTCAGCTGTTCGTGCGACTGAAAGAAAAGATTAACGTTCAAAGTTTTCGAGAAACATCTTGAAAAGTCGAGGATCACAAAGCATATACGTATACGCGTTTTCGTGGCAAGCTGCAGAACGGAGAGGATTACGAACGTAGCCCGCAGGCAGATATGGCTTCGAGCTTCAGAATTTGCTTCTTGTGCGAAATTTTTCGCCGGGGTTGTCGCGCTACTTACACGCACACACACACACACACACACACATGTACGGCGCAGCAGTCAAGTCGGATAAGCCTCGAGGCTATGGCTATCCGTGATCTAGCAGTTTTGAGCAAGTCGAGCGCGGAATTCCAGTGCTTTTATGCATGCGCCGCTACGGCAGAATCGCAGAGAGAGGAAAGTATATCCTTAATTTTTCACGGAAAGAACTGCGGCTACGCGCAACAACGGAAGACAGTCGTTGAGAGTGTATTAAATAGTTGATGCATGCTTTTACGCTTTATGTCGCGCATGCGAATTCGCATTTAGCGAGCGAGCGAGCGAGTTTGACAAGTTTCAACGTTTTTACGACTGTCCAGTGAATGTTCTTTCTTATTCCTTCTGACCTTGCGGCTTGTATATCGTCGAAGTTTCAGAGAAACTTTCTTGCGGCATTCGGAGCAGGAATCAACAGCAAGTTTAACCTGCTGCGTAATTAATAACTAATTAAGAAGTATGATTAGGAAAGTAGACGTGAACTTTGCAGCTCTTAAAAAAGTCACCTTTACCCTCGCATTTTTGCCGCAATTCGCGTATTACACGAACAGCTTTTAAACAGAGACTTTTCGCTGTAAAATCGTTTAACTCTCCACGTGTCGCAGCAACTCCGTCTATCTCTTTAACAGCGGCTAATTTTTCCTCCCGTCTCGTAACTCGTTGGCTGTACTACTGGTACAAAAAAGTTGGCAAGTAGTAGTATCAGTATACGGTCAGACGCGCCGCTAGCAATCTCTATTTGGAAACTTCATTTTTTTAAATTAATTTATAGCTACAACTATAAATATATGGTCCATGCCTGTCGAATAAACATCTCTCTACAAAGTGAAAAGAGAATCACAGAATACGACGGCAACTGGAACACTTAACAGTAAAGTAATCTTTTTAGAAGCGTTTGCGGCAATTCTCTTTAACGAAATCTTTCTTGGATTAGAGAGGAGAGAAAAACAGTTGTGAGGGGCCGCGGGGCGAAGAAGTTTAATGAAAAAAGTGAGCGGCCGAGAAGATGATAAAGTAAAAAATTAGCTGGAAATGGGTTTTCTCGCGAAATTTCGTCCCTTCTCTCGAAGGCTCGCAGGCAACTTTGGACTCAATCAACTGGATTCGAAGGATCTTTCTCTTTGCTCCGGTCTCCGGCGATTTTCAGAGTACAGCGATGGGCAGCTGGTGGGTGAAGAGCCCCTATAGGCAGGAAGCCGTATTGCGCGAAGAGGAGCTCGGCCATAAACGAGCTCCAAGTACACCCTCGTAAAGGTAGACAAGAAAAACAAGAAAAACGGCCCCCTCGGAAAGGTACCACTCTGGTCTCTTGCAGGTCACTTCGTCATTTCCGCGAGCAAGCGTCTAGTGCCTGCGGAAGTGTACCGTAATAGCCGAGCTTCGGCTCGCTCGACGTGTACTCTGAACGTAATCGTGCAGTCGCGCATCGCGCCGCGCGAGAGTCCATTGCGCCAAGTTCATCGACAGCTGCGTCCTTCCAAATCGATGTCGGCAGCTTCAATTTTTACTACTAAATAGAGCCGCATTAACCAGCAGATTACAAAGGACGAGCGTGAGAGCTGCGAAGGTGTCACGCACATCTCACGCGCACTACACAAAAATTCTCCCTTGCTCGAAAGCCGGGGGTGCATAAGGTCCCGCCAACTCATCGAGCAGTGGAATGCGCGAGTCTGCGAGATCGCAGGCAGCATTTTGCCGCTTTGCGAAACCATCGAGGTCTACCGCAGGCGGCCGACCAAAGCGATTTATACTCGCGTCGCCCGTTGCCGCCGCGAAAGATGCGCCACGCTCTCTATATACATGCGTATACGTTAGAGGCGCATAGTGTGTGCGTGTGTGCGTGTCTATATATATATACACACACACGAGCGCGAGTGCACTCTTTTCTCTCTGCCTCTGCTCTGCTCTGCCGGGCGAGAGCGCTTTAATGCATCCGTTATGTGCCGCGAGGAACTTTCCTATATAGATGCGAGCCATATTGCATAATGCTTGTGCGTCTATAGGAACTGTTGTCGATGCAAATTTCATGGGTTTCGCGTTGCTCCGCGAGCTATGAAAAAAATAGAAAACATTTAAATTTCAGATGAGCTTGTCTGACACTTCTTGCGTATTTATGGATCAGGCCATTGCAGCAAGAATTTGTTTTGAACGAGTAAATCCTATAAAAAACACTGCGACTAATTCATCAGCTATACTAATTTGTCGCTCCTGCAAGTTAGCTAGCGGAAGAGAACAATATTGCAATGGAGGGTAAAGGCATTTTTTCATTAAGTGGACAAAGCATGACCCATAAAACGTTTTTTTTATATTTCAGTTTTTTCAACCCGGCTTCCAATGAATATGCTATACAGCTCTTACATCACTGAACTGGAGAGTGCGAACTAATTGGCCCTTTGCAGTTTACCTTTCCTATCGACACAATTATTCTCCCGAATTGGGAGAAAAAATTACGTCTTCTGCATCTAACCTCTCGTGCAACCCCAGAAACTGAAAAATTGAATTTTACTTTGAAATATTGAAGACTGTGATGCAGGTAATCATAGATTTTTGCGTAAAATTATATGCCATTACAACTACATATTTAAACAGATACGAGTTTTATGCTTTTCTATATGCATCATTTTGAAGTATTTCAATATTTATTTCAAGCTACTATGGGCTTACGTACAAGAGATTATAGTATACATGTTGAATTTCAATAAAAAAATGTACTTTTCTTTGGTCTAGATTTCGAAAAAAAATTTTTTAAGCTAGAGCTGTCGGACCGATGAGACCTTTTCTCTGTAAGCCAAAAGCTGACGAACAATGCCGAGGAACATGAGAAATATAGAACGTGATGATTCAAATTCGGATTTTTATTATTATTTTCTCTTAATGGACATAACTTTTGATCAGAGCATCGCATTTGGGCATATTCTTTAAAATTAAAGTTCTTTTGTGGTACTTTATCATATTCGCAGTTGTTATTACTCCAGTATTTTGGGGTATTAATTGTTTGTACAAAAAACGTTAGATGGGCCAGAAATATGGTGCCAAACAAAAGTGAATTTTTTAAAAATTATATGCATATACTTGGCCATCAGATGTAAGCTAAAACTGATCGGCTGATTTCAATTATTTTCCTGTAGAGCCGTATTTCTTCTCGAATCGGTATGCTTGGGTACACCATTTTTAGCACATATGTATGTGTAGGTCTGTAAGTCTTCATCGCGGCGGCGAAGTTCGAGAAATAGTGTATGTGCTAATTTTGAGTGCTTGTCGCTGAATGTAAAATAAAGTATAGCGATTCAATTTACAGCAGCTAGTTCAGAGAATTTATGGCTAGAGTTTATTCACGACAGAATGTACAGTAGGCGTGTATATCGGATAGATTTGTTCCTGGTAGAGTTGCTTTCCGAAGAGAGTCCTTCAATGCAGCAGGGAACATAATCTTCTCGTAAATTACGACAAAACGTCACTCGCCATTATTCGCTTTACGTGGAAAAGCAATTTACTCGAATTAAGCAACGTTTGAGTGCTCAGTCGAGTAATCCAACTTAATTGTAATCGAGTGCATTCCGAGAATACGCGTACCACATACACAAAGCACGAATGTAATAGGTTAATTAATGCGAGGACAGTGAAGGTAACGTCGCGAAATTTTTAAATATTAACACGTTTGCTACCGATTAAAAATGAAGCAATTTATTTTTGTTTTGCGACAAGAGCAAACGACGTACACTCGAATCGAATTTTCCATGCGCTGCCTGTTTTAGCGTGACACACATATTTATATGGTAGTCCCAAAGTAGTCGACAGACTAGCTACGTCGAGGGAAAAAGATTTTCTAAGAATCTGAGCATATGAGGGTACAGAATAATTCGTAAAAAGTTGGATGATGCGCCCGATGAAGGTAATAAAGTTCCATGACATCTCGTGTGCCCTCGCAGCACTAAGCGAGGCGCAGTCCTCGGACGCAAGCGCAGCTAAAAGCAGTAGCGTAATAAAAGCGGAGCCGATGCAGCCGGAAACCGTAGAAAAGCATCAGGGGGAAAAAAGGAAAAGCGGCCCACTCGAAGCGCGCGCGCGCTGCAGCGGCAACGACTCTCAACGCGCACTCATGCACTCTCGGCGTTGGGTATTTTATTTTACGAGGCCGTTGTCGTCTGCATCGGGACGCCCATAAAAGGTCTGCGTTAGTTCCGCGCATGCACTACTACAGCACCACGTCCTACAGCGTAAAACCTGCACGACCTCTCAGCCCTGCAACAAACAACGCCTATCACTATAATACAGCCTACCTCAGCAATTTCAATTTCCACGCGAAAAGTTAGCGAAACGCGAAGCGATCGACTCAAAGCCGACGGGACGTTTGACGAAACATGTTTCAATTTCTGCCTCGCCCCAGACAAAAATCTATGCAATTTTCCTACTTGTCAAACTGTACATGCTAATGCAGTCGAATAACTATACGATGACGCAAACCTTTCAAAGTTTTTAGCTGTAGTAGTGTTTTATTTACTGTGCACACGCACTATGTACACCGTGGCTATATGTACACAAGTCCATGCGACAGAACACTCGTCGTATCATTTTTTCCCCCCAACTTGTTGACAAAAAAATTGCTCTATGCAATTGAACAATTTTATCACCACAGTCTGTTGTTCTTCAAGAAGATGGGTCATAAATATTGGCCAACAATCAATCATTGTGACGTTGGAATATTTTCTGCGGCTTTCAAGAGGAGTCCATGTCTGAACGAGTTAAAATTAAAATAAGTGCGGCAAGACAAAAGAGTCTGTACAACGGCAATTAAGTCATTATCCTTACCTTGAATCATTCAAGTTTAAAGGAAAAAGGACATGAATTTACGACACACTTCTCAAACCGTACGAATTGAGAGGATAGAACATATGTAATGTAATAATGTAATAGTGTGCAAAGCACGTTTGATATTGTTAGTTAAATGAAGCTAAGGATATATCTGCTGCGGAGATGTCAGAAAACTTAGTTAAGACTCCGTCTGGCAAAGTTTGCTTGGAGTCTTAAGCAACGCTTGTCTTGGCGGTAAACGTATAATATCACATATCCATAAGAGCGCAAGAGAAGAGCTTCCGCGCTGAAAACTTGTACATTCCATTGTTCTAAGAAGCGACGAATTGAGTCTAGCGCAAGCCTAATTTGCCTAATTAAATCAAGGCCTGGCCGTCGACATTATAAACACGGCTGCAGGCTACCGCCTCACAAGACAACACATACACGTAGTCGTGGTAATAACAGCCTCGGCGATGCCGCATCCATAATTCACGAAGAGAACTAAGCTCGCGCGACGACGCGAACCGCATAGCCAACGAAATGCATAAGCGATATCGCGTGCGCGCTCCCGGAAAAATCTTGATTTTCAAATTCGAATTTGGCCTCGTCCCGCCGCGTCCCTGACGAGGCAAGAGCCAAAGAAGCCAGACATCGACAGCTTAGTCAAGAGGAAGAGAAAGAGAGCTTGCGCTACTTACAGGGCCGATCAAGAGGAATGTCCGCTGCACTATTCTACCTTCCTTATTTTTTTACATTTTTATCTGGGTTACCCAACTCTTTACAACCCCTTCCAAAATTTTACATAACACAGATTTATCTATAGTACAGCCTGTACTTGACGTGCTCGTAGCACTCCAAATAACTCAATACTTGCCTTTCCACAAACAGTATCTGAACACACGCAAATCAAAGCCAATAGCGCTGCCTTACAGTTTTTTGCAATAAACAATCGGTTGGATTTTGTCTGCATGCGTCCGTAAGTGAATTGAATTATCAATAATTAAAATATAATAGTAGCGCAAAAACACATGTAATTATTATTGCTGCTAATCGCTCCCCTCTTTTACTCTTAAGAGCACATTATCATCCCCGATAATAATCGCTCGAGTGAGCTCCTCGCTCTAAAATGACGCTTGGGCCGAATTAACCCGGGTCTGGATGAAGCTCTCCAAAATAAAGTGCAATCATACGGAAAGGAGCAGCAGCTACTTACTTATATCGTGCCTCTACCTTCTGGGAGAGAGAAAATTAGAGCCTCGCTCGCATGAGATATCCAGCTAGCCGCAGCAGTTGCACGCTCGGCGCTCGCGCATGAATACCTTTCCTCGCGCTCGGTGGAATGCCTTGTCTGGCCATAGCCGGCGTTGTTCTACTGGCAATACGATCCCACCGAGTGACGCACGCTCGAAGGTCCTTCGCCTGCGGTTTTATTGCCGAGCTATTCTACTCGTTTAGTTTTTATTTTTTCCTTCTGTCACGAGTATTTCGCTGCGCTCAGACATTTGCGCTTTTTGTTTGTTCAACGCTTTTTGACCCTGCAAAGGGCCATGCCATGAGCATTTTTGTCTTTTTTATTGCGTCGATAAAAAGGATTAGCGCTACGCTTGCTCCCCTACGCAGAGAAAGATCTGGAGTTTTGTGTCTAGGCACTTATAATGTATTAACAGAATGCATTAAAGTTTATTGCTTAAAATTCTTTAATAATGTTTTAATATGTCGTTACCACATTCGATTTTAATAGGATTGGGGTAGAATACTTCTTGAGATTCAGTTAACTTTATCACATAATCACTTGTTAGTTGTGACATAGTATCCGTTATATATGCATAAAACTATTTATGAGATCAGTTCTGAACAATAGCAAACAATTTATTATAATTCTATGCAATTTAAAAGTTAGAAATATTTACGTTCAGTATATAAATCTTTACTTATACTTTTTTCATCTTAATATAATATTTCAACAACATATATTTACCGTAAAAATTTTCCTGAATTCGTATTAAAAAAAAAAGTTAAGTAAAAAGTTTAACTTCATCCATTTATTTTTTCAATATCAGCGCATCAAATGCATGGTTTCAAACATACATGTAATAAGTGCGATCTAACCAGATAATAAAATTGCTACTTGTAAAATCGCATCGTAAAACCATAATAGCATTTCATGGAGCTACATTATAATAGTATATATATATATATATTTAAATATATATATATATATATATATATATATATATATATATATATTTAAATACATGTTTATCGTGTATTTGCAGCTGATAGAGTCATTCGATCGATTACTGAATCGACTATTTTTATTTTTTCCGGTATTTAATTTTAACATGCAATATGCGTGGAATTTCATATTATTTTCATATCTTATTTTGTATTTCTCTGTTAAATCTTAGCTTCTATACTTCAATCTTTAGAATGAGACAGTGGAATGTATCTCATGATGCAATATCCTCATTTTCTAAGGTTTACAGTTAATTTCATTGTAATTTCGCAATATATTTTGTATCAATTTTGTACAAGATCTTTACGCTAGTAAACTTGTAATAAATAAATAAACCACATCTAAAAATTACAACAGAGTTATTCAGATCAAGCCGGAAGATCTAGAGAATATCTCATCGACAAAATTGTCGTAAAATACAGAGATCTAGCTTTGATCTCCCAAGTGCACGGGTATTTGAGAGTATTGTATGTCCGTAGGTATACAATATAGAAACAGTTGAATCTACTCACACCTGACAATCGCTATTCAGGTTGGAATACTGTGTCAAATGCACGCGATAACTGATTAGTTGACGTTCTGATGTATACTGAAGATATTCGACCACGAAACTTCGGTTTTATAAAAAATTCAAAGCGGTAAAATTTTTTTCAACTACTTTCAGTGGGTCATACTGTGGAGGTCTTCCGACACAACTTTATCCTTTAAAATTATCTTTTTAATGCTCTGCGTCATTATCAGATTAGTTAGATTCTGTGTTGCGCAGAGGAAACGTTGTTATGGTCGAAACCTTTCTAGTCTATGAAAATCGTGTAACAATTAAAAATTAATGTGAACAAAATTTTCGACAAATTATTATGAATTATGAGAAAAACAATTGTAGTTTAAAAAAAGGTATTTTCATATACTTTTTAAATAAACTATCAATGCTTCATGCTTTGCAACGCACTTAGAAGCCTATTAATTGGAGAAACAAATGTTTGAATTGAGATGATACATGGTTCGGGCATTGATTTTAAATTTTTTTCGGATCGTTCTGAGCAGTTTTTACAATTTTTAAATACAGATATTTATACCTACTAAAATATATTTACATAATAATATACTTTATGAAACATTATTTAAGTAAATTAAGATCCTTTCTATTTTAATAATTACCAGAATTACTTTTGTAAAAAAAGATTACATATACATTCCATGGGTTAGTAAAATTATAAGAGCATTACAAACTGGAAAGCGCTAAAGCATTTGATTAAAAAATAAATGAAAACAAAATTCGTTTAAGCCCAAAATAAGCAGTAAAATAATTAGTGCAAATAATTAGTGTCTACTAAGAGTAAACAGTCCCAACTTTCGGCGCAATAAGAAAAAATAGAAAGTAAACATCCAATAAGAGTTATTCGTAACATTTCCATTATATTCCATAGTGTAATATGCAAGCTATAGGTTTTCAATGGGAGGCATAGCACATATTCTCGTTGTTTTTAACGACAGCGTTTTCCCCTTTGAAACGAATCATCGCTTGTTCCCTTTGGCAGATAGAGCTGTAGAGCAGCAAAATTCAGGAAATCCATGGAATAAAAATCGGCCAATTAGAAAGAGGCGCAAGTTCGCTACCAGGCAACGAAAGAAGCATCGCTCTACTACGCAGAGGAAATAATTTGGACAACGCAGCCGCTCGATACATCGAGAAGTACATGAAGGAAATGAAAGAATGTATGTGTGAATATGTTTTTTAATATTTAAAAAGAGTGTATTGATCTCTCGGAGGCAAGTGTTGGGAAAAAGATAAAATTAATTATCGAATTCTCGCTCCTTCGATTCTAGCGGCTGTTGTGCTCCTCTACATTTTTCCTGAAGAGGGTGACAGTGTTCGCCGAAACGTTGAAAAAAAGGAAAAATGGTTTAAAATTAATTTTACCTTTTTTTCCCAACACTTGCCTCGGAGAGATCGATAGACTCTTTTTAAATAGGAAATGAAAGAAATTGAGGAGGTTTGTTCGAAATTTTAAGAACGAAACAAGCTGGTTCAAGGGCGGAGACGTGCATGAGGATACCGAGGAGCCCTTTGATGGCGACTGACGAGCCGAGCAGGCAAAAGTTGAAGAGTGATTTCTCGTGAAAATCGTTGCGATGCATGTCATGCATTGGCGTGTCCTTTGCGTAAATCTAAACTCGCAGCGACGTGCCGTTAAAGTAAACGAGCTGTTTGAGCAGCGAGTCACTGCACAGTTAAAATATTCAAAGAAGGAAAAGAAGCTGCACGACGCATGATTTTACGCGTTTACACATGGCGAGATTTCTCCTGCTGCGCTCTACGTATTCAGCTCAGCCGAGAAGTTTCCGCGAGATAAACTCTACATGACATGGATGTAGAGGAGCGATGCCCGAGCAGATGGACACAGGCGACGGCCTACATCAGATCCTCTAGTTTCCGGTGCAAGTGCTTCCGGTTTTCCAGAAGGATCTATCCTCCTCCTCCTCCTCACAACATGCGCGACTCGTTCCATGCCACTGCAGGGCAGACGCAGACTCATCCGAGTGCTAGACGAGAGTTTAAATTACCAATTCGGATGATTGAAAATTTCATAACCCTTCGTACGTCCCCTGTATGTGTGTTCTGCTGCTGCTGCTGCTGCTGCTGCTGCTGCTGCTATATCTTAATCGAGTAGCCGTTGCTCCGGAGAGTCGATCCTCGACGACTCGGCTATATCCTTTGATCGATTCGCTCGAGAGAGGTGGACGACGATAGACGGGATCGATGCCTGCATTTCTACTAATGCAGCTCTAAATGGCGCTGGAGCTAATGAGCTCCGGGACTTTCTTCGCTCGATCATATTCTGAGAAGCGCATCACTGGCTATTCCTTTTTACTGCTTCGACAAAATAGAAAGCTTCTCGCGACGCGACGCTTCTGCTAAATAAAAGTTGATTGCAGATGACACGCTGCATCCATCACAACAAGTGCAATAACAAAGGGGATTGGTCAATTTTTTATTTTAATTCTAGAGATTCAGAGCCAATAGTTGTATACTTTATTCTGTACATAAGCCGATGGTCGATGAAAATTGCGAAGCAATGTATTGAAAATATTGCTTTTGTATTTTTTTTTCAACTTTTGTCCATTTCTCAAATTCTTGGAACTTTTGACCCAAGAAGCCTCTATTATCCTGATTTTCTTACAACTCTCTTCATTTCTTTTCTTTTCAATAGGTCACATTTAATCTCTCCAAATTTTAACTTTATTTGGCGAAATCCTATCTGCTTCGATTGATGTCATTAATTGCTGCGTAGCTTTAGCTAATGAAACTTAACTTGAGTATTTCCGCCAATCTTTTAGCTTTATCCAAGATCTGAGAAGCTTCATCAAACGAAGCTGATAAAAAGCTGAAAAATTGATTATTTTCATAAAATTTCACAAAAAAGAGACGATTGTTGAATTTGAAGACTGAAAGCTTAATCACTTAGCATAAAATTTAATCACTTGTTTTCAATACCTGGACAATGTTTTTGGGGCGATAGTTGATATAATTTTTCGATTGTTTATTTGTACGTTCGAGGAATCGCTTATTCGTTTTCGATCTAGCAAAGGTCTCCAGGTTTCAAGTCCCAGTAATAAATTCTGAACTTTTCTTTTGTAAAATTAATCGCCTCGCGGCTTTCCTCTGAAATTCAACTAACATTCCGCAGAGACGTCTGGCTGGGTGCTAGTTTAATATACACATTAATTTGGCCTGCAGCATTATACGAAAACGCGCTGCACCTCTTTGTTAGCAGGATTGCCGGCAGCCGGGGCAGGGGCCAAAGACAATTGGAGCGAGTTCAGCTTCAGCGTTTCGAAGACTCATTGTCTTACACACAGCCAGATTTGAGCGCTGCACACGCGAGGAAAGAAGACTTGCGCTTTCTCCGCAGAGAGAGAGAGAGAGAGAGAGAGAGAGAGAGAGGGGGGGGGGGAGGAGAGCGACGACTCGTCAGGCACGGCCTAGTTCCGTCTGCGACACACTGAGTGGCCCACTCGAGCTGTGTAGCGGCTGTTCTCAACTTTCCTAATTTAGTGCGTCCAGGTCGCTTTTGAAAAGCGCCGGAGCGCTTCTACACTATATACTTATATAGTCAGAGGCATTGAAAGTAAATAATGGACACATTGTCGAATTGAATCGTCCGATAAATAGACTCGTATATACACTCGAGCCCTGGAGAGCGAGGCGTAAAAGACCGCCGGCACTCTATATACTGTCCAGAGCTGCTGAAGATGGCTCGAGCGAAATGAGAGACGGCTTCAAGACAAAGACGGACAGGCGAAACTTGCGGGCGAGAGGAACAGCAGTTGAACCTTCGTTACTTTCGCCCGCCACATATAGTCTCTGCATCATGTTGGAAATTAATGGAGAGAACCCTCGCGCCACGACTATTATATGCCGCTTCGACCCCGACATCACTGAGGAATTACCAGTTGGACATTTATTGCCCTGTTGAAAAGGTTTCCGGCTCTACCGAACGACTCATCCGCACGGTTTATACTTTTCTTTCGCACTCTATTTTTCTCTGTCTGTCATCTAAACATAACCATATTTTATTATTTATAATTCAAAAACTTTTAGGTTTACAGAAAATCTTATAGATACCTTTTTTGATCTTCTTTTTTTTTAGAATTAGATCGTATTTTTTGTTTGTACTAAAGAAACAACTTTGTGTTTTGACCTAAAGACGGATACAAGAAAAATCGTTCGGATCTACCCAAAATCTATTTTTATCGATTGTTCGTTCAATTAAGGGATCGAGCCTGGGTTAAGATATTGAAAAAATCGAATTTTTTTTATTGCCTTTTTTTATAGAAAATTGCCAGTAGAATACGCTGGTGAAACTCGTTTTGCGTGAAAAATTTTTTTTGCAAAGATATCGTCAAAATACAAAAGACATGCTAATAATTAATTTTTGAAAAATCTTTGGTATATCATTTTTGGTATATGATTTTTTTAGCAAATTTTCCGTAGAATATGATGAAATAGTCTATTTTGCAATAAAATGTTATGTTAAAAAGTTACTAACAAATTAGCACAATAATTTTATAGTAAATTTACGTAAAATCATTATTTTTCGCGCTCCCATGAATTATTAATACCTAAAATTAATTAAAAGAGGCTATATTAAATTTGTTATATTTATTCTTTATTATAAATGTTACTAAAAGTATTTTCTTGAAATCGATTAAGTAACAAATTTTTTTAACAAAATAATTAATAGATTAATAAAACTATAGATTTGAATTTGGTGCTTACCGACTAAGCCGTATAAGGTACAGCTGTAGACAAGATGGCTGTGTACGATCGGGAAAGAACGTTAAGTCTTATAGGGACCGAACGTATCTGCATTTTTACAGCAAACTTGGTAAATAAACAGTTTCTAAAGCTAGTGAAATTGGAGAAAGTAATATTTTCTGAATATGTTTCTAAATATTGAATTACTGAAGTTTTAATCTAATATTTAGAAACATACATTTAAGAACGAAAATTTAAGGTTAAATGTATGTTTCTAAATATTAGATCTTAATATCAATTTCGAATAATTAGGATCGAGGATGAAAGATTAAAAATACGACACTTGAAAATTTAGATACTTAGGAAGCTTGCAAAGTTTGTTTATATTATAAAGCGCATATTGGAAAAACTATTGGAGAAAAAATTACGTTTGAATATCTGTAAATATATTGAATTCATATAGTTATAAGAATAGAGGCAAATATAAAAATTGTAACATCCCTGGTAGAAACTTAACGATGAATTATCTAATTTCGTTATAAATTAGCCAATTCATAACGGAATTAGCTAATTTATCGTTGAGTTTCTACCAGGCATTGCATCCCCTAGTCATAGTAGAATATGCTATTATCAATAATGGAATATGATATATTCTTATGAAAGAAAATGAAAGTTTTATTTGAAAAAGAGAGAGAGAGAGAGAGAGAGAGAGAGAGAGAGAGAGAGAGAGAGAGAGAGAGAGAGACGAGAATATTACGGTGAGCTTTCTGATTTAAAAATGAAGCATCGGTTAATTAGCGGATTGTTATATAGGAAAATTGTCTAGCAGAGCTTGGGAAAGAAGAAAATCTGGCAACTACGGGGCGGTCGATCGCGAGTCGCGCTGATCCACGGCAAATATTTGAAAGACGCATTTGACAGGCGCAAACAATCTCTTTGAAAACCAAAATGAGATCGCGCTCGCGCGCATCGAATACACAAACGCTGCTGCGCACGCATGTACAGACGCACTCACGTGGCACACGGATAAGCGCGAACTACCTAGCGAGATTGCGGATTAAATTGGAAAATTCAATCAGCGGCCATAAACGCATTCCGACGTGCAGTAGGCGGAATCCAGTCTTCAATATAGGAGGGGAATTGCGCGCGCGCAAAAATAACAACGTCGCGATGAAATGTGTTAACGACAGCCGCGACCTATACTGCCGCAGACTCGTCGCAATAATCTCCAAGTATATAATATGTTTTACGTCGGCCTCTCACGAGATTGATGCTCGGCGATGAAAATGGAAACGCGCGTGTAGCCGCAGAGGAAAAAAAGTAATTCTCTACGAGCAAGAGCTTTGCACGTAGAGACGCCCAATCTCAGCTGGTCGTCTTTTAGCAGTAATTTCGAGATCTCGCGGAATTCATCTTCGAATGGACGGATGAAAGTGTCGCTGCGGATGTAGAGAAGAGCGAGCGAGCGAGCGAGCGAGAGAGAGAGAGAGAGAGAGAGAGAGAGATTTTATTCAATTTCACTTATTCCGAGATGTCTTTTCGCGGCGACGAGGCAATTTATCGGGCAAAGTGTCATCTCAGTGATGACTAAATGTATAATGTGCTTCAACAGCTTTTTCATCTATTCTCTTCATTTCGAAGGAGTATTTCATTCATGCGGAATACGTAAGACAGTTGTAAATGTGAGACGACAATTTCAACATCGAGATTCGCCAACTGAGAAACTTTGTGAAATTAGGGTTGTTTACGCAGTATAAGGATAAAAATAATATGCTTTACTCTGGTTATACCGAACAACGGTGCGGGGAAGTAAAATTTAGATTTGCGAATATTTTCAATTTTAGTTATTTCCTTATTATATCAGTTATTCTTCCTGCCTTGCGGCCAGAGTTTTTTCTAACTCATGCTCAAATTTGAAAATCAAAGTTGCTAACGTGGAGAACAACTGACTCAAAAGAGAGAAACAATTAAACAAAAAAAACCCTTTTATAGATTTTTTTCCTCAAAAACTAGGGTCTTTTAAAAATATTTCATTAGAACAAACACTCTGAAATTTTTTCAGATTTTGAAAGGACGCTAGAGCTGATGGGTGCTAAAAATTTGAATCAACACTTTAAAATAATAATTTAAACAATAACTACTGGAAAACTAAAACACAGCCTTACTAGATCGTTCGACGAAACTATCGCTAAATATGAGTCTCGGTGTCGCGAGATGTTAATCCGACCCCGGAGAGAGATAACCGCCGACTGATTGAATCATCGATCACCAGAGCAATGTACACGAAAAATAAATAATAATAATATAAGAAACGTCGGCTTTATAATAAATTTTAATTTGGCCCAAAGTGATGGTTTCATTCTCCTTCTACAAATTCTGCAACATCAAGCGGCAACCGCATTTACGAATTAATGGTATTATTCTTGACAACAGGTGATTTGAATAGAGAAATGGGCGGATTTACCCTGCAGGGTATAACTTTTTTTGGTCCTGTCAAAATAATGGGTTGAGATATAATTTTTTTTTCATTAATTTTTCATTTTAAATGATCCCCTAGGGAGTATATTACTATGCACAGATATTTGTGTAATAAAAAGTATTTGGCGTATTTCTAAACAGAATCGAGGTTAACATCCTCTGTGAGTTTAGTGGTGGAAGAAAAGTAATTTTTTCAGCATCAAAAAGTAACCTTAGACATTTGCTGTAAAAAGCAGTTCTAGAGCAAGATGAAACTTTATAATTGCAGAACAAAATGGAAAAAGTTGCACGGAATATTCGAGTTATGTATAATAGACGTTTAAAATCAATTTTAAATCTCATGGTAATATCGCGTCTTGGAGAGCGCACAAAACAATCCTGAACTTGAATAGCCAGTAGAGAAAGCCAAGAAAGTTGTTAAGCTTTGAAGAAATAAAGAAAAGGTGCGCGTATTTATCGGCAGTAAAGATACGAAGCGAGTCCGGCGAGAGCCGAAACGAAAAGAGGCCGCGCACAATAGCGAAGTGCTACCTATACATACAGCAGCTTAGAGAAAAGAAATTTCAGTATGGCAAATCGACCTCGTAGACGACGTTCCTTCCACTGTGTATTACAAGCCGTTACACTACATTTTGTAGAGTAAAACCTTAGCAATTTTCACTTGCCAGAAAGTCTTGCCAAGCCGCGACAACGACTCGAATCTATCGTGCAGAGTATAGGTGTGTATACCGCGTGGGGTCCAGGGAATTTGGCCGGGAATTTCGTAGGAGGAGATTTAAGGCGCGCCGAGGGACCGTCTCACCTAAATCAAAAATCGAGGGGAGGTATGTAGCGGCAGCAGATGAAAATGCTTTTTCGGGAGGGCAGGTATATTGGCTAGGTATACTTATATAGCGCGCACGTGTTCAATGAAAAGCTCTGAGCCGATGATGAATGCGAGGGAGCCGCAGCGGATTGCGCACGGCTGTTGGACAAGCCGAGCTTCAGCGCAATGCGCCGAGGTTTTACAAATTAAACCACTGGTTTCCGTGATTCAGCGGAAATCCTTGGACTTCTTTTTACATTTTTCATTAATATTTTTGCAAATTGTCCACTCGGCTTCTGTCGCTCGATCGGTACTGCAGTCGCTTTGGATTTCGCACCACAGTAGAAAGGCGCAGAAAATTTATGAAAAAATAACATGAAAGTTACGCGAATGATTGGATTGTCATCTGCTCTATTCGGCTCGGGTTAAAAACTGGACTTTAGTTCCGAGCGCAGACTCGAGCATCGCTGGATACACCATATTATCCGGAAGAGCGACGGATGTATGAATCATCGGTTGAATGTACACGTGTAACGCATGTGTATAGGTACAGCTAGGGAAGCAGCCCGGCGATCCCAGTGGAGAGAGAGAGAGAGAGAGAGAGAGAGGGAGGGAGGGAGAATAACAAGTCGGTATCGCAAGATTAAGGATAGTAATCTCACCGGAACACACGCACACGGCAGTTTGAATATTTAAGAATGCAGAAATACAGCGCGAGCGAGATTTCCTCTCTCGGGATGTAATTCTTCTTCGACGAAGAGAGAGAAGAAAAGGGAGAATTACGAGTGCTGGAATATTCCTCGAGGCAGCTTACCTCTCTGCGGCTCTCTCGCTCCCTTCCTCCATGCCAATTCAGTTCCATTAGTAGGGAATTGCGAGTTGGCTCCTTACTTTCAACTCGTTAAAGCACCGTTAGAAAAAGAATCAGAGCAAGAAGCGCAAGAAGCGCAGGAAGCGCAAGAAGCGAGCCCCAGAGCCGGGCAAACGTGCGATCCTTAAGCAAAGGGAATTAGGGGCATAAAAACGAAAATAAGAGTTATTTATGCAACGGCTAAAAAGGTTAAGCATAAAGAGATGGCTTATACCAGGATCAAACCATCCGGACAAAGAAAAAGAAAGCGAGCGTGTACATAAAGCATAAAGGCGGATACGCGCACTAGACACTCACCACTTCTTACTTAACCTTCCCCTTTCTCGCTTAGCTGCGCTCACAGTCTTCCTTCACCAAACTTTCGTCAGACTGCATTTTGTTATAGCGGTTTAGCCTATTATGCCTGATAAACTAATATAACAAATCGCCTTCAACGCGAATCCACCAAAAATTCTATACATTATTATGCGCGTTGTTCTACTCTTGCAGTTGTATTCAATTCAACACTAATATCTCCCAGGATTTAAAAGCAAACGACGAAAGAAATTCCGCGCAACCCATTGTTCGTTCGATCGACAACAAAAACAAAATAGTCCAAATAAAATCGCTCGCTACATAATGGAGAGATTATTCTCTCCCTTCGGGCAAGCGGTATACGAGAAAACAAAACAAAAAAAAAAAAAAAAAAAACGATGCACTGCACGAACAGCCGCAAATCGCCGGAACGAAGTTTCACCCGTGCAAGCATCGCAAAACGGACAGAAGTGGTATTGTGCTTGTTATTGAACGGCGGCCACGTATTCCCTCGTATACATACATCGAGAGTAGGTGGAGAGCAGAAAAAGCTTCGGCTCTCCTTTGACCGGCAACTCGGCGTGATTTAAGCGCTTTCTCAAGCTGATCCGACTCATCGCGACAACGGCCGTTTTCCCTTTGCAGAAAAGCTGCTGGGCGAGCTTTTTCTTTCTCTCCAGCTCGCCTCGTTCTCCAAAGGATATATCCGCTTACTACGTCTTTGCTGTCGGTCTCCGAGCGAGCAGCTGTAATGTAACGTCATTTCCAGCCGCCCCAGGCGCGTTTTCTCCATTTTTTCCGCTTCCCGTACGGGTTTCAAGGTTTATGCTTGGTCACCTAGACGTCTATGCGTATGTATACTCAAAGAGAGCATCTCGTTCGCGCTTTCCAAGAGGGGATAAAAATATTTCGAGAAATCAAGTTTTCCGCTTTGTTAAGGTGCTGCAGAGAAAATAATGTATGTAATGTAAAATAAGACGATCGACATTTTACATTATTGCCTGCATGAGGGGATCGAGTTATATCTTTAGTTGAAACGGTCCGAGTCTTTTTGAAAGTCCTTCAGACCCCCTCGAAGCTCGTTGAACGGTCAACTGGAACCAAAGCCAATCGATCGAAACAAATTTTAATTTGTTTTTTCGTCTAAATTAATATATGCGGATGGGAATTTCTGAAAAATGTTTCTAAAAAATACTTTCTGCACAAATTCAAACTCCAAATTCAAATCCATGTATTTGTAATTTTCTATACCCGCATTAGCATATTTATTTATTTATTCGTTTACTTAATTATTTGTAAATACGGGCGACAGAGCTACAATGGCAAAATCAAGAGACAGCTAGCAAAATATTAAGTTAAACATAAAAGTACAACGAAATCTATATGTGAGGTAGTAAAGTGAATTCTTGAAATCGCTCGCAATATTTAAATCGTTTAAAAGTGCTGCAAGTTGGAGAGTCATGCAGTTTTAAGAAATGTCCGTACAAGAGTGACTGTGCCTTTTGATTTCGCAGATGTGTTTTTATTTTATTGCCAGTTCTTTATTTTTGCTAAAACAAGATTTCTTTTAATCGGTCATGAGAGCTTTTAGGAAGAGAATAAAAATGTCTATGCTGAAAAAAAGTTTAATTTTGATTCTTATGATTTTTTCCTTTTTTAAAAAAGTGATGTTCGGAAGTTCTGAAACCGAAAAATGGAGTTCGCTAATAAATAAATATTCGATCTGAATAGCGTCGACATTTAAGAAAATTTTCAATTTTGTACAAATATTAATGTAAGTTTGTAATTAATATAATTGCTTTAATTGTATGAATTAAATATAGAAACAAATGTAATTTTTCTAATTACACAAATTTAAAATGAAATTTTATATAGCATTATGTGATTTCAACGGAAGCGGGCGATATTGAGCGCGCGAGGCGCGCTGGATTTTACTACTGTCACTTATATAAAGGTGTTGTGAAAATATTTAGATGATGATGAAGGTTTATTTTATTATATCGATTGTCTGATGTAGAGAACTGAAATGAAAAAAAAAATTCTTGGCCATTAGATTGCGGCTCTAAAAAGGATTTGGTTTATTTTAAATTTTAAAAAATATGGTATTTATTTATGTACCTCGGACAAGATATTTGTGCAGCTTGTAATATTGCTTAGAACTAGAGACGTAATTGGATTCATATTAAAAAAAAAAATACATTTTAGTTGACTAAATTTTAAGTAATAATAGATATGTAACGATATTGGCTTGATTTCTTAATTGTTTCATACATTTTTTGAAATTAAAGAGTTCTATATATAATTGTCTTATTTGCTTTCGTATTGCAATCATTTTAAATTATAAAGAGAGCTTATAGGTTACAGGATGTTTGGATAAAAATGTACTTGCCGTAATTTCTTAAATTTTATGCTTCATTTAATAAAATACTTGTTAGAGCTAAATAATATATTATAAATAAGAAAGACGATTGATTATTTAGATATGTTTGTTGCATCATTTTTGATTTTCAAGCTTTACTTTTGATTGTTCTGAAAATAAGTTTTGAAAATAACTAAATGAGTCGACTCAATACATTGCGCATTGATAACTGTACGACAAACATAAAGGATAAATGATAATTTGAGGAATAATAAGATAAATTTGCGGCTATTTTTGTGTAGTTAGCTAGTGTGCGTGAAAAATGTGGTTTCGCATTAATTTTAATGCGCGCGCACATTACGCTTGCATTACACGTTGCATTGAAAAATTGATTTTAAAATTCACGCAAGTGAATTAACGTACCGAATTGAAATAAGCTTTCGACATAAGAGGAATGTAGTCTAGTGGCGTTCGATTTACGACGTTGAGAGATTATGGAAAGCCATGGCATACCACGCACGATGCGCATTATACTTGAGAGGACTGTCGGGAATGTTAAATTGAAATATGTATTAAAAAAGACAAAAAAAAACGCTTGGTCCTTGGCGAGAAAGTAGAATTTATAGCAGAAGGCAAGTGTGATTCTCAGCTCTTCGCAATTACACTGCGACAAGCGAAAAAGCGAGAAACGAAAAAAGAGCTGGCTTATTAGGTAATTTCGAATAAAAATTTGATTGCCGCGGAAAATACAGGCCTCGGGAGACTTCTCGATTTCTTGCGTCAGGCCTGCGCGTAATCGGAAGCATCGGTAGCTGGAGGACTGCTGAGGGCGTAGATGAGAATGCCGTAGACGCTCAAAACGGCGACGATTGTCCCCAGGGTAAACAACGCATCGTCCCATCCTATCGAGCATATTACCTTTTATTTTCCGGAGAAAAGTAACTTTGTGCAAAACGAAACTGCAATAAATCCTGTGACTCGCATAGTTATAATGTTTCGAATTTAGATTACAATGCATCGACGAGAAAAGTTCGTATCGATCGAGCTTTGCTTGTTGAGAGCTATTGCAATGCAACAAACTTGTGGTAATAAGTGTTTTTTCTTGGATATTTAATGTGTTTGTTTTTCAGCATAAGCGAATGGGCACTTGTCGTCTGAATGTTGAATTTCGAAAGGAGCTTAAGAATCGCAGTCAATGCCAGAGGTGAAAATGTAGCGCAGAACAAGGCAGAAGACGAAGCGTCAACTGCGTTGAACCGTCGTATTATCTGTTTCGAATAGAAAATTGAAAAATGAAGAGAAGCGAAGCGACGATGAATTACTTACTTTGTTTCTTTGCGGCTGGATCGTTGTTGAGCTGGCTCCCCGCTCCCCGTCTATTTGCACTCTCGTCGGCGTTCCGTCTCCTGAATCGAGATCCTAAGCATTCCTCTCCTGGCACGAGCGAACGGGATGATTGTGTATTTTTTCCTTTTTTTACTCCCGACGACTTCGTCGATAAAGCTTTCAAGATTTTAACGCGTCAGTTTTCCTTCTCGAGCCGCTTCCATTCCCCACCCACTATAACCCCCCCCCCCCCGGCCTCTCCCCCCCTTGAATTCTTAATTAGCGCGCAGCGAGATGTGAGATTGCTTGTTTCCCGCGTTTTGTTTGTTTTTATTTCCGCGCTGAATGGAAAGTGTGTCGACGCGATGGCTTTGTCTAGCTTTAAAAAAAGCTTCGCAATTCGCCATCAGCGAGAAAACATAGACACTGCGCTTGTTTTCGAAATCAGGAGAAAGGCAGCTTCTTCCAATATTTATTTCCCGCTATCGGCTAATTTACATTCTCCTTCGTCGCTGCGCATCGAGCTTGAAAAGTAGCTGGATGCATATCAGCCGTATCTATTATCATAATCAGTTGTGCCCGGTACGCACAACACAGAGCCATCGATCAACCGTACAGCGAGACAATCCACCCTGACACGCGCGATATCGCGATAACGCAAAAATGCATTTTTAACCGCGATGGAAAAATCCAGTAAATCCAGTCTCGTTGTTTGGCAACTGCAACCACTCTTGGATGTCTGGTTTCAGTAATTCGCTTATTCGTCATGCTTATCAAAATGTTCACTCCCTTCCTTCACTTCCCCTTATTTCGTTTAATTATTCGATGCAGCTGTGAATCCAGGAGTGATTCTCGCCACTTTGATAAGTGTATATAAATGGATAATGCAAATGTCTTGATCGCAAGTTGCAGCTCGTTGCCGCGCATCGATCTCCAAGTAAATCACTTACTCGCTATACAGTTCTCCGTTTTAGCCGCGAAATTTAGCGTACGATTAATCTCCGGATGATTAAATCCTCGTACCTATTTCGTTGGCCATGACTGCTCGCAACTCGCAAGAAATCGCGCTCCCTTTTGCGTTGCTCTCTTCGGTCGTCTACTTTTTGGGCGGACAATTAGTCCGGGGTGCTTTTTTTGGAACTTGTCCTGTGAACCGCACGTTAGCTTTCGGATCTCCTAGATCAGGGTTTTGACAGCAACAGCCGCCGCCGGTTTCTTCCAGCAGGCTGTCCGTGTTCTTCAGCCCTACATTTGTTTTAACGCGTGAGAAAGCTTGCTGTCGTTTTGCTTCTTCAAACTTGTAAATAAAAATAAAAGTTTGGAATTCCGCTGAAAGCACATTGAAGCAGGCGTTTAATGGCCATTGGTCCAGAAATTGGAAAAGCCACGGTCCTCCCAACTTTTATTTCACAAGTAATTTCGATGCACATAAACTTACAATCTATAGTTAGAGAGGGCGGTTAGTTGCCAGCAAGGCACAGGCAGTCTCCGATCAAAGCAGAAATTCGAAAAAGCTTGAAGCAAATGGTTAATCCGCGAGGCAGCAGAAAAGAGGCGGGGGGGGGGGGTGGTGGGAGAGAAAAAGTAGGAAAAATTGATGCGACCGCAACGAGCCGCAGCAATACGGCGCGTCCCAATCGAGCGGAAAGCTTATTTCTGCGAAGTGGCCCGAGGTAGCGCGCAGGCGCTCCAGCGCGTGTATATATGGCTAGAGAGCAAACAGAGCGTATGCGCTCGACCTGCCGCGTCTATACGGATATAGATAGTCGCGTAGAGCAAGAATAAACTATATAAAAGCAGACCTTTCGCCTGGGCTCTCGCTTGCGCTCGAAGTAAGGCGTCGCGCTTGCAGTTGTCCTCCTTGGTACAGCCCAACGGTGCTTGCATTTTTCAGGGACTATGAGCGCTGGAAACTTGGCAGAACCTCGACCTCCTCGAATACGTGAAAGTATGTTTATTGCATTATGCCCTCGTGCCTCTGCTCCATCGTCGCCGCGGTTATGGCCAATAACGAGCAAACGCAGCTTGGCAATATATTACTGTTATCTCGAAGCGATCTGCATCCTTTTGTCGCGAAACACGGTATCTATATGTACACGTTGGCTCGAGACTGTGTCGTCTGACTGATCGCGACCATCAATCAATCGAGTGAATAACGCGCGGGACTCCCTCCGACTTTACTGTTTCTCGCCTCGAGAAAGCGCCAATGTTTCAATATGCACTTTGCTCGGGCAAACGACACCCGACGCGTCCGATCGATGCTGCTATATACGCTTGAAAAACTTTAATTTCCCAGTCGATTTGTCTCGGCTCGCTCGCAAAAGGGCCATCAGCGAACGTCGTCGCGGAAAATGACGCCGAGTAAAGTTTCTTACGCGCCGAAGCCGACGGCTCGCAGACGGATAAATTTCGCAAATCTCTCGCGACGCGGGAAAAAGCAGCTGCTGCCGCTGCTGTCGCTCTGGGGAGAGCCATGAAAAAGCTGGAGACTAGCACTTGGCCTAAACTGCGGCTCGACGCGGAAAATTCATTGAGAGCTGCGATAGAGAAACTCGACCGCGCGCGGGCCTTTTAAATCGTCCAATTTGTCGACTCGCTACTTGCCGAGCAAAAAATTCAGCATTCCATCGGCTAAAATGTTACGCAGAAGCGTAAGAAGCAACATTTCGCAAAGAGGCTCAAAGGCCTTTGGGAAACCATTTTTTTAACTCTGCTTCCTTTCCTTTCAAACCAGTGCGATATTAATTGAAGAAAATCCAGTCTCTATTCAGCAATGAACGAAACTACGATTCGACTTGGGTTATCATTCTGTACAAAAGAATCTCTTCGAGATTTATTTTCCGGCAGAACCCGACTCTCCTCCTTGCCAATGCGACCAATTTATGTGTTTTCGACTTGCAGCAACATATTGCTCTGCTTTCATTCAATTATTTAGTACGTACTTACAACTCGGATCTACACAACAAGAATGAAGAAGGAGAAGCTCTTTTATTGCACGTGTGCATTGGAATTACAAAAAATATTTGAAAATAAAAACTCTTTGCACACAGATCTGTGAAAAGATAGTTTTAAAATTTAATGTAAAGAGGTATAAATATATAAATTATTGCCAAGCCAATAAATGCAGTTAAAAATACAGTAAAAATTTAATTTCCAAGTTTCTCACTACCTAAATCATGAACTCGTTTAAAAATTGGAAATTACAAGATATGTCGAAAACGGTTGTGTATAGCCGAACTGGATGACTCGTCCTTTCTCGATATACCGTAAAACAAAGATATTTCATGAGAAAGTTACTTAGAAAAATAACGATTATACTATACAAAATTGCAGCATCTCTTTCACAAACTTTTCAGAGAAATTCCCTCCTACAAACCTCGTCCAGTCTTTTATTACCCTCGATTCCTCGGGATAATACGCACGTCAAATATTAACCTTCGATATATATCACGAGCTTCCGCTTCACAACAACTTGCGCTTTAATCGGGAATTATTTTCTTAACTCTCTCTATCTCTCTCTCCGTCCCGTCTAAAGCAAAAGAAAAAAAAAGAAAGAAAAAAAGCAAAAAAGTCGAGGGCAGCCCTTCTAATCGTTAATCAAGCCAAAGTCATTAGTTCACGACATATCTTTTCTCTTTTCGCGCAGAGTTTTTCCATGAGAGGACGGGCGCCTACGCCTTCTTTCTCCTTGACCCCCCGCCTCCCCCCGCAATAGCGAGGGGCTCGACGCGCCGCATCGATTTGCCGTGAATCATTCTTTTGAGAAACATAGACGATCCGCGAAGGAGAGCCACACTGTTTTCGAGGCTGCGCTAACAGCGGGAGAAGTCGAAATCGTCGAGGAGCATGAAGGTGACCGAAGGGGAGGATCAAGGCTTATTTCGAGAGCGGTAATTTATCCAAGTTGCGCGATGTTTCCAATGATTCTGTGTTATGAAAATCGGCCACGCGTCCATTGAAACGAGATCGTTAAAGCAAAATCGGCGACAATCAAAGGAGTACGATTCGCGCGTCTGAATTAAGCGCAAGCTCGATGCGATAACGAGCGAATGAAAGAGCGCACGATAAGCCAGCTGCCTCCACTCTACCCGTTAAAATTCATTCAAAAAAGCACACGCGCGCACCGTTGAGGTTAAACAAATTTTTTGTCCAATCGTTCACTCACTTACGGTCGTGTCCAGCGCTGTATTTGCTATTTTTTTTTTTTTTTTTTT
This sequence comes from Philotrypesis tridentata, assembly GCA_018906965.1. Lineage (NCBI taxonomy): Eukaryota > Metazoa > Arthropoda > Insecta > Hymenoptera > Pteromalidae > Philotrypesis > Philotrypesis tridentata. The sequence goes on from JACCIB010000060.1 coordinate 612,105, forward strand.
TTAATACTCTTCAACGAGTCGACGGGAATACACGAGGCAATTTTCTTTTTAATGTCGAAATATCTTGACGGGTCAAATGGAATTTCGTTGACGAACGGCGCGCGGCAGAATTGAATTCGGTCCTCGAGAACGACGGCGAAACTGATATGTGGACGTGGACGCGTGCGCGCCCGCGCGCCGGATGATAGACGGGGGGGGGGGGGGGAATCGATGCTCGCTTTTTCACGAGCGCGCGAAGTTGCCGGCTTTTAAACGAAACAATATTCCCTTGCGTGCTATGTATAAATGTATACACAATATACTTATATATATATATATATATATATATATATATATATATATATATGTATGCGTTAGTGTCGTTTCATCACTGCTGCTCAGCGTGAACACGCTGAACGAAGATGCGGAACGCATTGCGTCGAGTTGCCGGAGCGATATTGTTTTGGAAACTCATCGGGTGCGCAGAGGCTTATTAGGGACATTGTCGACGTGCCGGAAGTATAGACTCCTATGCAATTATCGCGCCTCCTCCTGCAGTGTATGCGATCGAAATGCAATTATGCGGCTGCCGATTTGATATAGAAGCGCGAATTCGGTATAGCGGGACAATGCCATGGAATATGTATTTTTAAATAAGACAATTAAAAATTTAGCTTCGAAAACATTTGGATTCTTATTTTATTTTTTTACGGCTTAATATGGAAATAAGAATATACCGACGGTTTGGTTCTAGATGATATGAGACACGAATTTCCGCAGAATAAATGAGTGCTTTTTTAAGATGAAAATATCTTGCATTTAATAGTGATCGGATGTATGGGCAGTGCTCTCGGTAGAGCCCGCGCAAGTATAGATTGCACGAGAATCGAGCAACGGAATCCACTAAGTAGAGGGGCAAACTCAATGCGCGACACTCAGTTCGCCAAGGACCAAATGCTAGCGAGTAGTGCGTGCGCAGAGGAGAGCCGTACAGAGAGAGAGAGAGAGAGAGAGAGAGAGAGAGACTTGCAGTGAGGACAAACAGCCCCGCGGCACCGCGGTGTATTCGATCGAGAAATGGCAGCAGCAGCAGCAGCAGCAGCAGCCGCAACGTACGCAGACTAACGTCGGTTTCCGGCTTTGGTTTGGCGTTTCTGCGGGAATGCGCTTTCTCCGCAATTACGGCTATATTAATTGAATCGCCCTATATCCGCGTCGCCTGCTGGGCCTCGTTTCATAAGTTGTAATTAATAGGTGAACACTAACTACCCTACGCGTTACGTATATGCCGCAGATGCCTCGCTCCTTTTACGCTACTTACTATGTTTTTTCAACTATAAATTATCTAAATTATTCTATATATCGTACAAAAAACCATAAAAAATAAAAATTTAATGTAATTAAATCTCTCTCTCTCTCTCTCTCTCTCTCTCTCACTCTCTCTCTATTTTTCATGAGGATTTTTATTTATTAATATTTACGCTTTATAACTTCCTTTAATGAATGGGATACGAATAGAAGAAGACGATTACATTCTCTACATGCTTTACATTCATGTTATATGTTATTGTATTAGCCATTTTCCATGTATTTTATGAATACGATTTTCTTCCTTTCCTACTTCTATGACCTTTTTGTAACGCATCTTTTCATTAGTTCTCGCTTCACACGTTGTTTACGTCCTTCTTTTAATTATTAATTTTTCAGGTTAGGAGCTCATACTTGAATAAGTCATCCAATCTAATTTTGTATATTTAATAACAATCCTACATATATATTTAAAACTTGAAGAATTGTTCCTGTTTATTAGCAGATTTTGAATTAATATAGTAATGCCCAGGCATGATGTCCGCAAAATGGTACGAACTAAACTTTTCAATAGGATAGTGAAAGTACAAAATGGATTTGGTTTCTTAGATACCGAGAGAATATTTTGTCTCGCGAATTCTAACTTAACATGTTAATTAATTTTAAACTGAACATACGCGATCACCAGTTCAATACACAATGATTTATTTTACATGGGGTATTTACAGCGGTTTTGTAAATTAAATGAAAGAAGACTTGTTTGTGGCATTATAATGGATCCCAGCTGCGCGTGTAGAAAATTATCTTCTCTCAATAATTTTGGCAACTTTGTTTACGTTCAGAAAATGTTGTTTAAAAAATGAAATAATCTTACTATAACTGAATATATATGAGCGCATACACAAATATGCATCTATTCAGTTATTTATTAACTTGTTGAAGTCACAACCGGCTTGAGTACTGAAATTGCACGAAAGGCGCATTATAAAAGAAGATTTGTAAAAACTTTTATAGTGCCAAGGAAAGAGCCCCGTGAATGATTGACTGAGAGTTTTCGCATCAGTTATCGATTACATCAATGCTTAATTTTCCAGCTATCTTCATTCTAAAGCAATAAAGTAATAGTAAGTATCTGATGAATTTCAAGGGTGCGGATATAATAGGAATTATTCGCTAAGCAACAGATTTTCATTTTATGATCCATTATGAAAAATGAGCTCTTATATCGTAGCTTGATTTAAGTACTTTTAAAACTAGAATTACAAGTTTAATTTACAACATACTATAACCCTTGATTATTCGCGTTTTCGAGATTGTATGAAGATTTCGTTGTCAGTCCGAGTCTCAGTTATTAGAGTCTTGAAGATCCAGAAAAAAGCATTTTGCAAGGTAGCGCAACGCAAATATGTCAGTGAGAGAAGAATTTTTAATTAGAAATATGGTCTATAGAGGGAATATCTTGGTGTACCGAAGAAGAAATATCTTGACTGCAGGAAATCTTCTCTCATATAGCGGAATGATGGTTTTGCCACTCGCGAGAAATTCCTTTGTTTTTATTTCGCGAAGATTTGTCAAGAGAAATTTTATTTGAAGATGCCGCAGGATCGTTTATCTCATATTGTATTACTAGAAAGTGGCTTTGAAGGGCTCAGTCCATAATTTCTGAATAACGAATCTATTCTATTGGCTTCTCGACGTTCGCAAGAGGAGGAGGAGGAGGAGGAGGAGGAGATTGAGCTTGTGCTTATGAAGGAGCTTTGGCCGCGAGAGCGAATAAGGAGCTCGTATACTTTTTCGGTGGCTGCATCTGCATCAGATTTGCAGAGAGCCGCGTGTATTCCAATCTCGAGTGAATTCCATTATCCGCTGTGTGGCATGCAGATAAAGCACGCGCGGCGGAGCTTTGGAAGGAGTCGCGGCAGCGACGCCGAAGAATAGAATAAAAAAGAATGGAATAAGTACTTATGTCGCACCGTCGCCGTCGCCTCGGCCGGGCCGGCGCTCTATGAAATTCCGAGTGGCTCGCTGCCTTATAATTCAAAGCGAGGACTCTCTCCGAGAGCCCCGAAGCGATTCGAAGACAAGGCAACACTTGTCGGCCACCCCCCATACCACCTGCTCACGTTCATAACTGATAGACGTTCGAGGCGGAACAGAGCATCTCGTTTCAAAATAGCTGCTGCACTGGCATCCATTATTCAGGATCCAAGACTTCCCCTTCACACGACGATCGCCTAATCTAACGGCTGCGCCAAGCGACATCACAAAGCTTGCATTTCGTTGCTCATGAAAAATTCTCTTTCCCACCTCTGACCGGCTTACACGTCTGCATACATATATTTATACCTATAGCGAGTACGTTTTCCTCAATATTTTATTTCTTAGCTGCTCTGCACTACAATATTGACAATAATCTGAAAAATTGTTATGTGCCAAAGTTAGTTTGCTTTCTCAGCCATATATAGCTGCTGCGACTATTTGGCAATTCTTTTCCTGCAAAATCTATGGCTTACTAAGTACTTTCTTACAGAGAATCAATTGTTTTTCATGAAAAATCATTGATACCTTACCGCACGTAATTCAAGCTTTTAATACTAAAGAATTTCATTATACATTCTGATTGCAGTGACGTAAAGCCCTTAAGCTTTAGTGCAAACGCGGACAACATTCACAGGGTAATAAAAAGTAATGACATTACGTGGCCAGCAAGATAAAATAACAGGCGCATCTCTCCGTTTAAAAAGCAAATACTCATAATCATGCAAACTCGCCGAATAAAGTCCTACATTAATATCCTTTGGCTTTGAAAAGCTGTGTACTACAGTTGAAGAAATATCTTGAATGATAATACGAAATCAGGAAATCCATTTAGCATACGCTACTGCTACTAATAGTTATAATTCGTCCAACTAGTGCATTGTATACGCAAAGCAAATTTATTAACACTACAACCGGTTTTGCAGTGGGTATTTCATTCCGAAACTCGACCGGCTACAACAGCCAAGAGCTTGCGGTTCGCTGCTGCCTTGTTCGTCTAATTTCGTTGAATCAACCTGAGCGCGCACATAGTCGAGAGTTTCTCTCTCTCTCTCTCTCTCTCTCTCTCTCTCTCTCTCTCTATCTCAGGGTTGCGAAAGTACACACTCCCACAAGTCTTTGGGCTTGTCTTTCGAGAAAAGGTGTACTTGTACAGAATAGAGCTCTACACTGCAGTGATTACCCTCCCATGAAAAAGCTCTCGATTGAAAGCATAAATTGATACTGAGTACTGACTAATCGCTTACACATTTAATGTTGAATTAAACAGTGAATTAAACGTAATGTTTCTTTGCCGTAACGCAATAATGGGATGCGCTCACACAAGCCGCCGCGGCGCGAACGACGGATGCCTGTATGCACCTGCATAATTCGCAAAATCAAGGGTGTACTACTGCGTTTGCGTTTTGATATTGATGCGCGCGCGCATAAAAAGAAGATTATATAGAGGGTCTATAAGCTGCTGTGTGGAAAGCGCGAAAGTGTACAGGGAATAAAATGTGTTTCTCATCCAAACGAACGGCCGTGGCGACTCTCCTACAGACGAGTTTAACTAACGCGACGGAAATAATTTCATCGTGCTTGTTTCTTTTACTCTTTCCCTATATAAGCTCTCGTATCTGCTCTATTCGTCTGAACGAGCGAGCCGCATTGCGCACGGAATAAGGGATGCAACTTTGTGCGAATACGTTTGAAGATTTATAGATGTGTCTCGTTTTTCGTTTACAAAAGTGTACTTACAAGCTCGCAGTGAGAAGAAAGCGAGCTTTTCCACGACTCAACAGGTGAACGCATCGAGTCCCAAATATCTTTTTCTCTCTCGCTCGAGATATATAAGTCTATAGGATTTAAGCTCACGCCCGTTGACTCCAGTGGAGCTTCCAATTAACCTAAGTAATCTGGTGAAAAGACTCGCGAGAGGAAACTGCTGAGGGACTGGCTAATATAACTCCCCCCCCCCCTCTCTCTCTCTCTCTCGCGGTGTACAATTTCGAGCGGCCACATGGATCGCACAAGTTCATTCTAAAATCTTGCCGAGACCTACGGATAGTCTGAAGGGACTGTACACGGCCAAGCTCTTACCGCGCGCGAGTTCGCGTTGGCACTTTGAAGATGCGCGCGCGGCATAACTTAATAAACCGCCTGCGGAAATCCCACTGCGCTCTCCTCTCTCTCTCTCTCTCTCTCTCTCTCTCACTCTCTTTGGCTTGCACTTTGTTCTTGGATAAATATTTCAGTTTAACAGGAAAAGGAGGAGGGATAGGATGTAAAATTCACTGTCTTTGGATATCCATATATATATATATATATATATCAAAAAATCACTAGAATTTGCCATTAATAAATATACGATGAAAGATGTGAAAAGGAAAAAATTTGGATCTCTTCAAGCGGAGACTTTTCGTTTGTTCCTGAATAAATAAAAAAAAAAGAAATCAGTTACAGAGATTATGCATATACTGCATGTGTGATATGCTAGTGATTTTTTGATAGTCTAAAGATTTTAGTGCAAATATGTTTCATCACTCGCGAACAGAATTTGCATATCAGATTTATTAATTTACGTGCGTTTTTAGATAAAAAATGTTTGCGATTGATGCTAAAAACACTCAAACATTTACATTTACGTAAATTTTACATTTATATTTGCATAAATATGTTCTATAATAATAAATTTAGACCATATATTGTACAGATGTATGCAAAACGTGCAGAAACTGTTCTTTTAAGAAATGCATACTTGAGAATATTAGAGAGAAGAGTATTCGTACATGAAATATTGTACAAAATTGAAAATATTAGGCATCTAGAGAAACGAGTACGTGAAAAAATAATATTTTTCTCAAGAATTTAAACAACTCTTTTTTATGTTATGAATTGAAATGACTATTAAATGTATTTAGATGAGTGTGTATACACTATCTAGTATGATTTTATCCCTCGGTAGTTAGTTAATATTCTTTTGTTGGCTTTTATCGATCTCTCCGAGGCAGTGGTTAAACCCTTTCGGAACCACTGCCTCGGAGAGGTCGATAAAAGCCAACAAAAGAATATGAAATGACTATTTCTAGAGATATCGAATAGCTTGATGCGAAAAAGCATTGTACGTGTAGCATGCACCGATAAATAGAAAAGTTGACTAACGTTTTAGAGTTTAAGATATGCTTTTTTTGAGATTCCCTACCATTCCCCCGAACTGCCGTTTCTTTGTTTTTAATAGCTCATAACACCCGAAATTTTTACAGTAAAATTTGCGGTGAAAGTTTTAGTAAAATTTATGGTAAAATTTGTTGTGAAACATATGCGGAAGAGAAACTCAAAATTATCAGTGGGGGTTGAGAAAAGTTCGAGGAAAGGAGTGCAAAGCACGGGCTATAACAACAATGGTGAACGGCGAAGTTGTCCTTTTGAAAGGTCCCAAAGAATCTCCACACGCACACAGATTGCAGTGAACTACGAGGCCTACGAATTATTCCATTATTTAGAAGCTCTTGGACAGACAATAGCTTTTTTCAGGAATTTTTCGGGGAATGTCTTTCGGGCCGGTGCACGTTCGGGGCGGAGGTCATTCGGGGAAACGGCAATTCGAGGGATTAGTTTCGGGGCAATGATTGAATACCTTTTTTGTCGATGAGATGGTGTTTTTAGTATCTCATATAATTTTAAGGTAACAAAAAATTATTCATCACTGATTAACAGTGGAAAATAAATTTTTAAATATTAATAAAGCATAAACACCCGAAAATCAGTGTAGATACTTCAAATATTGGAGTTTTTGCAGTAAGATTGCAGTGTCTCGTTATTGCAATAGTGCAGTGAGAAAATTGCGTTATACCACAACAGAGAGAAAGCAATATGTCACGACGTATGTAATAGCAATGAGAGGATGTATTAAACGACAAACCGAAACATGTGGAGTTCTCTTACTAGTTGTGCAGATAACATCATCATTGCTACAATCCAACGATTCTACGCTCCATTTATATGTATCAGGTACAGACTGCAGCTTCCTCGTAATCGACTCTGTCAGATAGGGTGGTGAGTGTCTACTGTGTCTATTGATGTGTATATCCTGCATTTCTATTCTAACTTATGTTCATTTGGATTAGTTTGAACATTAACGCTGTTATTATTTAGTGGATTATTAAGCGAAAGGATGAGTATAAAGTTGGGTATAGTTTATGTGTGCATCAGTAATATGCATGTATCATTATGAAACTTGTTTAAATATGATTGAAGTGCTATAATTTCTGTGGAAACAATTTTATACTTTTATTTTTGAGTTACTGGGTTTTATTTTTTATTTCTTTTTGGGCACACACTTATTCAATCAGTAAATTAATATAAAACAGTGTAAGTTTTCAAATACAATATTATTTGATAACGTACTTTATGAAGGAAGCCAAAGTAAATGATGATAAAAAATGCTCCTTTCAAATGAAATGATGAAATTTGTGTCAAATAAAAATTGTAAACAGTATAATGACATTTTTAAACTATCGCATGAATATTATAAGTAAGTATAATCTACTTTAAATAAAATTACAAAAATCATTTGTTTTGTAAATGAAATTTTTCATTCCTACCTTTTAGTTTTGTTTTTAAACATTACGGCCAATGTATATTTTCGTACCTAAATTCATATTTGCAACTGCTTGCAATTTTTTATACATATACACACACACGTATATTTGTAAGAGGAGCAATCGCGTTATTAAGTAATATTTTTGTTTTGTTTTTATACCAGAGGAATTTTGTTATACAGGGAAAGTTGGAGGTTGTCAATGTAGTATAACATTTTATTTTTATTATTTGCAATTTTTTTAGAGAAAACCTTTAAATATTGCATCCTTTGGTATTGAAACGCATATACTTAAAAAAAGTACGTAATCACGCACGTAATGCGCAAAACAGAAAAGTACATTATTATGAAAAGCATGTACATGTACATCTTAGACTATAGACTGATTATCGACAGTTCTCACATTGATAAGTGGTTGTGAAGTTACGATTTTCAGATTTAACGAGGTATACTAATCAAAGTTCTTAGGTCTAAGCATTGACTAGACCAGATTGATTCGATAATTCTTTCCCTCTATTGCTCCAATTATTCATGTAGTAAATTACCGGAAGAAAGCTAGGGATAGAGAAAGTAAAGTATATGGACTTGAAGGGAAGTTTGGTGATACCGACGTTCACCAAAGTTCTGTGTGATTAATCAAATATCTCGCTGACGACATTTTCGTAACTTGTGCGTTCAGGATGTAACAAACCGCACAGCAAATCATTGATGCAACATAAATTATCGTGTCTGTATCTATAAGATAAATCCTTTAAGGGGAAAATGTGATTTCTGAAAGTATTTTCATGCGGTGTAACTGTAAGTTTAGAAACTACTGCTCATTCAGTAATTCTGAAGCTAGATTCGGATTTATCCTTATCTTAACTTTTCAGTGTTAACACTTCGTGTCGTGTATATGATGAATAATTAAATATGCAAGCAAAAATCATTTAGACAAATTTTTTTGGACATCCAATTTGATTGTTTTTTTATTTATGTAAAACCTTGTTATAAAGCCCTAACATGAAACTAAAACCATAATACCATTTGTATTGCTTAAATTCAAGACCAGCTCTAAAAGAACTTAATCCGCGAAAATCAGTAAAACGATCCTACAACCCAGCCAGAATGCACTGTAATCACGTAAGAAATTGTAGTCAGGTAAATATCCATCGGAAAAGGATGCTAATACACAAAAGGATCGCAACAGGCCTTGATTCTAACGTTCGAAAGATAGCGCACGCGTTTTAACATTATACGTATATATGCAAGCAGCCGCAATTATAGTCTCACGAGTGCTCTCTTGCCACTATCAGGAATACACACATGCAGAAGGAGGAAGGAGCTCTTTGACTGTTGTGGCAACGGCAGCATCAGCAGCACAACCAGACCAAGTGGAGGGCTCCGAAATTAATCTCGCTTTGCGCCAGCCAGCGTATACTCAAGGCGTCGCGCTTGATAATTAATTACTGATTAATGGCACCTTCCCCCACCGGCCACCCCTCAACCCCGTTGTGGTGACGCAGCTTACCATACGGCTTATCGCCCGCATAAGCTCGTTACATTGTCAGCGGAGCTCGAGCAGCGCACGGCGTATACGCAATCAGGTGTTGCTAATGCGAGAAACCTGTCGTCGACGATTGATCTTCGTCTTACTCATTACTTCCAAGAGGTAGTAGAATCCTGCCTGACATTGCCATACTTGTGCACTCAACAGAGCTTTTCACTTCGATAGCGAGAAAGTGATTGCATGTGAAGAAGATGCCTGCAAGATTCGTTCGATCCAGTAGCAACATTAATATTGCTCCTCTGTAGAAACAGAATAACACTACTATACAATGATACAATAGTCATATAGGCAATGCTGCCTCACATGGTAACCTCCAAACTTGAAGTTGAATATCATATGACAGGCTTGGTCTAAAAGGTTATCATAATTTGGATTTTTCAAAGCTTCCAGGATTATTCGTGCGCTATCGTGAATATCGTACTTTTTATGGGGGTATACAGCGTCCGGTACACAGCGCCACTGCAACTGGGAACTGTAAAAAGCGATCAGATCATTGCGAGCCGCCGTACTGGGTTCGTGACTCTGTAATCACGTTATGTTTTATAAGTAAAGATCTCACTATCAAACTATCCAAAATCTTCAGAACATTTCGTGACTCGTTCGATTGAATAGTGCATTACGTCCGATGCTCAGAGTAGTGAGGTATTGCTGTCGCAATATATGTATAATAATATTCCTGAATCTGTAAATGCAACCTTCAGACAATATTCTTCTTGCCTCGTGATTGCTTCATTGGATTGCACAACACGTACAATGCATAGCCATTGCAATGTTGCAATGTTGAAGTTATAATGCATTATTATTACAATTATAATATGCGATTATAGCTTTTGCAGCAGTAATAGCGTATCCAATATTTCGAGTCATCAGGATAGTACAAAATAATAACGTAATGCGGCGAAAAGCTTGGATGTAACATATATAGGTGTGTCGCTATAATGGGAAAAGCCAGCTGTCATGCCTGATCGACAGCTGACTAAAGCACGGTATGACCCGTGGTTACAAAAGAAATAAGGGAGCTTTGTGGCAATTCTGTAACGAGAAAATAGCGAAGACTGGCAGGCTTTGCTGCAGCGCTTGGACATTGAAAAATCTCTCCCTCCGCCGTGTGCGCGCAGGAAAGCATTAGTTTGGCGTGCCTGGGCCCCAGCTCCAGGCGCTGCTGCGTGGCTAACGCTAATGACGGATAATCGAGTCGACGTAGCCTCGCACATTCTACGCAGCAGGCCGCATGCGCAAACCCTCAACGTACAAACTGAACTGAATCGTTTTACAACACCTACATTTTAAACAAATTATCCGCACTACTTTCGCCTCTACGTACGGAAATGCCATTTTATCCTTGGGAATTTCCTTCTCTTTTACCGCCAAGAGAGCTTGGTGTATCGGCTATCTTGGAAACGGATTGTCCACGATAACATACCAGCAGCGGGATTTTTGCAGATTCAGCGCGAGCTTTTTTTCTAGTCTCTACTATCTCGAGCCCGGAGAGGAGACGGCCTTTCCATTTTTCTCGCTGTCGCGAAAATTCACTCCACCGTTTTAAATCATTCGGATTGTAATCTCTTTTATGCGCGAAGCTTTAAAAGGAGAAACTCGAATGAGCGGGAAAGTTTTCGATTTAGTCAACTGAATTCTCAGTCACACGCCAAGCAACGAAAGGCTTTTAAATAAATGAACGCTTTTAGGACCTCTTCGGTCCTCCGCTCCTGCGTTGCCAGTTCGAAAAAGATTTAACATATTCGAGTCAGTCGGTCTTAAAAGCTCAATCTTCCCCTTCATGCTTCCCCTTCATCCGGCTAGTGCAGCAAAATTTTAAACACGCGCCGAGGTGACTCATAACCAGCAATGCGCGCGCAGTTTAATGATGTGCTGTAAACATATGTCGGTGTGAATGCGTATAAGTCTAGCTTTTATTGCAGCGCGTTTTCGCCTCATTAACTAACGACGAGGAATCGCGACCTTATCTGCAGTGTACGTGGCTTTGCAGCTTCGATGGTCGATGGATTTATTTACTATATCTAAATAATTTTGTCTCGTTTTAAATCTCCTTTTATAGAATTGATAAAATATAATATACGCAGAAAAGAAAGCGCTTCGGAATAAGAAGAAAAGTACCAACGAATGCAATATAGTGCTATGAATAGATTTGGACGATAAGGAAAAGAGCTGTAGCTGGACAATTGACAAGAAAAAGACAGCCATTTCTGATAGTTAGCATTGGGTTTCTCAGAAAAACGAGAAAAAGAGGTGGACTGCTGTTCTCCAAAGTCCCAGTTTTTATTATGCATATGTTGCATATATACCTCTGGGACTTCAAGGGACAATTTGGTTCGATGTAGGGCACTCGTTTAATCTTTATCGCGGTATGCTTTCGTCCGAAACGAGTCCGAAACTTGGCTGTCTCTGAAAAGCCACCCCTCTTTACATCCCAAGTCGCGTTTTTTCCTGCCACTGACCTTTTTGTACCTTTGCGTATAGTATATTACTACCCAAGGTCAGTAAAACAAGAGATGTAATTGTGCAAGAAAGCCTGTGATCTGAGGCTTTCTTTTCTACTGGTCATGGTTTGTATACTAGTTTTCTGCTCGACGGCGCCGGAAAGTGCCAACTTAAATTAGCTTCGCCTCGGCCGACAATTATATGTGATCTGAGACATTTCTTATTTTACTGGCCTTGGTAATATAGATAAGTAGTAATATACTATTTATCCATTATCGTATTTTAGAGATTGTACGCGGTTACAGGAATGTCGAGAACTCTTTGATGCGTCGTCACGTAGAAGGCATATCGAGTGATTACTATGATGTACACTCGGTCCGTGCTGTCCATGGTAATTAAAGTACATCGCAATATGTAGGTGCGCGAGGGTGGCTTTTGCCGGGCAGAAAGAAATTCCTCACAAATTCAACAATACTTCAATTACTTCATTCTTTTGTGGCCGAAGCTCCAATAGATAACGCTCCTTAATTAATATTTAAATTGAATTTAGTGTATACGTGATCGCGAGATGACTGCGGAAAAGCTCGTCTGAGAATTCCTCGTTAGTGCATGCAGAAGCTTTCGAGATCCAACATTCCATGACTATATGGACAGCAAGTGGAAAGGAAGATTTACAATTTCAGCTTTTGTTTTTCCAATTTTCCGACGTATGCGCCCTCGTGTATGTGCACGAGTACGTTTTAGTCATTGGAAAAGCTGATATAAATTTTAGGAATCGAAAGTCAATACCAGAGCAATAGCTCGACTTTCTAACTGCTCAAAATTTGATTGCAACGAAATGGAAGTAATTTAATTACCGATTTTTCGATGAACGATATATAGTCTATTCATGATTCGTCTGTCGATATCCTATTTTTGGATTTACCAGACGTTTTACCCTCCTTCACTCTCCCCCCCCCCCTTCTCTCTCTCTCTCTCTCTCTCTCTCTCTCTTTCTCTGCAAACGCAGATCTACTAGAACTTCAAGAACTCAATTTTCATTGATCAAGTCAATCGTCCTTACAGGACAATGTTATTTGATCGGTTAGCAGATAAGTAAAAATATCTGCAGATTATGAAATGAGTGTCCCGTTTACATTCCGATAGAATTTACAATTTAGTATTTCTAATAGAATTATCAAAGAGTTTTATTTTGCAAAGACATGCTTTTAACATTAAATATCTATAATCTATTGCAGGCTCATAAGCGTATATTGTATTTTTAATAAGAGGCATAATAATTTATTCACAATAATTCGATAATTAATTATGTGTACAGTTATACCAGTTTTTTTGAATGTGAAAAATGAAGTGCACGAAAAATTGGCTGGATTAGCTATGCTGTCATGTTATCCGCACACCCTCACCAGACTCACGTGATGTATCGGTTCATGTAACTGTACCTACTATGTAATAAATACATTATCGGAACACACGTGTAGTTTGTCAGTTACCTCTGTTGCGTGATACATGATCGAAGTTAACACTGCTAGGAACATTGGCGATATGTTAGTAAATTATTCATTAATTTTCTAGCTGTTCAAATTAGACTGACGCTAACGTAAATTATGATACTAAATGACAAACGTTAAATTTTATTTCACAGTTGTTTTACAATAATTATAAACTGGTTTACAATGCGACTTTGTAATATTCTTGCTTTAAAATAAAACTGGTGAATTTTCCTCGATGGTGGCTCCATAACTGCAAGTAAAACTTGTACATGTCTATCTATAACAGATCGAATATTAGGTACATGCGCATTCTACCGGTATGATTAAAAGCACGTCTTCGATTCTTCGAAAATACTATTTTAAATGCAGGTTATGGTTGAATTAAGCCTTAAATTATTCTGGACATTTGTTAAAAAATCGTTTTTTCATAAAGCAAACATTTTTATAGTGACACATAGTTAGCACATACGCTCGAAAAATTTGCACCCGTTAGGCGATGCTCGTGTGTACAGTTACAGTTAAATCACATCAGTTTTGAAAGAGCCATATAGATACGTTACTATCCTACTCTCCGGATGTGTCAGATTTTACGATCTCTATGAAAAACGAGGCTTGCCGAATAATCATTCGGAATATGATTGACACCTTTTGTTGGAGAACTTTATCGACTTTTCCCGCACGACAGAGCGACGTTCGCCTATATAAGCAACAAGTTTCAAAATGCATGAGTCTGCTTGTGTTCTACTGGATTTTGGAGTCCCCTTATTCTTTGAAGAAAATCATTCAGCAAAAGATTGACGAGTTGAAGAAAGCCACGCATATTCTTCGAAAATATTATACTTATTTTAATTATTAAATTACTGAATTTCACAGTAAGCCTTTTCTTATCGTTCAATTCTTTCTCAGTATATGTTTCCATTTATTTTGTACACGTTTCAATGTCTGCATTATAGCATGCCTATACGATTTCAGACAAGATTCAACAAGTTCAAGCAGGTGCTCAGTGGTCGTCAACCAACTGTACTCACTGTCTCATTTGCTTTTTGTGTAAATGATGAAAACAAAAAACAAAAAACAAAAACACAAAAGAATCCGTGTGTTTTACTGCTAAATTTAATTAAAAACAACTGGTTTAAGCTTCGAAAATGTTTCTATCGTCGCTTATTTAAGAAGAGAGGCCTTTAGTGTACTATGCATTTTTGTTAGTCAGTCTAAATTTTTTTCATGTTCGTAAAAACACAGAAATCCAATTACTCTCTGCACGTTTCGCTTCGAAAGTCTGTTACGTACAAAGTCACATGTGTAGTGTGTAGTTGCACTTTCAACTTTCCAACGTATCACACGCAATTTGAACTCTCATGCTTTCGAAACGTTAGTGTACTTAATTTTCTACTCTAAATTCTGCCAATTTTCGAAAACTGACATTGATGCAGTAGTTCCACATGTTGAAAAATAAAGTTAAAACTTTGTAAATAGCAGAATATAGCATAAAAACTCGATTCTTCCATCTATTCATAAGTTAATTAAGGAGATCCATCATCTTTGGAATTTGAGATTAAACATAGTTTCAGTAAATTCTTTAAAAGTATGACGAAAATTTTCATTTTTATTTTGTAATGAATACTTTTGCTTAATCAAATCCAAAATCCCTGCATTCGCATGAAAACCAAAAGTACGACAAGCGTGTAGAACAATTTTCAGTTCCTTTTATCGACACATATATAGTCTTGGAATTCTACGGACGGAGCCAAATGTCTATGTCTATTTTGCTTTTACGATTAATAGCTCCACAAGATTCAAATTCATAGTAGCTTACTACGATGTTCCAATTCAATTAAAGTTGACTGTGCCATGTTTAAAATTATTTTTAGCTTGATAATTGAAAAGCGACGAGTTCCGTTAATAGTAAATTGCTTCCTCCAAGAGGAAGCTTTGTGATAGTGATTTTTACAAGTTTGCTTAAAAACACTTAAAATAAGATACTAAGATGTTTCGAAGTGAAATTGAGCATTTTTAGAAAATGCCCTTCTGGATGTATGTATGTATGAACGTATGTATACCGCTAGATCACAGCCTGTGGTTATTGGATTGCATTACAACGAACTGTGTTTCATTTGTCTTGCTTGTCCGATAGCGGCAAAAGAAAGCATTTTTCATTTTACTGATCCTTTCTTGAGCCATAGTCGATTTTATGTTTTCGTAAAATTTTTATCTGATGTATTTTAACAGTAATTTTGCATACATTTAAATGGCACAAAAACCATTTTTAAGAGAATTAAAATATCAACATTTTAACCGGAAAAGTTTTCAGATAGCTGCTATAGATTTTGAGTTATTAATGAAAACGTGCGTTTTTCGCAAAAGCTCTTCTAATTCGGAAAATAATCAACCAATTATTTTGAAAAAGAAAATGATGTTAATGTAGAATGTTTAGAAACGTATTGTTGGAAAATTTTACGACATTTCCCAGAATGGTTATTTAGAAAATTGAAAAACATGTTCTTTGGTTCTCCAACGATTACACGAGTAAAATGGTTTCGATGCGATTGAAATTTAGGGAAATAATACATTATCGACATACCTTGAACTCTATGTTTAAGCAATTTATGAAACTTGTTAGGATACGAGATGTTGAGGTTCATTTATTTTTTTGACTAAATTTTAAAAAATTCTTAACTCAGCAAATAACCGGTATTTATCGATGCTATAGGTGCCAGGGACTTGTCAGCGGTTTTTTTCTACGCTGCTCAACACGAAGTTTGAATTTCTTATCGACTCGCGAGCTTCTTGACTCTCTAGGCGAGTCGCACGCGTGCATTTATATTTGCAGAAACAACAATTCGGCAAATAGCAGCGTCAGGCAGGCTCATTAAAAGAAACAAAACTCATCGTGACGCTCCAATCTCCATTCGGACGTTGCGCGCGCGGCAAAACAAAACAAAACAACAACAACAAAAAAAGAACTAGAGGGGCTGGAAAAAGGAAAACAGCGAGCAAAGTTGCCTGGCGCAAAAAATAACGGGACGTATGGCGAGTGGGAGGAAAAAAGCTATACTGGCGCTATAACTGCAGAGAGAGGGAGGCGGCAGCTTTCAATCGTATCTTCACGCGTCGGCGGGCGCGAAGCGCTTGGAAGCAAACAATGCGAGATCGCGTGGCCCCCCTCTCTCGCTCTCTCTCTCTCTCTCTCTCTCTCTCTCTCTCTCTCTCTCTCTCTCTCTCCTTCCCTCCCGTTCCTTTCCGAGCCGTGAACGCTATTTGAATTTCGGTCGGACGTCGCGTTGTGGGAGCGACGATAATTACGCGGGACACCTACTTTTTGCTCTCGCTCGTTTTATGTATGCTATATATATACTTTGCGTCGTAAGCTTTGGCGCCGTTTTTCTAGACCGAGAAGTCGAGAAGAAAAGCAGCGCCTGGCTGAAGCGGAGGAATGGCTCCGTGAACGGAAGTAAGGACTGGGGACGGATGATGGCAGCGAAGATTAAAGATAGGCATGATTGAAAGAGAGCAGTGTCTTGCAGTACCACCGAGAGATTCTCTTCTTCTTCTTCTTCTTCTTCTCTTTTTAAGGTTCTCATCTACATTTTTTCACACTACACTGTAGCGGTTCTCCACCATTTTCTCCCCTTCCTCCTTATCGTATTTTTTCGCATTCGTCCCTGTTTTAGGCTGTTTTCTCACTTCTTTCGCAGCATCGCATTATTGTAACGAGCAATTAAAGAGGGAATAGATTCGCGAATGTCGGATCGATCCCCTCGCGCAACGATTTCATTACGTGTGCCTGTAAGTATAAGGTCATAAAGAAAATGCCGCGAAATGCTTGCCAATATATAGAGCTGGAATAACCGGTGGAAATGAAACGAGCTGCAGCCGCATAGCGTCTGTCTCCATGGAACAAAGTGGCCGTTCGCCGGGTCCGAGTTAATTGAAAATGAAATTATTTATCGCCGCGGCAAACTGCGCGCAAGGAGCACGCGCTGATCGACAAAGGCTCATGCAGACCTCGACAGTAGAATTACTTTCTGTATTTTCGAATTGCAGAAAGAAGAAGAAGAATTTGAGAAGAACTCGTGGGAATACGCTCGTCAGCGCTCGTACAATCTTCTTCTCTATTCATGCTCGTATAAGGTCAGCGCGTGAATTGAAAATGAAGTTTAAGATCCGTGTCGTGCGCGATCGAGTGCACTGACAAATAACGTGCAGCTGAAAAATGAAGGATAAAAAATGAATAAAATTAATGTGGTCTGCGTGCAATTAAACGGAGTTGAGGCGTATTGATTAGAGGAATTTGGGCGTAGAATGTTAATAAAGCTACGGGGCAAAGATAATTGCATCAGGGGGAAAAAAAGTGAGCGGTCCCCGTGGAATCGGGGGAAAATGACGAAGGGGAAGGGGGAAATCGATGAGCAGGTCTATTGGCACCTCTGGCGACGGTTCGATGCTCGCGCATAACTCATCGCGCAGACGGTAATCGGCGGAATCGAGCGATGCTGCAAGAGTCACACACGCGCGTGCAGTGCAGCGCGCGCTAATCGGCTCGGCCCTGCGCCGCTCCAAAATGCGCGTCGGCCTCTGTAATTAACGGCTCGCCCGGCGTAAATGAGTTATAGTTCGAGCTAATTAACTCGAGCGGCTGGTCATTCGTTAGACTCCCCGACGACGCTCGATGCATTCGTATAAATATCTGTGCAGTCTATTGGAGCGCGTCGTATATAGGTATATAGGCGCTATATACGTCCTATTATATCCAACCTTATCGAGAGCCAACATTTTTAGCGCCTCGCACAAATCTACTTTTTCAGCTATGGGAATGCTTGCACGTGAGAAAAATTAAGGGATTATCTACTCTGTACTTAAACCTGCAGTATAATTGTTTTCATAACACGTGCATCTAAAGTCGAGTTTTTCTATGCAGTGTCGGAGCGGGAGGTAAAAATTTTTACCTCCCGCTGCGAGATATACATATGTATACATCCATCCATACATATAATAAAAGTAAGACACCATATCCATATATATATGTATAAATTATATATATATATATATATGAATAATAAAATTTCAAAATTTTCAATATATTTATAATAAATTAAAAATATATGCATAAATATGTTATGTTGTAGCCAATGTCCAAGAGCTTTGGTTGTTGTGCAAAAGAGCCCTTCGATGCACTAATTATAAAAAGCTCGGTGCACAACAAGGGGCGAATGACTTTTTTAGACGCGGATGATGATTTGAACACTCATCATCCTCGCTTGAAAAAGTCAACTTTCGCCCATAGTTGCAGTGTAATATACTATTACGCCACTTTTACATCTCCATTGTAGATGTAGAGGGTGCGGCAACGCATACTCACTGCTGCGCAATTAAAAATAGTATCAGACATTTATTTATTGATTTACTTTTTTCTCCCCAGTATAATTTACAATAAGCTACAAATTACTTTGATAAAATGTTCGAAAACGTAATACTGAAAGCAACGTTTTCTTTTCTTTCAGACCTTCGTCGGGGTCAAGTATGATGTATAGCGTATTTTTGAATAAACAAGAAACAATAGAAGACGGAAAAGTCCGGACAGCAGAGGTTCACATAAGTGATAAGATAATGCATTATACATATTTACGGCAGAGGCTTGCTATCTCACGTAGGTTTGGCTTGTATCGTAAAAGTCACTCACCTTGAAACTCCTTACGGGCAGCGCTGACGGAAGTGACGATATTGGCCACGTGACCAAGCACCGTCGCGAACAGCAGCAGGCCAAAGAGCAGCTGTACTATCACGAACAGATACTCGCCTTTACTCCTCGGCCTAGAAATCGAAAAATTTACAAATCTTTTAGTTTTACCTTCACTGCCCGCTGAGACGCGTCTCGGCTGTTTATTATCACTTTTTCATGTTACACACTGTAAACTTGGGAAAACTCGCTCGAGAATACCAAACAGGTTTTTCGGTTCTTCGCCACGTCAGTTAGCGCAGATAGACAATGACGCGCAATCCAAGCCTGGAAAGCCCATAGAAGCAAGTTTTACCACTCAAATCGAATTTTTCATGTACTCAGCGCCTTTATAAATTCTGCTCTCCATGCCCGAACTGAATTTTGATGATTATATTTGAAATTATTGTTTAATGCGAAATGAAATAGCGGGCGGTATGACAATTTTCTTAAATTCAACTTTAAACCAGCCGCATTGCCAAGAGCGAACTCGAAAATAATCTTGGACAAGCAAAAAATTGCTCATCCATATATTTAGACTTCGGATATAAGTCTGCGCGGTTACTAGTGATGTACGAAAAAATTCTTTGGTTTATTCTTTACATCTTTTCGATAATTTGCATTTTTAAAATCTATTTTCAACTTTTCTGAGGTTGACAATAATGTTTTGCTGATGTAAGGCTATCAGGTGTACGAGAGAAAGAAAAGGATACGCGCACGTGGCTGTTTAATTAAGTTGACTTTACGTCGAAAGAAGTGGCTCGAATCGGTTACTGCGCAAGCGGCGAGCAGTCGAGGGAATTCGATGCTATCGATGCTCTTCCAAAGTAAGTGTATATCGTTAAATTTGCATCGTTCGCGCGTGAGAAAGAGAGAGAGAGAGAGAGAGAGAGAGAGAGAGAGAGAGAGAGAGAGAGAGAGGGCGGCGGGGCCGGGAGGGGGGGGGGGGAGATAGAAGGGCAATTTATTTGGCTGGAAATTTTCTGCTTCGTGTAAGGGGAGAGATATTGTCTTACGCGAGATAACGGATATCCTTTGGTAATAAAAGAACTTGTCCTCTGGGGAACAAACTATAGACGGCGGGGGGACAGCGCTGCGCACGATTTAATTGACTTACCTCGGCAGATCCCCAATAGTCGTGAGGGCCAAGGTGCACCAGTAGTAACTCTGCAGGTACTGCTTCACGACGTCCGCCGTCTCGGAGTCGCTGAATACCCAGTTCTTGCTCCCAAAACCGTTGTTCTTATAAATAATGTGATAGAGGCACCCGTTCCAGTGAAATATCACCAGTAAGTAATGGATCAAGGACGTCGAGCGAAATAAATTCGGATAGTTCGTGTGCCGCTCGGTCCTGTCCATGAACGCCCAAAATCTGAAATCCGTCACTCGCCCGATTACCCTCCATTCCTCGCATCACGGCCTGTACCACCGTGGAAAATACTCTTAAAATTGGTTTGAATTTCGGCAAATGGAAATTATTGAGGATCCCGCTGTTTGTTTCTTTGTTTTTTTTTGTTTTTTTTTTTGTTTTTTTTATCTGTTGCACTCGAGTAATTAGCGAGAGCAGGCGAGTGGAATTTTTTGAAAGCGAATACTAAAGTTACGCGTTCTTTTTGACTCATCTTCTAGCTGGATTTATTGGTCTAGTTTACGTTGAAAGTAACTCTGCGTTAGCGCAGTAAACGTAAGGTATTTTCCATAAGGTTGGCAGGGAATGTTCACGCCAGGCAGGCTTCGTGATCGATTGTACAAGACACTTACCGGTAAATTTTAACGAGTCTAAAACTTCGCAGTATACTGTTAAATCCTATAGATAAATATAAACAGTCGAGGGGCAGCAGGCACAGGCAGTCTATGTAAAAGGTGGTGCTGTTCATGTAGTGGGTGCGCAGCTTGGTCGCGTCGGTCTGCAGCACGCCGTCCTCTAGGTAACCCGTACGGAAGTGGAAGACTATGTCCACCAGGTAGAGGAAGTCCGACAGGTAGTCCAGGCAAAACCACACCACGAGAGTCTCTCCTGCACATTAATTAGAGTAGTAACAGTGGTTGACGGGTTGGCTAAGAATGGAAGGGGTGTGCTTTATAATGCGAATTCATGCGAAATACTCGAATGAATTCAGAGTCGCTCTGGAGCTCTTTTGAGACAAAGAGGCAGAATGACGAGCCTACTCCCTCTCTTCTTCCGCGACCGTCAGAGCGAGAGAGGGAGAGCCAGTATACTTATATACTTAACTGGCAGCCGGTCTACGTCGTAAATCTAAGTCGTTACGAGGATAATAAAGGAAGAAAACTGACCGTTGATCTCCTGGAAGGCGAACCTGTAGATGATGACCCAAAAGTTGTAGAGGAAGGCCAACGAGACGACCATCGACCAGTAATAGCAGAGCCGTCCCGCCGGGTCGAAAACGAACGACCAGTTCGGCGCACCGGTCCGGAAGCCTCGCTGGCCCGATTGGCCCGGGTAGCCCCGGCTGCCGCGTTGCTGTTGCTGCTGCTGGGCCGTATAACGCCTGCAATTTTAGTTTCGTCCGCATCTATAGTTCACTCATTATAACGCCAACATATGCTTCTTCGCGTTATAGTACACGGCACTTTTCTCTCTGCTTAACTCTCATTTCATTTGCTACAGCTCTTTTTCTTTGTTTCTCAATCCAAATCCGGCAAGGCAAAGTTGATTTTACATTTCCGAAAAATTTCTTTTCCACCTTTTCACTGATAAAAATGCAAAATTTCAATGATAACAATCAATATGATACTAATAAATTCATACTCTACTATTTTATCAAGTACTATAGGTGTAGTAGTTAAAAATCTTTTAATAGCTGAGGGCAATCGTTGTTCAGGGAATAAAAAGCTACTTTCCACCCTCTTTTTTTTAAGAAAAACTATAGCTTCTTATTTGTTTCACTAATTGTACATAACTATAGATCGGCATTGCCGACAGGTATTTTTATGTGAAACAGCGAAAGATGTGGGAATTCAAAAGTAAAAATAATTGGATGTAGGATCATATTTTCTGTGCGCTAGTTTCAGCAAATATTGTACGTGTAACAAAGTTTGTTTTAATTACAAAAACTTTCATGATTATATTTCATTCGAGTTTTCGAACGGATCAATAAATCCATGATTAAACAATAATTATTATTTGTATCGTTAGGCATGGATATCACCCCTGCCAATGCTCGGGCGCTATGCAACATGCTGTCCAATTATGGGCCACTCAGGTCACTGGCATATCGTACAGTATATTAGAAACGTTCGCTGATTTTGTAGCAAAACGCTGAAAATTTATCAGTTTCAAACTAAGAGATACATTATTATATGAATTGCGCTTAGCATATTTTGGGGTCTTTTTAATTTTAGAAATTTTCGACATTCGAATCGGAGTAAACTACTTTTCTTCGATTATACTTCTATTCTGCCATCTCAAGGCCCAATTTCGAAACATCGATCTTCTAAAACAGAATATATTTCGGAACATATTTTGGAATTGACGTCAGAATGACCGACTTGGAAATAATCTCTTTTAGCTCAATGAAGCATCGCACTATAAGCAACTTTGTCTATCAAATATAGTTTCCACAAAGCCTAAAGCTGGCTAACTGTTTACACGTATATTATTTTTAAATTTGGTGAAGAGTCAAGTTAATGTACAATATTGATAGGTACGCGAGCTCGCGCGTGATTACGACGGTTCTAGCTCGTAATCGTGGAGAAAGGCGTTGAAAAGAAGCTATCGCTTTATTCAAATATACTTGTCGGAAGAGGGATCCGTGTGTATACAGGTCCCTAATGACGCGAGTGCGACTAAGAGTGCCAGACTGGTCCCCTCTGACTGATGCCTATATGACGAGTCCTATATATGTGCTTTGTCTACCTCCACTATAGAAGTATATGCGCAGTGCGAGAATTTCGCGATTTTTCAATATCATTCCTACCTGTAGCTTTTTGCTGCCCTTATATAGGAAAATCTGGATTTAAACTAATATAATGTATACAGTAATTGATATTGCAGCGCTATCTTAAAAATTTTGTGATTATAATTGAATTCTTTTAAGTGCGTGGGGTAAATTGCTACTCGTGTACGGGTTGAAACCGTTCGTGCGGCACTAAACGTGCGACAGACGCACGCGCACGCGCACAGACACATATACATTAAGTAAGGAGAGGACTAGGAGGAAACGAAACATAGGAAAACCCACGTGAGAGCGAGTGAGAAGCATAGGGAAATGGACAAGAGCGACAGAGATAGACTTTCCCTCCCTCAATTCTCTCTCGTTCCTCACTCTCCGTCCGACTCTTTTTTTTTTTTTTTGCACTGACTATCGATGAACCTGATGTGGGAGACGAGATAAGATTGAGGGAGGGAAAGCCTGTCTCTGTCGCACTTATGCATTTTCCTAATTTCCTTGATGAGAATGAGAAATGAGAAGAGAAGAGACGAAAAGAAAAGAAAAGTAAAGAAAAGAACAGAAAAGCGAAGAGAAAATAATGAATGCGAACATGGTAATGAATAAAGTAGTTGTAATAATAAATAAACACTGACGTTTCGGTGCCATTGCAGCCGCTATTGCCGCCGAGATGGTTGATGGAGGCCGGCGTGTGGAGATGCGAGGGCGTCGTGTCGCGTCCGGTCGTCGACGTCGAGGACAAGGTGACGGCGTTAGGTAGCTTGAACCTACCCCTCAGATGATCTTTACGCCGGGACTTGCGACTGAGGTCGAGCTCGCTCGCACCTCGGTTCACGTACGCGCCCTGCAGCGAGTCCCGCGACGAGCTGAAGTACCGCTGGAGAACAGAGAGGCAATAACATTTTACTCTTCTACGGTATGGTGTATGCAGGCAGGCTACCTATACCTATTCAATCAAGTCCACCCTAATTCAAGTACTATATAGAAATGAAATGAGAAATTTCATTAAATGGCATTCAAAATTATATTTACACACTTGATTCGATTTATTCTTGCATTATTGTTACATTTTTAGATGGTTATAATTTTAATTTTAATTACTTGACTAATTTATATAGTAATAAAACGTTTGCCGTATTTTCTCTGCTTTATTTAAAGACAGACATTATTGCAGCAATAACACTATATTGGTGGGCGGATGCTTTTGTTTACATTCTTCTGCTGGCCAAAATCATATTTTCCAAACAGCCATTTTTCCCAATAACTTAAAAATCAAGTACAATTGAAAATGTACGTTCTCTTCTCTCGCTTTTCCGATTTTGTCTACTGCCTTTTTCGTACTTTTACTCTACTTACAAAGATTGCACGGGACTTGATCAGCAGGATCAAGCGTGATTCTAAGGTGGAAAAAATAACTGAAGTTCGTGAGAGCGCAGTATGGTGAGGTAGTTGAGTGATCGATTGAGGGGAGCTTTGATTGTGGGATAAACGGCTGCACTGTTGGGAAAAATGCACTGTTCGGAAGAAGAATGTGCGTCGTACATGTGAAATGTGCGTTTTGTGACTCTGCGTAAGTGACTGATTGGTCTGGTTGAATGGGGGCAAAAGTTGAGCAGGAGCATTTGAGTGGAAGGGAGAATCCGCGGTGATGTCTTACCTGCTGCTGATGGGCGTGATAGTAGTGATGCGTGGGCGTGTGTCGGCCCATGAACTTGCTGCTCACGAGATCGAGAAGACTCTGTCTCGAGGGTAGCACGCTGCGCGCCGAGACGTTCTCCACGCTCTTTGTGTCGTCGTCGCCCCCCCGGTAGCTGGCGCCTCCGCCACCCCCTCGGCCGTTGCCCGTGCGATGCCGTTCGCGCAGCTCGTTCCCCGACAGGAGGCCGCCGCCCGACGTCACGATGCCTGAAACCGAAAGGTCAATGTCTTTTCTCTTCTTTTCGTCTTTTCAACCAAAGTACCTTTTACACTCGTGAAATATGGAATGCAACATATGACTATCATTATCGTACACACATAAATACAGAGAAATATCCGGCGCACTGTCGTGAGCACTGAGCATTATTTGGTAATTGCCGAAAGCCTACACGGTAATGAGTTAAGTACCTTGTCAGTCGCTCGTTAAGTCAGTATTGACCACGATTCACGAAGCAAGTCCGACCGCTCTACTGGGATTAACTCAATGACAGTTGTGTCATTGGTTCGGCAAAAATTAGCCCAAGGGCATCGGCTAACTGCGCCTGCAGCTAACAGCTGCTTCATTAAAACTTCCCCAAGCGCTTTATAAATAGTTCTCCTCTCGGGACGAATGTCTTGGGCTATGTGGCTTCACGATTAGCATCGCTCGGTCAACCGACCGCTTCACTTTTCTTTTCCAAGTATTGGTTTGGGATAAAATTTGGACTTTCCGCCGCCAGGGACAAGTATACAATCTAATCGGCGTTCCATTTATAAAGCCCCGCGGCCGAGACTGCACAGCCAGCTTGTTAAAAAGCAGAATGGAAATAGCATATTCCGCTAAACGGCGCGTCTCTGATAAACTCCGGCGCAGTGCACTTGGATGCAGCCCCTGCATAGAGCAGCACGGGTAAATCCTCGACTTAACCGTCTCTCATTTTCTCTCTCGATGCGAACAAGTTCTCTTTCACTCTTCGCGGCTACCTGCGCAGTAGAGGAAGATTTTTTGCCAGCGGTCGAGCACTCGAAAACATGCAACTATTTTAGCGTGTATATAGCTAGCTCAGCGTCTAATTACACTTGGCTTGATAATGAGATAGAAGATTTTCTCCTGCGTGCTTTTAGCGTTAATCCCCGACCCGCCTCCCTCGGCATCTTTCTCCTGCTGTATGGCAGCTTTTTTTTCCAGCGAGGTTTTACAGTCGCGCGGTCTGGGCTTGGAAATGGGTAAGGCTGCAAGGGTGGAAGGGTGAGAGGCTCGAGAACTGGAGGGGGAGCGTATCGTGCGTCGACCTTTTTCCGGGCAGCTCGATGACCTCCTTCTCATCGCGGCGCTGCGCGCTTCGATTCGGCGCGGCTCTCGTTCGTTGCCGAATTCTACAGTGTTGCTCTGCGCTCCACTCGTGCGGCTTCACTCGCCTCACCGGGGAATAGACCTCGTAGCCGTTAGCAGTGGCGTGTACGCGTATAATCCTCTTGCCCTCGCGCGCACGCTTGTCTCTGCGCACGGTGCAGTGCGTATTTGTCTGCGGTTGAAGGATCTCTCTCGCACACGCGCGCGCGCACACACACACACACACGCGCACACACTCTCTCTCTCTCTCTCTCTCTCTCTCTCTCTCTCTCTCTCTGGTGCTTACGTCGTTGGGGATTGATACACGCAAATCTCTTCGACCTTCGCTCTCGGAACTCAGACTGCAGCAAGCAGCTGACTTTACATTATACGAATTCATACCGCTCTCTTTTTTCCTTTCGATTCCATTGGATTCGATTACCTGGAAACTAGAAGAATACATGAAGAGTAGACCAGCCAAATGTTAGCCCTTCCTGAAAGTCTATCCTTGCAGGCTGACCAAAATGCGTCCTCCACGAGAAACGTCAGGCTTGATCTCTCCCTCTCACTGCAGGCTACATTAGAATAGAATGTACTCATTGTTGTCTATTGTCAAGCGTGGTTACTTGGATATGATAGGACGAAGAATATTAGGACGTATATTCAAACATTTTCCTCTGTTGTTAGTAGGTTTGGAAGCAGCTTTCAGCTGCGAATACAAAGTGTCCAAGTACGAAACATCTGCATTGTTGAAATCGGGCAGTGTAATGAAAGCAATAAACAACAAACCCAAGATAGGTGAAAAATAAAAGGCCGAGACGGAATTAGGAATGACAAACAAATATAGAACAAGACAAAGTGTAGCTGGGTGGGTAATCCGTCATTTGCATAGAGACGAGGATGACAAATTTGGGAAAGTTGCGATGAAGGCGCGGAGTAGCTGCGCGAGCCCCGCTCTCGCGTTTGTCTGCGAATAATGCGAACTTGATTGAATATCGTTCAAAAGCTCTTTAAGGTCTCGAGCTCTGACTCTCTCGTGTACGACTTTGAAAAGTTGCAAGCCCTTCACCCCGACGATACATTGCATACTAATTTCAAATTAAGCAGGCGAATGCTTGAAATGTTGCTTTAGTTTTACGCTGGCCGTCCGACCGCACTGCTAACGAGTACCCGACCATGTATTAGGCTAGTGAAGAGTAACAAAGTCTGAAGAGTCACTCGGCTAAAGTTTCGCTTGGAGAACAACGGCAGCACAGCAAACTTAGCAGCGGATTAAAATCGCATTGTCGGAAGAAAAGTGAAAAAGTGCAGAGGCTTCCTTGTAAGTATCCTCGCGGTGTGATCGGAGCGATCAGGCACAAACAGTGCAATTAAACTGTCGGAAAAGCTGTGGTCCGCCGGAGAGGAAACTGCTTTTCCTCTTCGCAGTAGGCCCGTCAAATAGTCTGATTTATTCAAGGGTCACGCGCGAGCCTGCCAATGACGCGCCTTCAAAGCCTATTGTCTCATGGTCACACTATATGCGCGGACCAATTGTGTCCAACGTAAACTTGCGCTTGTCGCTTCAAAGAGAATCGACGAGCAATATTTACGACTGCGGCTAATTCTCCCACCGAAACTTCATGTTTGCCGTTGGCAACCAGTCTGGATTTAGGATTACCGCAGGATTTATCAGTGGGAACTACCTGGAATTCCAAGTAGATGAGCTGCGTTTGTCTTTTTGCACAAGTTGCGTATACAAATCGAATGAAAAAAATCACTAGGGTTATCCGTTTCTATACCAAGCGCTTTTATCAACTTAGCACAAGCTCGCGAATGCGTAATTACAGCTAAATGTATTGTTGCGCCGAGGCTGTTAAAATTATAGTTTATCATTATTCGAACTGTTTGTCTTCTCAAATCCAATTTTCCGACGCAACTCAACATGGAGATGTTTACTTTCAATAATGCAATAATGAATAATGTAACTGTTTGATAAAGTTATTAAATTATTTTAGCATAGAACAATGTTGATGAGAGAAAAATGATTGTGCAATATGATTAGCCATATTCTGAGCTAAGAGATCGATGTGCAAGCCATATGATTGATTATATCATTAACGAAACGTCTGTTTTCGCGTAACCAATTATCCAATCGAATACTATAGATCACACGATGGATCAGAAGCCCTGCTATAGGTAATCACTTATGATCCTCCTCCTTTCCACAGGGATGCTTCTTATTATATGTTAAATTATGTGTGATTTCAAGTGATAACAAGATTGAATGTGCGATACGAAAAGCTAGATGGTAAACCGTGTGTAATTGTTACCTTTGTATGTAAATGACCTTGAAGCATTTTCCTTCTTTCTACAGCAAGACTGCACGTTTAGCTGTAGAAATGCAAAAGACTTGAATACCTTGTATCTCACTCGGCTCATCTTATCCCCGAGTCCCTTCTCATCTGAAATTTTTTGGTCTTTCCTTTAGTATTCCTTTCTCGAACTCAGCTTTTGTCTCATTTTCTCTCGGTGCTCTCTCTCTCTCTCTCTCTCTCTCTCTCTCTCTCTCTCTCTCTCTCTCTCTTTCCTTCCCTACCCCCTGCCGCTTCTTATTTAAATGCTACATCAAAATTTCGCCTCTCGGGCGCGCGGCGTAACTTTGAACAAATGACCGAAGCAACGAACTCGCTTCTCGTAGATCAAATCAGGCGCAACTTTGGGAGATCGACAAAAAGTGCAAGATTAATGGGGGGAAGAAACAAAGCCCGGAGAGTACTTCAAAATCTCTGCGCGCATGAGACGATAAGAAAAAGTATACAGTCGACTCGAGGCATCCGATTTAAATTCAAATGTTAAATTTATTCCAGCTAGTGCTTATCTCTGACTCGCAATCTCGCGCAGTAGCATCTCCTTTTGTACATTCACTCACGCACACGCGCGCGCGCACACACACACACACAGCCTTGATACAAACTGCTCCTCTGGCGCAGGTCGAAAATAATGACGTCTGTGCTCGTTATCTTCGATTTTAGCCGATATACGTGCAGTCAGAGCCTTGGCATCCGCTGAATACCGAATTTCCCTGACGACGACGACGACGACGACGACGACGACGACGACGAGAACGAGGCGTGTTTTGCATGCGCGCCCAACTCACACGTGGCCACTCTATACATATATATATATTGCGTAGTGACTGCACGAACACGAGGACTGCTATGCGCCGGAGAAAAGAGATTTGCCCCCTGCGTCTTGCAACGCAGACGTCTCTTTCGACAAGGCTCGAGTGCGCGATTTCGAATTGCAGATTACGTCGATAGAGATAAATTGATGGCAGAGGTTCGGAGAGCTTTTTCTTGCCTCTACTCCTACAGATGAATGGATTAACGTTATTTCCATGTGTATATTTATTTATTACAATGTTTTTGTAAATTTTTAATCGGAAACGCGGTCTTATAAAAAAATTTTCAGTACAGTACAGAAAAGTTCTTTTTTGATCCTTCCTGTGTACCATGTGGGAAAAAATAAATTTACTGAGGCCTTCGTAAACTTAAAATTTTATTCGCACTTATTATCACAAATTTAATATTATTTTCAAGCTGAAAATCAAAGAATGAAAACCTTCTGAACTGAGTTAGGCTTCATACGGAGCGACGATATACGCTTTCAAGCAAATTTTTTAATACTTCGTCAATTGATAAAGAAGTTTTATTTCAATTGCATCTGATAAAGAAGTTATTTCAATTCCGACTTCATTCCCGAGCCTCAATTAAAATCTTGAACATTTTTTTCTGCTCAAATCTTCATAACAATTATGTCTGTAATGTCTGAAGACATCTCGTTCTTTAAACGCAAACGGAAGATGACAATCATTAATTTGATTATTTATGTTTGATTCTTTATGTTTAAGAAGTACAGAACACATATTTCAAGCTTACAACAAATGATAAAATAGAGAAAATGTTCTGAACCAATGGAAGTTGATAAAACTGTATGATTATCACGATATAGGCATCTTTTTTATTCTTATGACAATTGACACTCTTGATCCTTGATTTTCATTAAAAAGTAATTCTTGTAATTGTATGCAAATCGAATAAGTTGGGTTATAATGGCATAAAGTAATTTTCCAGTATAAATATAGCGAAATACGATGTCATTAGAAAGATGTCAAAAAATCTTGAAATTGATAGTTTATTTTTTTTACCTATACTCTACACAATAAATTAAATATTAGCAGAAGGAAAAAAATGGTGAATAGATAGCGTTAGGAATAAGGCCGTGCTTTCTACGAGTAACTGGGAAATTAAGCCAGGCAATCTGGAGAACACCTTGGCTTCTGCAACGAAAGCTTGGGCCTAGCCGAAAAAGAGAGGACACGCACTGCTCAGCGACGATTCAAAGTCGCTGGAAGCTCGCAAGCTCGTTTCATCCTCGCGGTCTGCTGGATCCTCAAGCTTGCGGCTGGATTCAGTGGCTGGCTTCGCGAAAAGGAGAAGAAGGGGCATAGCCGAAGGCGAATACGCTTAAAACTTTGCTGATTATTTCCGTCAGTGCGATCACTGTGCCCCCTCGGCTTTCTATTCGTGCTTTGTATGTATGCGATGCAACTCTTTCGACCGATGATCTACTTTGCAGGGAATGAAAGGAGCGTCGCGGTGAAAGGCTGCATCCGCTGCATCGAATGCGAAAAATAAAGCATCCCCAGTCCCTTTGCCCTGGGACGTTTTCATTTCTCGGACTAGAGCGTCCGCGGGGCCGAGAGAGACTGGCTCTTTTTTCCTGCACTATACTCGCGCTCCAGTTCCGGCGACTTTTCGGAGACTAATTCCAGCGAGGTAAGCCGGGCTGCAAGATTCGTCCTTCGTGTCTTTTTTACGGGCACGAAATCAAAAGATTTCCTTTGTAAGCGAATGAATTAGCTCCTCGGGGCCGGATTAGAGCCCAATTGTAAAATCACGTCGTGCTCGATGGCCCTTAAAAGTTCGTTTTAAGCCATTCGTTTGGCGCGTCTAGCATTACCATTTCGTAAACAAAAGCGCGTTCCTTTCTTTCGCGTACGGAAAGCGATCCCATCTGCCTTTTCTACTTTTCTCGCAATCCTTATCGTCGGCGGCTCTCTCTCTCTCCCCCCCCCCCCTGCCCCTGCTCGCTACGGGCTTATACGTCTTTATCTTGAAGCTCGCGCGATCCAGGAGCGCGCCTTGCCTAATGCTGCACGCTCGTTCATTACGCTAAGCTCCAAAGCTATTTCGCAGTATTATTATTACCGCGCCGCAGCGGTATACAATTTCCCGCCCCGAGAGCCTTTCGTCGCGAGCTCGGCCTTTTCATTTTCTCGACTTCGAAAATCCTGGCTGTATTTTCAAGCGGTTGTCATTTAAAGCGATTCAATTGGCTAATTAAAGTACTCTCGCGATTTTGCTCTCTGCTTTCAATGGACAATCTTCTGTTTTATGCGCTGCAGTAACCAGCAGAGCGAGTTTTCCACCTATAGCTTTGACAATATTCTATGCGTACGTTCTTGTCGCGAAATTCAGGAAACCCGGCTCTTTCATTATCTGGACTAAGAATATATTCTGCGAAAAGGTCTGATTTCAGAATCTGCGATGTTTTACATTCGTGTAGAGCTTTAAAAATCCTTATGTACGTTCCAAGCGTATAAGTTAATAGTATATTACGTTACAAGTGAGAGTGCGATATTCACGCCGTAGAATGGACCATTTACCTCACTAGTATCGAATATAATTTTATAGCAGAGCCTACCTAAATCCGCAGTCACTATTATTCGTTAAATATATATATGTAAGCACTCGATTAGTTCACCGTGCGTTAGTTAGCGCACGAACGTAGCGAGTTTCAAAGACTCTTTTCGATTCATGTGCTAAAAAAGAACCGATCACTTGGTAAATAGTCGTAATGAACCATTCATAAATATATAACATTATGTATTTATGGTGAATGGACGACTTGAAAAGCTCTATCCTCGATTTACTTTTATCGACGGCAAATATTTATAGTCACTTCATTCGAGATGAAAACTGATGCAACTGTGCAATAAAATGCAATAAGAGCGAAATAAACTTATGAGAGATTATTATAAATTCATAGATTTTTTACCTTTGACGCATTGATGCTGGTATGGTTGGATCATCGATTTTCCGTCTCTTCTTGATACGGACATAATTACATTGTAACTGCCAAGTTACAATCGACTTTGGTACATCGAGTTTGAGTGGCTCTCCCCTATATCTCTATACATGTATAGTCTGATCGTTTAAAGGCCGATCTTAATAGTGGAGAAGGTAACGATCTAAGACGATCCTGCAGTAAAGCTGCGACCGAGATTAATCGAGCGACGCGAAGTCGGTGTATAACTACTTATACTCATGTATGTTAGCTCGACCGTACAGAATTCATAGACCGTATCGCTGGAGTTTCAGCTTAGCGCTTGACTTTCTCTCTCTCTCTCTCTCTTCTTTCTTCGCCAAATGGCCTCTTCGGAGGTAAAGCTCCGACGATAGGGAGCTATTCAAAAGACTGCAGGTATGATCGTGACTTGTCTATATCAAGCTACACGACATAATATACTCGTATTCATGACATCTATAATTTTACACGTGCTCTATGAGAGAAGCTGCGATATACGTTTTGAGATAGAAAGGCTTAGCTGGAGAAAAGAGAGTCCTACTTTAAGGTGTAAGGATAAAAATTATGCATCCCTTTGTCCATCCAAACGTATTTATTTTCAGCCCACGTTTCGAGCTTCTAGTTAGCTAAACTAGAAGCTCGATTAGTTGTTAGGTAAACAACATTCGAGCGATAGAAGCATCTGTTACAAGAGTCCTACATTCTTAGAATTTAAAATTCCATCTAAGGGAGTGCATGCGTACTTTTTTTGCTTGAAGACAACTTTAAAAATGCATAATTGTAATAGCGCAAACCTTCTTAGAAGATAAAATTGAAAGCTTCCCTGGTAGAAAGTATCCCATTTAAAATGTCCAATAAGGCAAGAAATGGCAATTTAAAATGGACAGAACTGTCCAAATTTAAATGCTCAAGAAAACAATAATATATTAATAGCTAATTGATCGTGTTGAATTTGTACTCTTTGAAATTTCAAAGCATCTTTATCTTGAAAAAAGAACCTCGATTTCTCTTCACGGCTTCGCGGACTTTCGCGTTAGCCTGAATTTTTTACCAACTTTGTTTGTACAGTGGCTTAGTACAGGGAAATTGCAATTCATTACCTTGATTAATTAGAAAGCTTTTTTTCTTTAATGCTCTACTGTACGCACTCTGACAAATGGACAACGTAGCCGTGCACAAATTTTTTTTTACTTATTAATTAGCAAAATTACTTTTATCTCTACGAGCAGGAATATCTCCAGCGTCCAGTGAATAATTTTGCAGCATTATTCGACGTATTTTTTTCTTTTTTTTTCAACCGACGTGTTGTGGACATTTCGCCCTTTATTTATATTCTTCGGTATGGCCATTAAGCTCAGTAGCTGCGACGATAATAAAGTACCGGAAACGCACGGGGACAGTTTTAAATTTTCGACGAAGTCGTGAACCGAGAGTATATCAATATTGAATGCAAAAATAAAACACGGCCCTGCATTACGCGAGGGTTGCAAATAAATTTTGTTGGATTTATCGTTGCATAGCTATATATACTGATGGAAACGAACTTACTCTCAGTTCTCGGCACTCACATGCGCAAAGGATATACATACACACACACACACACACACACACACACACACACACACACACACACACATATATATATATATATATATATATATATATATATGTATACCGGATCGATAATCGTTAATCATCGCTCCAAATTAAATATGCAGCACGAGCTGGCGCCTTTTTCTCTGGCTCTCGCTCTGTAAATTTCTCGCTCATTTCGTAATTTCCGTAATTTCAGAGAGTTGTCACCGAATTGCGATAAATACTGAAGATAAGAGTGTGCTTTAATTTTCCGTCTGTATTCCTCAAGAGCGATAGATTAAGAACTTAAAAAGTTTCCAACGTCAATAAATTAATATAAGTAGTTTTTGATAAAATGAAAAAATATTTATAACTATAGAGACAATATTTCACTAGTAATTTAAACCTGTTAAGCTCGTATCTTTCAACATTTTTACGAAATAGAAAACTACAAAATTTTTGAGTTTATCAAATGTGTTATTTTTAATTTTTAATTTGGTTAAATTGTAGATAATTATATGCCAGCTTGACGGTAATTGCGTATTTGCTTTTCTAAAATTTGTTTGTACCATGTGTTATCAGCAAGATGAAGTATTTTCATCTTCTATATTGCATAAAATTCAAATTTTCGATTGACTTTGGAATCTCTTCAAGAAAAGCAAAACATGATTCATAGAATATAAATCGATATCGTGTGATTTCCATTGTTACAATTAGAACTAGTATTACTAGTATTAAGTTGGATATAGGAACAATAAATTAATTTGAAAGAAAAAAGTAGATGAAACCAGCGATGCAAATTACCTGCTGAATCAAAATAATGATAACAATAAATTCTATTTATAAAGTTCACCAAGTACTGCAGGTCCACCTTTTCATTTTCAAAACAATACGTTACAACTAATTTCAGAAGGAGAGAGAGAGAGAGAGAGAGAGAGAGAGAGAGAGAGAGAGAGAGAGAGAGATTTGATTTGGAAATATTTATTAACTGTTTATTATATTATCCAAAATTGTAGCTAATTCTAACATGAATGAATGAGATAATGAAATGAGATTGTAAATATTTGTAAGCGAATGATATAATGAGTGCTAGTCTTGGTCTATTATCTACTCTTATCTATTCTTCTTGGTCGGATAGGTATATATGAATACAGTAGTCTTCAAATGTGATACAGAATGAATGTTGTGAATGTGTGATCGCAGTGAATTCCATATAATAATGCGGATGATACGTAGAATTAGTTCCTAAACTTTTCTGTTATATTATAGAAGATAGAATGTCTAGTGATCTCGCATTACACCTTTCAAGACTGAACGAAACGTGAGCAGCAATGTAATCACGGACTGAGGTGTTAAACAGTCACTTGAGATACGATGCCGCAAAGAACTTGCGACGTCCGAAGACGAGTAATTAATTATCTTAATTCAAGTTTAGTGTCAAAAACACCATTAATGTCGCATAAAAATAATGAGGCATAATTATAGAAATAGTAATAGGTTTAGGAGACTATGGCCTTGGTTTTACTGACCAAGCTAATAGCTTGGTCTCAAGTTATTGTCAGAGGCTCAACCAATGATTCTTTTAGCATTAGTTGAGAACTTGGTGATATAAGCATTCAGCTTCTCTACAGATGGCATTGGCCGTATATATTTGCAAGTCATCCGCGTATACGATATGAGAAATGTCAGGGTCTAAGCAATAAGCTATGTCACCGACCTACAGAGAGAGAGAGAGAGAGAGAGAGAGAGAGAGAGAGGGAGAGGGAGAGAGAGAGCAACAAGGGACCAAGAACTGATCCCTGCGGAACTCTTCTAAGTACTAAGAGGAAGAAAGTTGGAAAGATTTCCTCGTTTGTCGGTGATGGCCTGCCTTCCTGTGAGGTAGGATGTACAATGTGTCAATGATTTGCTGAAATCAAACGGAAGAAGATTGTAACTCACCTGCCATCCATTCCAAGTCTAATGTTATCAGTCAGCTTTATGAGAGCAGAGAGAGAGAGAGAGAGAGAGAGAGAGAGAGAGAGAGAGAGAGAGAGAGAACAATTGGCTTGGTCGATAAAATCGGAAAAATCTAGAAAACATTGCCGCAGCTCAGTTCTAGTAGAATAGTTGGTCGTTTTGCGCAGCTGTACACAGGAGAGAAACGAGTATACGTCGCGGGGGGGGGGGGGGGAGAGAGGAGGTGGGCGGGTGGAGCATGAAGAGCCAGAGCCGCAGCTCCTACTGCAGCGGAATCGTTTGCTAACCGCAACTATACTGCAGCAGAACAGCTGGACGACCGGTGGATATAATTGTACGCGCGCTTTGTAGATCTAAGCGAATAACGAAAGGTATCGAAAGCAGAATGAGTACGCGTATAGTGGACTGGAGTACGAAGTCCACGAGCTGTCGAGTGCGATAAATGTGCATTTGATAGGTGTAGCACTATCAAATGCACAGCTCTACTCTCGTACTTAAAGTTTGGCTCTTCTTCAGCGATAGGCAAATGCGATTAGGCCAGTATTTTTCATTGGGCAAAGATTAATCCATTATCGCATTTTCATTTTTCCGGCTATAAATGGCTGCTGTCTATCCGCGAATGGCTCTCCTTTATGCTAATCATTCTCGACGCTTCGAGATCGATATACACCCTATACGCTTGCATGAGAATAGGCGCACTCCACGAGTTGCAGGAAAAAGTGTCTTTCTCTGTTTAATAATGACTCTATCGCTCGATGATGGAATAGTGTAGAATAAAAATTGATGCGTCTCTTCGAGCCAAGTTGTTTATTTTAAAAAATGCCAAACGTTTCGGGATATTTTTATCCCCTCTTCAGTGGCTAATTTGCAAAACAACTTTCGTGTTTTTACATTATTAGGAACGGACCAGAAAAAGGATAAATCGCATATGGCGGGCCTAGGACTTGAGAATTTTGTTTAACAGAACGATTCACCGGTGCCAAGGTGGTAATGCGGCACCGGTGAATCGTTCTGTTAAACAAAATTCTCGTGTCTTTCTCTCTCTCTCTTTCTCTCTCTCTCTCTCTCTCTGTATGTGTCCTGTTTGCGGGCTTTCGTCAATATTTGCCGGTGGTTGCGATGTGTGCACTGGCTTGAAATACCGATTCGCCTGTTGGTGCTCTCTCTCTCTCTCTCTCTCTCTCTCTCTCTCTCTCTCTCTCTCTCTTTCTCTCTGCTCTATAAGCTCTGCTCTTCATTTGATCAACTTTTTGCTCCGTATGACTCGCAGTTTATTACACTGTTCCTTTCCTTTTATTAAAAAAAAGTGATTGTTCTCTCTTTTCGTAAAATGTGGACACGACCAGCGACTCATACATAGTGCCCTGCATACATTTTGTACACTCATACGTTTTTACCATAACCTGTAGTTGTTGAGAGGACAAACACCTCTATGTATGCCATATTAGATAAACTATTTCTGACAAAGTATCTGATATTTATTTGTATTCTATTTGTATTCACCAGCTTAATATAGGATGCCTGTGTCAGTTTGGTTCGGCCATAAGGCGCGGCGTCGCAGGTGCCAAGTTGGTGGGGTCTGTCTACGTAAGGTCGTGTGCATAAAACCAGCGCGATGTCAGCTTGGGCGGGGGGGGGGGGGGAGGGGGTGTTAGGGGTAAAAACTACGCGTTCGCTTTTAACAGGGGTAAATCAAGTCAAGGGCCCGACGAGAGTTACTCTGGGAGTTATTTGAGGGCTCCGTGTCATTTTTGTAACGGTGTTAATTAGTTGATAGCGATATCGAAATGTCATCAATGCGAAGCTGGTTGTCTGTTGTATTTCGAGTATTCAAATCTCGCGGCTAGCTGACTCAACGAATAAGTATATGCGAAGTTGTTTATGCGCAGGCGCGACGCGACGAAGCGTGAACAGTCTTAGCGAGTTGCGGCGCGCGATCGCGGGTCCGTCGGCCCGCGGCCAATGAGAAAGCACGTAGCTCGGCGGCACGGGAGCCGGAGCTGCCCTAGCTGCTCTGGACTGGACGCGCCTTCATCTATGCACTTCCCGACGGATTCTTCAAGTTTATTTTTGACCGGTGTTTTCTATGTTGGATATCTTGGAGGAGGATCGGGTTCCTGGTTGCCTGGTTTTCTGAGGAAAAGGTTAGTGGGTTGTATTTTCGTTAGTGCTTTCGGTTAATCTCGCGGTGTGCGTAACTCCACGCGTTATCTCGCGCACGAATTTATTAGTTAGAGATTGAGTACTCCGCGCGCGCATAGGTTGTCTCCGCTACCTGTTCAGCTCTTTTAATTCGTTAATGTTTAGTTTGTGTCTTGTAACTTATTATTAGGATATCTCTGAAGGACCCGCCTTCGAGATAGACGTTTCGTTAGGGAAACAAGTGTTTTGTATGGGAGGGTTCTGGACGACGTAAGCCGTCGGACGCGGTCACGTCAGAGATTCCGACGTAGGTTAGAGAAGTCGCGCCGCGGCTAAGTGTGACGTGCGCGAACTTAGGTTAAAGCACGTATGGTCGTCCTCGGACAAAGATGCGAGAATTAGTCCCGAGGACTAGAGCGATTGACCTCTGACAAAAGATGCGAGAATCGACCACCTCGCGAACATATATTTAATGATTAAACGAACTTACCTGTGAAGTTCAATCATAATTATACTTCAAGCTTCGCTCTCAAGATTAAACAAATATAGTTTGCTTTATCGCCACCGGCGCCACAACGGAGTCCCAAAGTAACGTGAAAAGTGGGAGGGCACGCTGTCTCTCGTGCACAGCGCCTACCACTATTCCTTATTTGTTTGAAAGTATCCTTCCCTTAAAATTGACACGTTTGGGTGGGTGTATTTAACACCTTTGGATGGGAATTAATCTCTTCGAGCGAAGCTTTCGTATAATTATGATTGAACTTGACAGGTAAGTTCGTTTAATCATTAATTATACTTCAAGCTTCGCTCTCAAGATTAAACAAATGTAGTTCTTTAGAGTCTACCAATTTTAATGGGAAACTATTTATTTGAACTCTGTTTTAAAATTACATTTTATTTTAGCTTGTTTTAAGAATAGATGTCGCAAATGTATTTTCTTTGCTGTTGATTGGCCTATTATAAAACCGTGCAAAAATTTTCGAGTTATCTGACCATCCTGCCGTTTTCCTGATTGTCTCTAAGTCTACCCCTTTTGCATAGGCTGCGGAAGTTGACGCATGTCTTGTTGAATGACCCGTGAATATCGACGTGTCTACTCCTGCGGCTTTTAACACTTTTTTAATCCATTTGGATATAGTTTGTGCGCCTACTGCTAAAATAGGTTTTCTTAATGATATAAATAACTCGGGGAGATTTCCTCTTACATCTTTCGTTCAAGATATGTAAGTTAGTACACATGAATAAGCGCAGACACCTGGCCTTTCTGTAAATCTAGGTAATACTAATAACGGCTGCTTAGACCCTGGTTTTGACGTTTTCAACATATCTGAAATTACGATTTCTATTTTATCGGTGTCATGGTGAATATTTTTACAATAACAATAACATAACAGTCTTATAAGTTAACTGTTCTAGTGACATTTTTTCTATCGATCCTAGATTTTCTAAATAATTTAACACATCATTAACGCTCCAAGTAAATACATATTTGGGTTCGGTAGGTCGTAGCCTATAACATCCTTTCATGAATCTTTTTATCAAAGTGCTTTCGCCTAACTTAACGTCTGAAATAAGTGACAGCGCGCTTTTGTGCGTATTTAACGTCCCATATGAGCACCCTTCGTCAAATTCCTTAGTTAGAAACTTAATCACATTCTGCTCGTCCGATGCAACGACTTCCAGGTTATTCTGTTCGCAAAATGAGGTCCACTTCTTTAGGCTAGAATTATATTGCTTTCTGGTTGCTTTGCTCAATGAGGCTAGCATGATATTCACTGCTTCGTCTGGGATCCTCTTCCTTGTGAACGCTTGCCTGATATAATCGCTGCCATCAACCAGTGATGGGTTGCTTGTGGATGTTGCTTCTTTCTGCACAAAGATAACAATAAGGATGCATTTGGCTCAAACGTTATTCTCTTAGATACAGCCATTGATTGGTAACAAGAGAACCATGGCTGGTTTTCCCATTTGGCTACAAACAGGATACCTTCAGCCCCGTCGTTAATTATTTTTTCTAGTGATTTTAATATCATTGCGAAAGGTGGAAAGGCATAAAATCTGATCTTTGCCCACGAGACTGTAAATGCGTCTACCTGTTCGGCTAAACCGTCCGGTACCCAAGAAAAGTATCTATCGCATTTTTTATTAGCTGCCGACGCAAATATGTCTACTTCGGGCTGACCAAGACTCTCAACGATTTTATTATACGCGTAGCTGTTTAACTCCCATTCGGTATCTTGGTTGATTATCCTTGATAATCTATCTGCGTCTTTATTTTCGCTAGACGCGATATACGACGCTCTTAACCAAACGTTTCTTGCTTCGGCCCACTGTCATATATTTCTCGCTAGTTCGTTATATTTTTCATATTTAACACCGCCCATTCTATTAATGTAAGCAATTGCCGTGGTATTATCGACCCGCAATAATACATTACAATCTTTGGTTGTTTCACCTAATTTATGTAACGCTATCTTAATCGCTAATAACTCTTTGAAGTTAATATGTAACTTCGTCTCGTTTTTATTCCAGCAACCGAAAACTTCTTTTGTACCACTAGTAGCGCCCCAGCCAGTATCAGATGCGTCAGTGTGAATTACTAGACTGTAACTAATTGGTCTGAATGATTTACTAGCTGTGGGGATATTATTAATCCACCAAACGATGTCGAGTTTTGCTTCATTCGTTATATTTATTTTTGACTTCTATTGACCAACGATTTGTCTAGTGCTACCACCATTTCCGCTTCCAATCGCTTCGTGTATAGCCATCCATATTTGACCGCGGGGGAAGCTCCTACTAGTTTTCCAATGATTTGTGCTAATTCTAATATTGAAACTGATTTCTGTTGTAAAAATGCTTTTAAAGATTCGACTAAGTTCGTTTTTTTGGTCTCTGTTAGTTTTAAGACACCTTCTCTCGAATCAATTGTAAAACCCAAAAATTTACAAACCGTACTGAGAGTCAACTTAGACTTTTCAGTATTAATGATGAAACCTAATTTCGTAAGCAATCTCATAGTGGCTTAGGCGTTCCTAAGGTACTTTTCTGTACTACTTGCTATACATAGGATATCATCCAAATTGTTGAAATCAATCAGGTTTAACTATATAAATGTATATTTATTTAAAAGGAAGATTACAATTATAAATTGGTACAGAGATGTGGAAATTAACAAACGAGTGACGCAGTCAACTCGGAAATAAGTTCGAACACGATGCACCTCTCAGACATGAGCTATGCATCGGTGTCTCACTTAGACTGACTGCTCCTTGAGCATTCGGCGGTACTTGTACTCCACGGAGCGATGCTCAGGTAGTCAAAAGACAACCGCGGCGGCGAGGAGCGGGCAGATTTCGCGGACACCCAAAATGAACTTTTATGGCTCTGCCTGAAGTTTTTCCGCTCGTCGCCACTGAGGCATCTGTGCGCGATTTTACTATCTTAATCCTTATTTGGGCCGGATTGGTCACGTTTCTAAAACTTATATTCTACGTACAACTAAATTACTTTATTGCCACCAAGACGAAAGGGTCGAGTGCTCTCGCTCGGCTACGACAACCGCTGTTCTTAAGCCTAAGATTTACAGTATATGCTTTACAAAATACTTACATACTACGCACTGAAATTCAACACTCCCACTTATTTTGTAATGTCAACGATGTTTAATTGTTCGCATAGTACACTAAATTGCTGCTTTGCTAGGGGCTTCGTAAATAGGTCTGCTAATTGCTCTTGTGATTTTACGTATAGAACTTCAATTTCTTTTCTATCAATTACTTCGCGAACATAGCGGAATTTAGTATGGATATGTTTCGATCTTTTACGCATTTCCGAATTGGTTGCCAATTTAATTGCTGATTGGTTGTCTACTAAGATTGGAATTGAGGTACAAGTGATGCCTAATTCGCGTAGCATCTCACGCAACCATACAGCTTCTGTGGTCCCTCTTGTTAAAGCAATATACTCAGCTTCCGCTGTTGATAATGACACTGCTTCTTGGCGTTTGCTAGACCAGCAGATTGGTCCACCATAAAATAAGAAAACGAAACCGCTTCTAGATCTCCGTGTATCTCGGCAACCAGCATAGTCAGCATCCGTATAGCCGTATATCAAACTATTTGAACTCCCACTGTTTCCGAGAACTATCCCGAAATTGCGTGTGCCAATTAGGTAACGAATAATTCTTTTTACTGCCTTCCAGTGTTCATAATCAAAACAATTCAAAAAAATACTCGCGAAATTTACTGCAAATTCAATGTCCGGTCTAGATACTCGCG
The DNA here is from genome assembly GCA_018906965.1 of Philotrypesis tridentata. Classification (NCBI taxonomy): domain Eukaryota; kingdom Metazoa; phylum Arthropoda; class Insecta; order Hymenoptera; family Pteromalidae; genus Philotrypesis; species Philotrypesis tridentata. The sequence continues at coordinate 654,220 of JACCIB010000060.1, forward strand.
CGGCAAATAGCAGACTGCCAACAGCTTCACGATACGGTATGTGTTCATTATTTGCATTTGTATTCTCATTTTTTGTCAGAACTAGCCCGGGCTCCGCAGGAACACTGACTGCATATGCATCATTCATACCAAAACGATTAATTATTTTATCAATATACCTGCATTGGCTCAATTTTATTGTACGACAAATCCGATCGCGTTTTAGTTCTATGCCAACAAATTCATGCGCTTCGTCAGTGGTGATTTTAAATGCGCTCTTAAGGTAGTCTAGCACGTTATTAATTGCCGATTCACTTTTAGAAATCAGTAGGCCGTCATCTACATAGAGTGCTAAATAAACTTTACAATCATTTATATTGGCTATAAACACGCATTGTCGCTTTCAATATTTACAAAATTGAAGTTTTTTAAAAAGCTTACGAATTTATCGTTCCAGCAGCGGGGAGACTGCTTTAATCCATACAGGCTTCTTTTTAGTTTACATACCAAGCCATCTGTTTCTTCAGTGTGGTACCCCTCGGGAAGCTGCAGGTAGATTTCCTCTTCTAGGTCGCCGTAAAGAAACGCTGTTTTCACATCGAATTTTGCTATCTCCAAATCTTCTTTTGCAGCAATGGAAAGAAGTATACGGATAGATTCATATGCAACGACCGGAGCAAAGGTGTCAGAATAGTCGATGCCTTCCCTTTGAGAAAAGCCTCTTGCAACCAATCGTGCTTTATATCTGTTTTTCTTTTCAACGGCATTTTCTTTAATAGTAAATATCCATTTACTCCCAATGGTATGCTTACCTTTAGGCAACTCAACTAGGCTCCACGTTTCGTTCTCAATGAGTGCATTGAGTTCTTCTTGAATGGCTTTTTTCCACAGTGAGGCGTCTTTACTTTTTGTTGCTTGTGCATATGAAATAGGTACTGTGTCAGCGACGTAGGCGACAGGGACTCCGTACCTATCTATAGCTTTGATTTGAGTTCGATCTCGCAGTTGTCGTCTTTCCGCTGGAGCTTCGTCGATTTGCTCATTCTCTCCCACTTCATCGGCAAGGTGTTGATCGGGAGCCGCGACATCGACAGCTTGCTGATTAATATCTTTATTATCGACGGGTTCAACTTCAGGCAGGTTGAAATCTAGTTTCAAGCGGAAAGAGTTATCTTTTTGCTGCTCTGTATTGCTTGTATTATTTTCAATAAACTGCACGTCACTGCTAACATGGATTTTGCGTGAGTGCTTATCCCACAGCCGGTAATTCGTAGATTCGCCTTCATAGCCTACCATGAGCATCTTCTCACTCTTTGAATCAAATTTCTTACGTTTCTCTTTTGGCGTATTCAAATAAGCAGTGGCTCCGAAAACTTGTAGATGCTCCAAGGATGGCTTTCGACCGAACCATTTTTCGAAAGGACTCATGGCCTCCCCTGGTTTCATAATTATTCGATTAAGAATATAGCAAGCGCTGTTTACAGCTTCGGCCCAGAGCTCATGATCTACGCAGCTGCTAATTAACATTGTTCTGGCACACTCACTGATTGTTCTAATATCTCTCTCCGCCCTACCATTTTGCTCATGTATATACGGCGAAGAGAATTCATGAATTATTCCATTATTTTCTGTATGATTGCGAAATTCTTCGGATGCATACTCGCGGCCATTGTCGGTACGAATCACTTTTATCTTGTTACCCGTTTGAGTACGCACAAAATTTTCAAAATCTTTGAAACGTTGAAGAACTTCCGATTTGTGCTGTAGAAAATATACTTTTCTATAGCCGGTATACTCGTCTTTGAAGATTAGAAAATAACGTGATCCGCGCGGTGATTCGATATTTATCGGGCCGCATACATCACTGTGAACTTTCTCGCCGGGTTTATAGTTGCACTCGCGTATTACTGAGTAGTGTGGCTTACGGGCTTGCTTCCCCATAATGCAAGCTTCACACGTGAAATTTTCGTCATTTTTTATAGTAACATTCTTGTCAGCGAACATTTTACTTGTATTGATAACTGCTCGCGTGTTCACATGTCCCATTCGCTCGTGCCAGAGCTTTAGATCATTTTGGTTTTGAACAGCTACGTTACACTTTGCTGACTCCTTTACTGTAAACAGCATCTTATACAATCCTCCATGCACTTCGCCGCGTGATGATATTACACCGTTTTCATTGCGCACCTCACAATGCGATTCAAAAACATGAAATGAAAAACCCTTTTTTGTGATAGTGGCTATCGAAAATAAGTTTCTTCGTAATTCTGGCACTAATAAAACATTTTCCATTTTTCGTTCGATGCACTTTCCGTCAACTATTTCATTTATAATAATCGTCCCTACTCCAGCTGCAGGCAGGGCTTTGTCATCAGCAATTTTGACATAGCGAGGTTCACTGAGCGATTCTATAGAATGAAATAATTCTCTTTTAAATGTCATATGCATGCTTGCACCACTGTCAGCTAGCCATATAGTTTGATCAGACTCGGAAGTTTTAGAGTAGAATGCACTAACGTCGCTGATATAAGCTGTCGCCGCGTATGATGATTCAGTTGACTTTACATCATCTTTGCTGCCGTTTTCTTCACTCCTTTTTTTCTTCTCAGGACATTCTCTGTGCCAATGCCCTACCTGTTTACATATGCCGCACTTTGTTTTCCTTTTTAATTCTGCAATTTTCTTCCTATTCTCGGCTCTCCGAATTTCGTCAGATTTTTCTCCATTTTTTAGGGTATCAGATACTTGGAGTGCTTGTTGTAATTGCGCTTGCAATGCTTGTACTTGCCGAGAGAGCAAAGACGTCTGATCTTCCGACGAGCGCATGCGTTTATCCTCACGAATTATCCTTGCGATTAAATTATTTTTAGTTCTTTCACTCTGCGGGGTACTGTCCCAAGCCATTGGGAATTTTTCAAATCTGCTGGGTAAACTATCCAATAATTTATTTTCAATGTCAGATGCAGTTGGCTCTTCTTTTAAATCTTTCAGTTTTCTGCAGATACATTCAAAATCTTCAAGCCGTTGAGCCACGTTTTCTCCATCAAGAATCTTAAATTTGTAAAACTGCTGCCAAGTACTTGTTTTAGAATCTTCACTTGCATCTCCTACACGCTCCTGCAGTTTGTCCCATACTTCCTTGGGGGAGGTGCAATTAATCAAGAATGGATGTAATCGTTGCTCGACTGATCCCACAATTATACTCATCGCTTTTAATGAATTCGCATGCCATTTTTTCCAATCAGCGGGTTTCTCTGTTTTGTTCGGCTCTTCTTCTGTGCCGTCTGTGTAGCCCATAAGATCAGCAGAGCCTAGGGCTAGACTCACGCCGAATTTCCACAATGTGTAGTTACTATCGTTAAGCTTAACGAAATTAAACTCTTTGTTCTCAGCCATATTGAACGAGGAGAGCTTCTACACTACACAGCAAAAAATACAACACCACACTACCGCACTTTATGCTTAATTGTTTTTCCTTTTTTTTTTTTTTAAACAGAACTATATACATTTACACACGCGGTGAATGCGTGGGCTGGGCCCATAACCTGTTGAAATCAATCAGGTTTAACTATATAAATGTATATTTATTTAAAAGGAAGATTACAATTATAAATTGGTACAGAGATGTGGAAATTAACAAACGAGTGACGCAGTCAACTCGGAAATAAGTTCGAACACGATGCACCTCTCAGACATGAGCTATGCATCGGTGTCTCACTTAGACTGACTGCTCCTTGAGCATTCGGCGGTACTTGTACTCCACGGAGCGATGCTCAGGTAGTCAAAAGACAACCGCGGCGGCGAGGAGCGGGCAGATTTCGCGGACACCCAAAATGAACTTTTATGGCTCTGCCTGAAGTTTTTCCGCTCGTCGCCACTGAGGCATCTGTGCGCGATTTTACTATCTTAATCCTTATTTGGGCCGGATTGGTCACGTTTCTAAAACTTATATTCTACGTACAACTAAATTACTTTATTGCCACCAAGACGAAAGGGTCGAGTGCTCTCGCTCGGCTACGACAACCGCTGTTCTTAAGCCTAAGATTTACAGTATATGCTTTACAAAATACTTACATACTACGCACTGAAATTCAACACAAATATATAGTGGACATAAAACCTTTCGCTCTTAGCTTTCTTAACACAGGCTTGAGAATTTTAGTAAGAAAGTAGGGGCTAGTGGAGAGCCCAAAAGGCAAGCTATGGAATTGATAACATGTCCCTTGAAATCTAAATCTTAGGTACCTTTGATTGCTTTTATATATCGGAATTAATAAAAATGCGTCTTTAATATCAAGCGATATCATGTAAGAGCCTTCAGTGATCAGTTTGGTCGCTGTCCTAAGGTCTTCGTGTTTAAAATGAAAGATTGTATAAACTGGTTTAACTTTTTCAAGTTTAATATGAATCTTTTAGTTCCATCCGGTTTTGGAGTCAAGAAGTATGGGGACACAAATTGCCTTTTGGACTCTTTACATGAATTGACTACGCCTTTTCTTAAGACTATATCGATTACCGCTTTTACCTCTTGTGGGTTGTTATTTTCTTTGAATATAGATAACTTTTGTTTTGGCTTCTTCAGAAACGGAATTTTATAGCCTTCAAGGCACCCGAGAACGAATTTATCGTTCGTTAACTCTTTCCAAAACGCGCTAAAATTTCTTAATGTACCAGCTATCTGTATACCTACGTCTACCACTTACTCTCTTTCTTGAAAGAGTTCCTCGTCGGGCCTGTGCGTTTGCATTCGAATCGCTCGTCCTGGGGAAAGACCCTGTTCTCGGCGAGCGTATCGAGTTTCTCTGTTACTGAAATTTGTATCCCTTCTGTTGATCTGTGTTAGTTACGTCCTTAAACAACTTGTCTGTATCTTTCGACTCTTTTATCTTAGTGGCCAGGTCCGTGCCAAACAGGTACTTGTCAGGTACTGTTTTCCTGAGGATTGGTTGCATATTCTTTGGAAAGCGGGGAATTATAAAAGCCCTTCTGCTTTGGCTTTGCTGATATTGTATTTCGCACATTGCCTTCATAGAGTCTGCGAGTGTGTGCATAAATTCGTTCTGCGTCTCCTCAGTCATGCCATCGTCGTCCACATTGTTGATCATAGTCATAGCCACTCCCATTGTTGTCAACGTCAAACTTACTAGTTTCTGTGTTTCGTATCTATATTTATCCTTACGAGTAGCTTTTTCTTTAATCAGCGATGGGACCTGTACATTCAATATAGGAGCTTCAAAACTTTCATGAACGGCATACTTCTTTAAAAGCGCCTCGCTATCTTCCTTGGGTAGCCCATTTAGGATGTAGTGCTGCAGAATTTTTGGCTTAGCTGCGCCTGATTCCCTGGGATCTGCGCCTAGCGCTCCTTGAACAACAGCACGGATCGGTTGTGTGTCTACCGTGGAATTGTTTGCGTTGTCCCCATTATTTTCCTTCGGCCGTCGAATCTGACTCGCGGGAGATCTTATTCGCTTTTCGCTCTATAACAAGGAAAGTTATGCTTGTTAAGCCATGGACTGCCATCTATCGTGTATCGGTGATACTAGCCTCGGTCAACATGGCGTCCAGCGTCGTGCGCTAGCGAGTTGCCTCGCGTTCCCGCCATTACGCCATCGAGATTTCTTTTCCCTTTGTATGGCCTACGTCTAATCACGACGCATTTATACATTTATCAGTTCTGGATTTTTCGTGGCCTTATATGAATCTTGCCGACGATACTATCCTCGTAACTAGGCTTATAGGCTTCTATTTGTATTTTGAGTCTCATCTCGGTGTTATTTCAAATATACGTCATCGAGATTACTGCTCTTTACTCTTAAACCTTACGTTGCCATATGTACCATCACATTCTTGCCTTCTCTCTGGCACTTTATATTTACTAGGGCTCTCTTCGTCTGAAGACGTCGATGAAGCGGTTGATTCGCCGGAGTCCTCTGCTCTACGTTTCTTAGCTTTCAACTTATCCAACAACTCCTTTTCCTAACGTTCTTCAATTGTAGCTCGATGTCCTCCATGTCCGACATCTTACCAATTGAATTCTGGACTCTCTCTCTGTTCTTGATGTGGCTCTGGCGACAACGGAGAAAAGTATGAGGAATAGTGGTGGGCGTTGTGCACGAGAGACAGCGTGCTCTCACACTTTTCACGTTACTTTGGGACTCCGTTGTGGCGCCGGTGGCGATGGAGCAAACTACATTTGTTTAATCTTGAAAGCGAAGCTTGAAGTATAATCCCCTATTATATAGTGAATACATCAGAAAAAAATTGTCCATTTATTATGAAACAGAATAATTAGCTGTTACAAAATAAATTAATTATTTATAAATGCATACATTTCTGTAGAAACAGATAGTAAACTCATCAAAAACCAGCTTTGCTCAATGAACAATTTGATACCTTACAATCAAAATCTTTCTCTCTCTCTCTCTCTCTCTCTTCCTCTCTCTCTCTCTCTCTCTCTCTCTCTCTCTCTCTCTTTCTCTCTGTCTCTCTCTGAGCATAATCGTAGAAAAAAGTCTGAATATTATTTGTATTGAACGTTGAGAATATTGCATTTTAATTAATTAGTTAGGATATGAATACAGGAATTGGAATTTGAACGTACCGAAAGATTTTTACGAGGATATTACTGATTTTTTAAACGAATTATTTGTTCGTTTTTATCAACTTACATATTTATAGAAAAATTGAAAATCTATTCATCTCTTCGAGCCAATAATTTTTTTTATTTTGCCAACGTTTCGAGCCCAGTGAGGCTCCTCGTCAAGGCAATAAAATAAAAATTGATGCTTATTTAGCGGAACATACCGACGAGAACCAATCCGGATCTTAACAGTTTACGGCTAACACTGACTCGAACTTTCAACGTACAAATTCTTAGAAAAAATCCCCGGTATCGCCAGATAGTGATGCGTAACGGAGAGTGTCGATTACAGAGTTACATATTTATTATCTTCTCTGTGCACTTAACGTACAGATTCAGAAAAATATAGCAAACTACTTTATCTTTAAAATGGAAAATTATACAAACTTCATTTTGGTACCTTTATTTCTTTTGCGTTAACATGAATTTTTTTAAGAGAAGGTAATTGCGATGGTGAAAAAATATAAGAACTCCATGAAGGCGAGCATGTATATGAACGGAAATACGAAATACGGAATCCTACATTAGTTCTCAAGATTGACGCAAGCGTATTAGAGGCATGTACCTTCCCGAGAAAAATAAGGTATACAAAAAGGCGAATATCGTCGCGGCGAAGAGCGACGAGACACTGATAAAAGAGTAGGCGACTAAATGAATTTTGCGGATGTCGCGTACGCGTACGGGCGGCGCATAACACGCGGCTCTTTCACGTCGTCAACTGAGCGCGCACAATGCGAAATGTGAGACGCTGACGTATGAAAGGAATTCGGTCTCTATCTCTATATTTTGCCTCGGCGATTCGTATAAGGCTTTCTTAAAGCGTTGACCATACAATCTACTTGGATCTGTTCAGAGGAATAGACAATCAAAAACGAGCCGCGACAGAAAAGTTTACGTTGAAAAGACTTTTTTCCTTTTTTTTATGTTCAGTGTTTCCGAGCCAATCAAACTTTCTAAAAAAAAGTCTATCTTTTTTGACATCAGATCTTCCTTCATAAAAAATTCCTTTCGATGCTTAGATTCTAAAGAAAGACTAGGCTAATTCGAATGGTCTCTATCGCTCGATGTTGTTTGATATGGTAAAGATGAATTGAGACATTTCTTTGAGCCGAATATTTATTCATTTTCGGCTTACCGTTTCGAATAGTTTCGACTTCTCACCAGGGCTACAATCGAATTAACAAAATATTTTACAAATTTTACAATATAAATCCCAAAAAGATACAAAAATCCAAAAATACAAAAATCTAAAAATACAATATTTACCGATGAAAAAAGTAAATATTCCAAAAAATTAAACGCACGCTTCGCAAGCGTGCCCGAACAAACTGTTCAAATAATAGCTATAAACAAAAAATAATTTAAGAACTCATTCAAATTGAAAATACATTAATTAAACTAAAAATAAAAACTATAAATGTACAAAATAAAAATAAACTAATTATTTTGTCAATTCAATTGTAGCCCTGATGAGGAGTCGAAACGATTCGAAACGGTAGGCCGAAAATTAATAAATATTTGGCTTAAAGAGATGTCTCAATTCATTTTTTCATAGACTAGGCTACTTGTATAAAATGAAAATATATTCTATTTGAATTTTGTGCAAAGAATGTTGTGGTTTGAGCTCGATATGAATCATAGCAACCAGAATCACGCTGACTTAGCAATCAATTAGATCTTGACGATATTTCTTTTTGCAAATAGGAAAAATTAGTTTATTTTTACATTTTTTCGAGGATTTCGTCGCATCGTTGAGGCTTTTCGGGTGAACGTAGGAAACTTTGCACGTAACCTATCTCAAGGACATAATTGAAGCGGTTGCTGAAGACGAAAGCTTCGAAGCCAGTAATTTGCGTAAATGCAAGTGTAAATATTTATGTATCCATCGCAAACATGCGAGCGAATAGCCTCAGCTCGTTATATGGCCAACTTGGTAATCATTATAGGAGTGACTTTCGAACTAGTGGCAATTGTATCTTGGCTAAGAAGTCTACTCTATGTACACGGGCAGTATAGACAGGTATACCATATGCATACATCTAAATGCGTCCAAGTACAAGTTTCGAGGAAGAGATTGTCGTAAAGTGACAAGAAGGGTGTCATATAATCTCTAGGTTATCGATGTACACGAGAGGATCTCAACTCTCAAGCCTACGTAAAATAAATGCATAGGAAGAGTAAATTTTGAAATGTGATTATGCACTAATAATGATGCTCTGAAAGTGGATAGCTGTTGAATGTGGAGGTTCGCACGGTTCGTAGATATCAATCAATTGGTCCGAAAAATGACTTATGATACAATCTTTTAATATTTAATATTATGTAAAAAGTTGCAGAAGTCTAGTTGTGCGCGCGGATTCTTTGCTTCGCAATATCCTTTGGCGATCTTTACTGCTCGTTGTAATGCAGGGCTCTCGAGCTTTTACGTGTAAGAATACATGTACGAGGCGCTTCCGACGCTAATGTATTTCCGGCTATATTCAACTTACGTACGCCGTATGGTTCGAGTTCCGCAGCTCGCGCGAGCAGAACAAACATCGGTGCGCGGGTTCGTTTACGAGACGCGCGCGCACGAGTAAATAGAAGCTCTCTATACCTATATATGCGGATGTGTGTACCTACGCTGTATACCCACGCCTACGACTGTTGCTCTGTCTGTTTACGGCTTGTCTGCAATAATGCATATCGTGCGAGGTGAGACGCGATGCTTCGGCCTTGTGTGCAAAACTGCGCGACGCGTGTGTGTCTTTAGCGCGATGCGAAGCATGCATGCGGCTATACATCGTGTAATCCGCTTTGCCCAGCCTGCGTGTACATACTCGTCGTTGCTTTACTCTGCGCTCTCTCTCTCTCTCTCTCTCTCTCTCTCTACGTCAATTGCTGCTGATATGTATATATGTCTATACAACATATACATGTATATACTTGAGAGATAATCTATGGAATTCATAGTCTTATTCCAGAGTACTTGAACAGTATTTCATGTACACTTTGCGGACTTTATGTGTCATCATATTCTTCCCAAATATTTTCTGCAATATATACACGGCTCCGTATTTTTAAATATTTTTCTTCCTCGTTCTCGATACAATGCTTGCAACATTTTCCCAAATCTTCGTGACATCTCCTCTTGATTCCCACCCTGAACAGAAACATTCCAGTAAAATATTTCGTTCATTTATTTTTCCGTGAGTTCATCCAGATAAACAACGTTTTGTTCGAGCGAAGGCTCAGATCGAGAGAAAAAATGATCTGTAAAAAGGTAAAAGGGCAGTGTACGCATTCGACAAAAAGTAAGCAGATTGCAGAAAGGCTGCGGATTGATTAAAAAACATTACAAAAAGTTGACTTTGTTTATCGGTATACGTAAGCCATACTGAAGCACTATTCTCACAAACAAATTTCCAAGATTCAGTTAAGCGAATAATTTTGTAAAGCAAGCACTTTCATCAGAATGTACTTTACAAGCTCAGCAATGAAATTAATTCTTTCCTCAGGGAACTTGTTCCCGGCACCTCGCGTACTTTCAGGGTAGACGTCTCGCCTCTCCGATTCTATTGAAATCGCAGCCCGGATTACAATCTATAGATCTGTGATTTCCGCTACCTCCATACAGCTCTTAGGCGAGAGAGGCGAAGGGTCTCTCGCGTGCTCTGGGGGCCGCAGAGACGTCGTATCCGAAAGAGGTACTTACGCCAGCAGAAGAAGCGCAGTACAGTCGGTAGCTTAATGTACTTATGCGCCGAAACTTGTCTTGTTCTGCCCCGGTGTGGCTTGGGTTTTCGCTCGACGCCGACGGAACAAAATCCCAATCGAATTTTTCCCACACCACAGCTGGCTATGCCTCGGCGAATGCGAAAGGAAGAAACGCGTAACCGCAACTCGAGCGACCGAGCGAAAGTATCTTCGCGAAGGAAAGCAGAGAGGACCGCGCCCGCGTGGCGGCTTCGCGGCGGTTCGTACTACATAAGTCCGAGCGCGGCGAAAGTCCCCGAGGGGACCCTTTGTTTTAAATGCGATTCGAAGGCGACTGCAGCAGTGACTACAGACAGTCTCGTTTTCTACTTGGTTCTGTCAAGATCGATACTCTTCGAGATACTTCTAAATACGCACACCGATTTCCCCCGTATCACATTTGCTTATTTTTCAGCCTTTACTGCACGAATTTATTCTTTTCATAATATTCATTTTAGTAAATTATACATGTATTTAAAATGTCCTGTTTTCTAATTATATTTTCCGTAAGAAGGGTGAATACTTAACAAAATTTTGCTTAGATTTGAAAAGACAACTTTTTACCATAATATTTTTATACTGCACAGGCGTAGAAAGCCAATCGATACGGCGCCTAAACAGTCATGATACGTATGTCTTTTTTTTCTTTTCTTTTCATACCTTCCGAAAAGTTACGGAAATTGTGAAAATCGAGACACGACGGCAGCTCGATAGAATTTCTCATCGTCACGAGAATTTCCATTTTTAATCAGGGTTTCCGATGTCCCTGGGAATTTTCTTGTTGCTTCCTTTTTCGCGCACGCCGATGAACCCTCTTTGTTACTAGTGCATTTTTCAAATTGAATAATTTCATAAATGAGAGCTATGTAACATGTAAGGTTTCTTCGCCTAAAGAATACTACATTGTAATATTAACGTTATTTGTTTTTTCAAAAGATTCGACGTGCTATTGGAAATGTGTTTCATTCATTTTTTCAGTTATCAGTTTATTTTCAATGACTTGTACAGTATCTATTATTTAACATTATAATGTTAATTAATATATTAATTTGAAATTCGTAAAAAAATGTAGCTTTTCCATCATTGTATATCAAGCATTTAATGCGAATTGAAAAAAAATTCAGTAGATAACAATTTAACTATAAAGAGATTATTTATTTCGAATTTTGCACGATATTTAAAATAGTATTTCTTTCTTAAAAGCAGTTGATGCAAAATGAAATAATTGTGAAAATTGCTAATAATACGCGATGATTGACATCAATGATTAATCAAAGAGGAAATAGGTTTTTCGATCAATTTATCGAAGAATAAAGAGTTAAATATTACAAGTTTGATGGTAGAAAGATTAATGGAGGCTGTCTAGAATACTTGAGAGAAAGCCTCGAAAGAAAGAAGAACGGCAACATTTGAATTTCTTTCTATCCTCGCGTTTCTCCCTTCAATGACAGAGCGCCGTTGTGAACAGCCATCCTTATTGTCTCGGGAACAAAGAACCTCTGCAGCAACGCTGAGCGTCCATAGCACTCGGAAATGCCTCCTCCACTCCGAGAAAAACTTCCTGCCCGATCACACACTCGTGATTCATCTCCAGTGCACTTGCGCGCATCATACCACTACTCGATCCCATACCCATCGGATTTCATAACGCATCCTAGCTTACTACAAAGAGTAGTCCGAAATATCTCGACGGAATCCATTCAATTACTTGCGTCGAAACGTATAACAGGGTATAATAGCGTGTAAACAAATTCTGACAAGAAAATGGTAATTTTCCCAGTTGAAATTCCGAAAAATGAAAACGTTTATATTGTTAAAGATGCTTCTATCGCTCGACTGGTGGCAATTAGGTGTAAATGAATGTATGCATCTCTTCGAGCCACAAAGTTTTTTTATTTTGCCAACGTTGCGACCGTGTACCGATCCTCTTCAGGGCTATGTCGAAAAAAATTTTTTACAAAAAATGTCAAACAATTTAAAAACAATTTTACAAAATACAAACAATATACCTTATAAATAAAACTCAATGTTTAAAACATATAAAAAAACCGCCGTGCGCAAATTCTGCGTATAACATTTAGCGTTTGCGAAAGTCGGGAGTCAGTCGTACGTTGATCTCCACCGGTGTTGCATCACCATCTGGCGGCACCGGTACTCTGCAGAATCGAGTCATTGCCAAAGAAAAAGTGAGGTTTAGGCTTTTTATTTATTATTTTTGCATTAGATTTTAGCGTTTTTTTACGTTTTATTTACAATTTGTGTTATTTTAGGTATATATTATTTTAGGTATAAGGTATATTGTTTGTATTTTGTAAAATTGTTTTTAAATTGTTTGACATTTTTTGTAAAATTTTTTTTGACATAGCCCTGAAGAGGACCGGTACACAGTCGAAACCTTGGCAAAATAAAAAAACTTTGTGGCTTGAAGAGATACATACATTCATTTACACCTGAAAACGTATGTACCCACGTATTAATATACGTTGTGATATAAAATAGTAATTTTCTTTCTAAAATCATGTAAGCAAACTGAATTTTTTCAAAAACGTTGAAAAACAAGTAGACGACTGCAAGCTTTAATTATGAAAACGCTTGTTCCTTGCCAGGAAAAAAATTAACAATAATTTGTAAGTTGGAAGTTAAAAAATATATTTGCACTTGAAAGTGCAAGGTGCATTGCTTAATAACGCCTGTTATTTGTGTGGGTGATGAGTGATCCATAAAAGCTACAGCTGCCTCGAATGTCATGGGCGTTGACTCAAGTGTACAAACGTCTGTCGTGTCCCTGAGAATTCGAGAATTTCATCCTCTGCAGAGGCAGAGCGAGCTGGAGGGGCAGAGAGTATAACAGATTGTAAGTATCAAATGTATAGTATATTGGCTGGCGATATAAGTGACCTAAGTGAACCATTATTGCATTATTGCACGGCATGTTGCATAGCGCCCGAACGATCAAGCAATATTCTCGCCATGTGATGGGCAACTTAGGTCACTAGTATTAATAAATATTAAAAATAGTATGACGATTCGTAAGCTTAAGCCTCACTGATTCGATTATTAAAAGAATTATAAATAGAATAACAGGTTTTTAAAACATTTTCTAAAAACAAGCAGTTCGTCTAAGCCAGGGATTTATTTGGAATGTTACGGAAAATGGACAAGTCCATAAATCAGTATATACTGTGTACCTATGGGAAAGAAGATCCATACATCTGGATTTCGAATAATCAAATTAAAAGTAATAGTAGTCATTATTTTTTATAAACAAATATCCCTTTGTCAGACTTTGTTTTTGTAAAATGTCGTCTTGGTGTCTTTTGTCTTTGATTTTTTTTCAAAATATCTAAAAAATATTCCGATTAATATTCAGTACCTTATAGCGGCTTGATTAAAAAATTGAGTCTGATTTTCAGATCCACAAAAGTAGTTTATTAAATAAATTTTTGTATTTTTATTATATATTGAATTGAATATTCAACGACTCACTACAGGGACTTTATGTAAAGCTTAGTAAATAGGTACGCTTAGCAAATGATCTACTACTCACGTAAGATATTATTCGTATACCAAGACAAGAAGGAGTAAAAGCACTAGAGAGTATTAAACGCAGCTAGAAGACATTGGACTCAATCCAATGCATAAATTATTAGGTCTCGTTCCTCGGGCTCACTCATTAAACATAAATGAAATGGCTTTTCTGATTATGAATCGCTATCCCCCCCCCCCTCTCTCTCTCTCTCTCTCTCTCTGTAAGTGTAAGAAGTATTATCTGTACGAGACTATTCGCCAAATGCTACACACTCACACTCTTGCCACCAGTACTTGTTTATCTTCTCTAAGTAAAAGCATAGCAAGAGATATGGCATTATCTCGTTTTTCTAAGAAAACAAGGTGTACCCTGTCAGAGGGCTATGAGCTTCAAAAGCCGTTTGATCTCTCAAGACAACGAATGGACTGATAATGCTATTGTTTACAAAGCTTCGTAACCTCATGTGCTTGTTTGTACAGAGTTGTACAGTCCGTCTGACTATAGCGAGGCTGATACTACTTACAACGCCTGATGCTGTACTCCTGCTTTGGATTACTTGTACAGAAGGATTAAATTCGGTGAAGCTTTTACTTCAAACAAGAACGAAACATTCCAGCATCTTGCCTTTTGTGACACAAAGAACTTTTGCGATTCTCCTCTCAAGAAATGAGACTGTACTCGCGAAAGTATTAAAACGTTTCATTCTTCATCCCACAAGTACTTTACAGCAATAAGGCAGAGAATGCGGCAAATAATAATAATAATAATAATAATAATAATAGACAGAAATAAAAAAATGATCTCAAATTTACTTGGTTGAGTATGAAATTATTAAATATTTACTCTGAATATGAGTAGCGATTTGAATAACGGAATTCGTTTGAGTATGCAAAATATAAGTTTTCGTACTACACGTAATTCTTCCATCGCTATCAAGAAGAATTTTTATGCGTCTCCTGCATAAGTTATTTAGAAATACAATATTTTTGGAATACAAAAATAAAACAACTGTTAATTTTTATAAAACGTTAAAAAAAATCTTAACAAAAATAGACCTATTTCAACCAACCATATTGTGCGATGTATTAACACTAAAAATTCGAGAATTAACGATTTCCAGATAAGAGCTGTAGAAACGATGAGTATATATTCTATCGAAAAATACGTGCTTGCTTTAGGTGAAAAATCGTTGATGCGCTTGCCGGTGCAAATGTTATTGCGCTCAGAGGAAAATGAAAGAAAATCACTTCGAACGCGGCTCGCGCATCCCGAGCAAGCATGTTTTACAGCTTGCCGCAGAATAAATTCTGCACTCGCATCTAAATCTGCATGGTAATAGGAGCGAAACGTTTCTTCTCTCTCTCTCTCTCTCTCTCTCTCTCTCTCTCTCTCTCTCTGTCTCTCTTGCTGCGCGAATCGTTTACCAGAGACTCTTCCGCGTGTGCGTTACTTTATAGATATTCATGAGCAGTGCGTCTTTTCCTGTACAGCTCCAGCTCGAGCGAGAGAAAAATAAATCGATGGCGCAGCCGCCCCCCCCCCCCACCTCGGCCCCAGCGTCTCTTTCTCTCACTGTGCATCGCTGCGTATATAGCACGTCCTCCCGCGCGAAAAGTTAGCCGGAAACTTTAGGAGCGAGCAAATCCTTGACGAGGCAAATGACTTTCCGAAGGGTCGTCTCTCGCGCGTAGTCCCCGTAATTGGATCGACGTTTTATGATTCAATTTTCCCGGCTCTAAAACTAATTTCGTGTCTTACGTCGAGTGCGTGATGCGCGCGCGAGCAGTATATTCACTGCATAGGTACACTGCATTTTTCCTGATGTGGGCGACAATGTTCGCCGAAACGTTGAAATGAAGGTGCAGTCATTTCTTCCTTCGCGTTTGCCTCGGGGAGATCGATAAATTCTCCAACATCTGTGTTACAATAACCACCGAGGGATAAATTCATATGTAGACATAGTGATCATTCACTTGTCCATATATAAATTCGACATTTAATTTTGGAGCCTGCCGAGAAGCACGCAGTGCTGTAATACTCAATGTTTTCTTCAGATTTTCCCTGTCAACGCCTCCTTCATGGGAAATCCCTAAGTCTAACCAAGTCTTGCGTAGTTGACACTCTATCAGTTGAGGATTTATCCATTCGCAATGTGCATATAAAAGTTTTACGATATATCGTCAAAGTATAAGTCGCCGGTAGGCAAGGTTTTTAAATATAAATAAACTTTAAATATAATTCAGATTATTTGATTATTTTTGCTGTATTTCTGAAAGATTTTTTTTCACATTTTTTATTCGATTGCAAGCTAGTGACTACATGTATGTAGTTTGTTGACTTGATACACCTGTACATTGATAAGTACACGTATTTGTATATCGTGTATTTGATAAGTACACTTTGTCCCCTGTATTACGTTGAACTCGTATGTCTCTGAGAGAAAATATTAGAGACTGCATCGCGTTTATTCGGTCCGTGTTCCTTTCCATAAGCCTGCTACCATAAAATATACTCGAGTGCATAGACGCTGAGCATATCCTCTACACATCAGGTTTATCGCGTTACCCGAAAAGATAAAAGTTCCCCAAAGCACAAATAAGCTGCACAAAGCGGCCCACCGAATAGATCGAATAATTCTCGCGTCCGCGTGGCAAATTCCCGTTTACCTTTAATTTCGCGCCTGTATTCTGTATAGAGGAAGAAAAACGCGGCGATATAAGCTGTATATAAGCGCGTACCGAAGACATCTATTCTCCCCCCCCCCCCCACCCCCGAGGGAAAGGGGCTTACAATGCAATATCTTCCCGTGGCCGTGTAATCTAGCTGTGCGTTAACTAAATCGACTGGAGCGCGCGAAGCGTCCTAGAATTAGCGCGCGGCACGGTGCGGAAGAAATTCAATTTTCTTTCGAGAGCTCTCAAACGGAGCTATCAAGAGTTTTACTTTCCAGTTGTCGGGGGCTGTATTAAAGATTCTCCGCTACTTATGTCCCGCTTTCCCGCCATCCTTTTCAAAGCGTACAAGTTTCAAGTGGCATTCGCATGAAAACATTCGTGCCATGCGCAAGTCAAAGTATAACGATCGGAAAAGCCATAAAACCACGGGCACGAGTTGTATAATTATGACGGAGGCAACGAGAAAACAAAACTATTGAGCAAGTATCGATTGATGCTAGAGACTCGTAAAAACGTCCAGTTTGCGAGATCAAGTATCGTTGGACAAAAAATACCTACATAACACTCGATTCGATCAACCGATTAGAGCTGAGCTGATAACTTTGCTTCATCCACACGCGTCGACCGACTGATGTCCGCATCGCAACGTCCTGCCAGTTTGAACCGAAACTTCATACGTACTTGCATAAGTATTTTCTGTAGTTAAAATAATACACATTTCAATATGATTCGCTCGTGAGGAAAACGTTACATCTTCTACGCACCATGCAGTGTCGAACCGTATTTTATGTCCCGTGAGCTTAAAAATCATGTCAAACTCGCAATTTTTCCGTTTGAATGTCATAAAAACTATTGCATATAAAATTATAAATATTATTCAACATTTAAC
This sequence comes from Philotrypesis tridentata, assembly GCA_018906965.1. Taxonomy (NCBI): domain Eukaryota; kingdom Metazoa; phylum Arthropoda; class Insecta; order Hymenoptera; family Pteromalidae; genus Philotrypesis; species Philotrypesis tridentata. The sequence continues at coordinate 671,670 of JACCIB010000060.1, forward strand.
AGCTAGAGACATTAGGAGAGGTTGAGCAGCCGTTGTGAAGAAATTGTGGAAGATAAACCTATAATCACCAGAGCAATTACAAATATTTATAAAAAATATTGAATTCATTAGGAAAAAAAAAATAAATAAATGAGCATCAATTAATGAGAAAAAAAGATCGAAATTAGGAGTTAGTATAGAAAAGATTAATGAGGAGAGGCTTACCAATGTAAAAATTGAAAAAACAAAAAATGACTTGCGTTGTTTTGCTTTCTCAAAGAGAAAGTTTTGTAACGGTGCAAATTTTGAAATTGAAAATTCCGATGAATTTCCATGGTTTACGTGTTTTTCAGTCAGAAAAATATGTTTTTAAGAAATGTATGCATGTATGTACGTGCGCAAAATTTGTCCAGACCATATCTCTAGAACGAATCGATAGAACAAACTCAAATTTTGTGTGCAGAATGATTGAGTCCCAACTATTAGATCCTATGAAAATTTGGAGAGAATCGGTTGCTATTTATATCGCATTTTTTTAGAATTTACACGAAATTTTGAAAGTCATCATATCTCTGTAACGAATCGATAGAACAAACTCAAATTTTGCGTGCGGACTGATTGAGTCACAACTTAGATCCTATTATAGAATATGGAGACCATTGGCTACCATTTAGCGCATTTTTTAAAGAATTTATCGAAATTTTGATATTTTTTTCAAAAAACTACATTTTCCTTCAAAAATATGTCTACTTGGTGCCACTTTATCGTTACTGTTGGCTTTTAAAGGCCACGCGGACATTTCACAGTCGATTGATATTTTAATCTGAACAAGACGTAAAATTAACAAAATATTGTAAAGAGTAACATATTCTTATGAAAAAGATCTGCTCTTTCCGAATTTGAGGTCAGATCAAATATTTTGGCACCAAAAATGTAATATGACAGCGTAAACATACTACATACATCTTAAAAAGTGCACAGCCGATACTGGAATTTTAAGTATGTTTACGCTGTCATATTACATTTTTGGTGCCAAAATATTTGATCTGACCTCGACTTTTAATTTAATTTTGCCTGCAAAATTGAATTTTTGCTTTTTCAAAAAAGCTTTGATACGGTGCAAATTATAAAATCGAAAATTGTTATTCATTTCAATGTTTTAACTGGCCCTGTTAGTTTTTTGTAAGTCAAAATCAATTCCATGTATTTTTAATTCACAATAATTTGCAATAGTAAACGGTTAAAGGAACGCATTTTCTTTGAGAAAGCATACTGCTACTCAGTTAGCAGCGGTTTTTTTGGGATGGGGGATCGATAAAAACGGAGGAAAGACTGAAACTCATCTAAAATGAGAGAAAAAAGCATAAATTACGTTATTAATACATATTTGCAAAGCCACAGATACTTTGACTTTTCAGTCCATATTCATAGCTTTATACTTATGTGAGTATGTCTAGGAAATTTCGGAAACAGCTCGGACGGAAAAGTTGCAAAAAATTTTCTTGAAGGTAGACCTATCAGACTTGTTTTTTCTCATTCCTTAAAGACGACTCGAAAAACGAGAAATAATTAAAAAACAAGAATTCATAGATTTTTTTTGTCGAAAACTATGGACCTTTAAAAAGAATGCTCTGAAATTTTTTCAGATTTCTCACGACGTTTTCCGAAATTCCGATTTTTTGGGATTTTCGAAAGTCAAAAATTGTATCCGATCAATTTTTGTTCTAATGAAATATTTTGAAAAGTCCTTAGTTTTGGAGAAAAAAATCTATGAATTCTTGTTTGTTAATTAATTATTTCTCGTTTTTCGAGTGGTTTTTGTCCCAGAAAAAAGTAAACTCTACGATCGGCCATGCACGCGAGCTTTTTCTCTTTCAGAATGACCCTGAGGAACGAGAAAAAACAGGTCTGGTAATTAAGTGTGCCTTGAAGAAAATTTTTTGCAACTTTTCCGTCCGAGTTGTTTCCAAAATTTCCTGGACATACTCATATATACGTAGCGAGGTAGAACAGATGAGGCATTGGAAATATATATAGCGAAAGATTAGAAAGCAAGTGAAAGAGAGAGAAAGAAAGAGTGGGGCTGCGGAAAGAGGATCGAGAAGATCGACAGAAAGAGATGGCGTAGGAGAGAAAGAATCACGTAAGAAAGAAACCGCCGACGCGGATCCGGGGCTTTTTGCGCGGCCAAGGGTTTGCCGAGAAAAGGATTACCTTTCTTATCGTGTCGCGGCTCGCGCTCACGTACATGCCGTCGACATACGTGCAGCTGCGGATTCGAGACTTTTCCATTCCCCCTATCCTCTCTCTCCCTCTGCCTCTCCATTATTTGGGCACCGAGTCAAGCCCGGCAAGAAGCCGATGCCCGGTCATTCTTCCTTGTCCGACCTCATCCACTATATATGTATATATACATCTGTTTGCAGCCTCTATACTTTTCTTTTGCTCTCGGCCACATTAATTTTTTTTCATCTCGCTGCACGAACTCTTTCTCTCTCTCTCTCTCTCTCTCTCTCTCTCTCTCTCTCTCTCTCTCTCTCTCTCTCTCTGTGCTTGCTTTGCGCTCAAAGGATTTTCAATTTATCGACTGTGAGCTAGCTGAGCAATCCGGTCTGGAATGATCTTGCGCTCATATGTATCAGTGATGCTTTTGTTTACCTCGAAAGAACGCCTTCTCGCGATCAATACTTTTTTCGCTTTCGACAAACTGTGAATTTCGTTGCTTCGTCATCAATTTCAACGAGACTTAATTAATTATTCAAATTAACATTAAGATACATGTTACATATAGAGTTTATGTAATCACGTGTACAGTTCTACATGAAATTGATTGCACTTAAAGTATATGCCATTTATGTTACAAGTTTAGAATAATCTACTTGTACGAGGTATATTTGAATAAAATTCAATGATGCAAATGCTATAATAATATAGATTTGTGTATATAATATAGATCGATCTTTGAAAGCATAAGAAAAATGCTTTAATTTGAGTTATTAAAATTTGAAAACGCACGATTGCATCAAAAGTTAGTAGCATTTGAAGAAACGAAAAAATCTCCGAATTCTCGAAAATCGATTGATTTCATAGAAAGAAAGCGAAATTTGCCTTTTTTCAAATCCTCATACTCTAATCTTCTACTTTTTTAAAAATTGTCTGCAGTCTTAGTTTCTCATGCGATACATTATATATATGCTTCTCAAAATCAGTAAAAAACAACCAACTTGAAAAGCATATATATATTAAATATATATGTGTTAAATCGATCGATTTTCGAAAATTTGGAGATTTCCCCCCTTTCTTCAAATGCTACTAACTTTTGCTCCAATCGTGCGTTCTCAAAGTTTAATACCTTAAATTAAAGCTCTTTTCTTCTACTTTTGTGATAATTAGTCTCAAATTTTCATTTATTTCGTAGTGTGCTATATATTTGCTATCAAAGAACGATCTATTTCAGAAGCATATATAATGCTTCAAATAATTAAAAAGTACAAGGAAAGACCTTTAATTTGACGTATTGAACGTTGCAAGGGGATGCTTGGATCGAAAGTTACAAGGATTTAAAAAAAAAAGGTGAAATCGAATATTTTTGTAAAAGCCTGAATCCAAGTTCGTCGTCTTCTAAAATGCGAAACTTTTGATCAGTGCATGCGATTCAGAAAAATTTCTATCCAAATGAAAGATCTTTTCAAGTACTTTATTTCTGTTGATTGGAATATTGGTTAAACGTACGGCATGCTTCTTAAAATGAAAAATTAAGGAGAATGAAAAAAAAACACAAAAATTGACGTATTATTTTCCCAGTTTTTGGCCCGTAATTTTTTATTGTCATAGGGTGCCGATATTCTACATCAATAATACTAATAATAATCTTTTTTCGTATGTCCTAATGAGTGTAAAAAGCCTAGTCTGCTCAGTGTGCCCTCAAAATTACTCATTTTCCACTTTTGAGCAAAAAATACTCTCCGTAGGTTTCCTCATATTTTTACACAATTATACCGTAGTTAATGTAGAAGAGCAGTTCTGATTTTTACATTAAATTAATTCTGCTTATTCATGCTCATATTCAAAGCCACAATTCAAACCAACGAATATAAAAAACTACTCAAACATGTCAATTCTGTTAAATAATTGAGAAAATTAAAATAGATATAGCTTGTGACCCAATAATCAACGAAATTGAAACGAAAATATACGCGCGTTGTGCCAAAATTATCTTCGACGATAAACCTTATATAGCTTAAAGAATAATAATACATTTTTATTTACTTCTAGAAAAACATACAATTTTTCTTAATACTTTGGTCGAAAATACGTTTCTCCCGCATCGATTTCGTGGATGAAAGTCGAAGATACCCCGCCATGATTTCTGTGTTTCTGCTTGGCTCGACACTCGCATTTAATTATTATTCTTTTATCATTTTATTTATTTCTTTTATTATTAAAAATTTCCATTGTTCGTAAATGTACAAATTTTGAAATATGTATAAAAATGTCAAAATTTCGTAATACTTAATTATAGAACTAGCAAGAAGTGATTTTTTTGCTATTTAACATTAAAAAAAACTTTTGAATATAATGTAACGTTTTGTAATGTTCATTATAAAATGAAAAGTTTGAAAGGTAATTTTATATTCTATAAATTGAAGTTATTGAATAGTCATAATTTAAATACTGCTAGTGCATTAGATGGTTATTTGATTAAAGATTCTAAAAATGCATTTAGGTGTTTGATAATTTTTATAATTAATTTATAAATTTAATTTTTTTTCTAAAGATTTTAAAAAATTTACATATGGCTTTTGATGTTCTGATGCCTGCCCCCGATCATCAGCACGAGCGAAGCGAGTTTGCGGGTATCGCAAACTTTACGTAAATGTCCTCAAAAGCGAGGAACAATAGTATATTACACAACTAGGGGCGAATGACTTTTTCAGACTCGGATGATGATCCTCGCTTGAAAAAGTCAACTTTCGCCAGTAATTGTTGTGTACCGTGCTTTTTATATAATTCGTGCATCGAAGGGCTCTTTAACGCAACAACCAAAGCTCTTAGACATTGCGGCTATTACACAACATATTTGAAATTTTGAAAATTTTGAAAATTTTGAAAATTTTAACAATTTTGACAATTTTGACAATTTTGACATTTTATTATTTATGTATATATATGGATATGGTGTCTTATTTTCATTATATGTATGTATGGATGTATACATATGAATATCTCGCAGTAGTAATTTTTACCTCCCGCTTCGACAGTACATAGAAAAACTCGACTTTCCACGGAGTTTTGAGGCAGCGAAAAGAGCCCTTTCGATGCGCGTGCTATGAAAAGGTAAAAATAGAGCGATGATGGCTCAATCGTTAGAGTACCAGGCTAGAAATCCAGAGTTCCTGGGTTCACGCCAGACTCTTGAGGATTTTGGGGACACCTCTTTGTTTACATAAGTGTCTATACATCTGAGCTCCAGTAGTTCGGATTGCACTGTGTACAACGTGGATATTTCACTTTACATAAAACTGTAGGTCTCCATTGCTCTGCGCGAGTACTTAAAAAAATAGTGGACTCAATACATTGAAATTAAGTACTCATAAGCGCAGGCAATGCAGAGCCATATAAGACTCGTGTGAGGACTTGAAAAGGCAGTAAAAATAAAACAAAAAGTAAAAATGGCCACGCTGCAAACTATCAGTCGAAACAGGTTAGCATCATTTGTAATTGCTATATTAACGTACTTTCGACCGACTATTAAGAATATAAAACGTTACGATATAAGTGACCTAAGTAGTTCTTTACGGCACGACGTGTATAGTCGCACGAGCGTAGCGAGTCAGGTTAGAGTCGTGCCATAAAGAATTACTTTAGGACGCGTGTATCGTATACAATTTTATGCTAGTCTGTGCTATAAAATACCGTACGATACTAATTTAATAAATCGGGAGTTGCTTGGAGAACCCCGTAACTCAGGAGTATCTTGGAAAACCCCGTTCACTCAGAAAACTCAGAAGCGCATTTTCGTCTCTAAAATTTTGTAGTGGCAGCCCTGTGGGAAATTGAAAAATGCGATTCTAATAAATTCATATTCTGAATAAATTTTAAAGTTTACGATAATAGAAAATATGTAGTGTATTAGTAGAATATTTCAGAATTTTTTCGAATTTTTAAAATTTTTTATTTAATTAGAATCGCATTTTTCAATTTCCGGCAGGGCTGCCACTACAAAAATTTAGAAACGAAAATGCGCTTCTGAGTTACGGGGTTTTCCAAGATACTCCCGAGTTACGGGGTTGTTCCACCCGCAGCCATCGATTTACAATAATTAATTGTAAATTAGTTAAAATTACGTTATTTTTATATTGTACATTAGCAGATAGTGAAAAAAAATTCAATTGCAGAAACGAATTTTTAATTATTTAATATCAATATAAATATTATATTTTTTCTAAAAGTGAATAAAACATGGTGCATTGTAGTGACTAAGTTGCGAGTAGCTATATAGCTATATAGCTTTATCAGAGGCGCATTTATTAATTTTTTTATTATATCTCTTTGTGTGAAAATGCATGTTTCCCCGTGAAAACGATACTTAATGTTTATTTTGTTAAGCAAATATAAACAGAGTATAAAAATAAAAGGAAGAATAAATAAACAAACCGAGTAAATACAGTAAAAACTACGGTATAAAATAAAAACAAAAATTGGAAGAGATAATTATAACAATTTATAAAGCATACGACTTTTTTATTTCATTTGGACTGGGATTCAAATTGAAAACATACGTTGCTTATACGCGTTTTTATACGAATTTAGACTTGAACTATTTAACGACGATTTTTTCGAGAGCCACTCAAAAGTTGAAGCTGTATTGAAAATCGACGTCACTTTCAGTATATCGCATAACTGACTGAATTGCCGTGTATAGCGGATAGCTCAATACAGCTAGTACGCAATCGTCATAATTGCAAATGAATGTTCATTTCGCAAACACACCGCAGCGGTTTAATTATTCTAATTCGATTACATCCAAATCGTGTGTAATTCACGCTATTGGTTTCCACCGTTCCACGGCTACTCATTACAAATACACTAGCCCAAAATCTTTTTGTACTCTCTTTTTATTTAGAAAAATGTCTTTTACGAAGCAACATTGTGAAATGTATAAAGAACGAGACAGTGTTGCCAAGGCGTATTATATAATTCACACGTTCTTTTCGTTCTTTTTTCAATTTTTCTTTTTTGAACAAGCCACCGAATATCAAAAACTTACGCAGTTGTTTATTTTTAATATCGCTCATTTTAAAAAATAAAATGTTGGAAATCGAGCAATTATCAGTTTTGATTTTCGATAAGTTTTCTCTGCACCTATTACACTTCAAGCAACTTTTCGAATAATTTGTCAGTTGATGTAGACGTTTCCAATTCCATATAGTAATATTGTTGTTGAACACTTTTTTCATACTCTAAATGTCTGAAAAAACAGGATCGTTGTCTTAAAATTTAAGAAATTTTGGGCAAACTATACTTTGGTCGAATAGTCATTTTATTTATAATGCAACTTGATTGTAGTTCTATAGCAATATATATATATATATATATATATATATATATATATATATATATATATAATTCTAAATATCTGGTTCAAATCTTTGAGTCAATGTTTAGAGAGATCAATGAAAATCAAGCGAGAAACCAAAGAAGACGTCAATGAATCTATTTTAGTTTATAAAGCAATTTCATAGTATACTAGACCAAGAGCAGCGCTCTAATTTTTCTTGCAGTTTGTTCATAATTTAATAGTACTCAGAAATACTTAAAATAATCAAATTCGATTTTTATTTTGAAAATTTTGAAGAATTATTTCTCTTTTAAAAGTTATTTTTTAAAGTACAGTTTTTAAAAAGAACTTAAATTGTTCACTACAGATTAAAATTTATTATTGTTATATAGCTTTAAGCAGTAACAGAAATTTGCAGAATTTTTGAGGTTAAGTTTTAATTAACCAATCAATTAATTAGGAAAAATCAACTTTTTTACTAACTAACTTTTTTAATAATTAACTATAATTAAGTACATAATTGATTTTTAGATATCTGTCAATTATATATGTTTTTTTTTATTTTGTTTTATTGGCTTTATTTATATGTAATTGGAATAATTTAAAATATTTATCAATAATATTTAACCATTTCGCAATTGTTCTGGCCCTACTCCTGCCCGGATATGAATCATTTTTTCCAAGCTTCGTATACTTTAGATTCCATTACGGGGCCGGATCCGTACCACTTACGAATCGTGGTATTCCGGTATTTCCTCTGGGCTAAAAGATTACCGTGTTACGAAATGTATGTGGGCCATTTTTGGTTGCCAGATCAGGGCTAGGTATGATACTTCTGGTACCGGAAAGCGATTGCTGCTTGGGAACATCGATGCGCGTGCGCTCAAACGAGAGATCAATTAAATGACTAGATAATTATGTTTACGAAATTGAAGTTCGCGAGCTAAACTTTTAGGTATAGGACATGAAAAAATTTCAAAATTTAATTCTTCCTGATGGTTTAAACACTTGATAAGATCGATATTCCTACTGAATAAATTAAGATGACTTTTTATGGCTCTATCTGGAACAAAGAGAGCGCGAAAAAAAATATTTCAACGAAAACGAAAGAGCCTTACCGATTTTCGCCAGTTTTAGTTTTCGTATACTCTCTATCAAAAGAGCGCTGGCGAAGTTTGCTTTTGTACATAGCAATAAAGTACTGCAGCGAAAGAACTTCAATTTAAAGCAAAGTTTGCCCGGCTTGGATGCACTGATAAAAAGTAATGCTATCGTTTGAAAACAATGAAAAATCTGAGCATCTCAAAAATAATCCATGTTATCCCTCCTTATTCAAATCTCTGTAATCCGCATTGTCAAGATAAAAGACTAAGTTTTCATTCCAAATTTCTCATAATATTTATTAACACGTATATATATACGCGCAGGTACGTAGTTATCTAACAATCATATCGCCGAACCACGCGTACATTGGCATAGCTTAGATTTGAAGCGAAAAAGAGCAGAGTTCGTAAAGTAGATTCTTTCGGTTAGCAGAGTTCGTTAAGCCTACTGAATGAGTATAGATCAGAAGATTTCCTCTCATTTTTACGGTAAACCACTGTAAAAATAACCGACTTTGAAAGTTGCAAAAAATAACGCATGCAATTTTTTGAGATTAGCGCACCTTTGCTTTCCTAGAATCGCAATTTTTTTCGAATTCTATTCAGAAGAATAGCCTGCTTCCAGAGTTTGTTTGTTTGTTTGTTTGATTTTTTTTCCTTTTTGTTGAGGAAGGAGAAAAGCGAGGGGAAGAGCTAAGGGAAGAATCGGCTGGTGTGCAGTGCTTCCTTCGTAAACTGTCGTAACGCGCGTTCATATATCTGAGCCGTCGGTTCTCGTTCCACTTTCGTCCAACAAGCTTGGCTCGCTCCTTCCCGCAACGGCGGGACGACAATCGACTGGCAATGCTGCGATACTGCGGAGAGCACACTCGAGATTCTCTTGAGACTGAAGAAGAAGCTAACCTCTCTTATCCCCCTATCTCCGGGGAGAGTCTTCGTCGCTCCGGAAAAATACGCACCTATACTGTGCAAAGCAGGGGGGGGGGGGAGAGGAGAAGAAACGGTGCTTCTAATTTAACAGCCCTTGAAATTTCGCAGCTGCTAGATCCAGCCGAGTCTTCGGAATTCTAGAAATTCCGGGCGAAAGCTCGAGCTTTTCAGAAGAGCTGCTTGCTCTATTTCTGCGAGCTCACCATTTTCCTGGAAGCTTTTCGCTGCGCTTTCGCCACGACGAGCATAAAGTCGTTTAACTTTTGACTTTCTGGTTTTTTTTCCTGCAGGCCAAGCTTGCCTGGCCAGACTAGTGTTCAGGGTAAATACACGCGTTAAGCCTTTTACCTCGATAAAATGACTACAAGGATTTTTCGTGGAAAAACTTGATGTTTCCATTGATATTGACATGCGTATTGCAAGAGTTTCTTGCAAATTCCAAATTTGTTGCGAACTTAAGCTCTTTAAAGATATTTTATATCGAAAGATTTTAATGCGTTGCTTCGCAGACAAAGTTGCCGTATCAAAAGGAAATATTGTATTAATAGTAGACGATAATGTCGTATAAACTTTGATCAGCCATTAAGATGACATGAAACAAAAACTCGTAAAAGCTCGCTTCACAGTACAGCTTTCATCTTATATATGAATCAACCAACTGGAGATCAAATGCTATAAATACATTGGCAGATATTAGCGAAGTAGATTCATTTTATGCGTAACCTCAATGTTTTTCCTCCTGTCGAAAAAATACTTTTTTTCAAAGCTGACATCGCTGACCACATAAACAACTAAATAAACCAGCTCTAATAGGCTTTTAAAATTAAGTGCGCCTAACCAGAATAAACATACTTTACAAGCAATCGGATCGAGTAAACAATGCAGAGAATTTATCGGAAAATCCATAACATCATTTCAGTTTTCGGGATCTTAAAATTCAAAAAAATATATACCTTATTGCTATATACCTATACTTATAACTTTTTTCTTGTTCAATAAGACCCATAGAACTTGAAAAATATCCATTAAACAATCGATTTTTTAAGTTTACCCATACTTTTTATGTATGTTACCAGATACGCTTATACTTATAAAAAATATAAATATAATATTTTTGCGCCTTCTATGGGTCCTGCAGAACAAAAAAACTGACCGGAGAGGTGTAGTAACAAAGAAAGCATCAACTTTTCTGAAGCGCGTATGAGGAAAAATACTATTGAATATTGGGTCCCAACCCCAAGGAATAAATTGATTTTTTAGATTTTTCCTATATTCATATTTCCTATATTCCTTCATTCCTGCATTCATAGACTTATACACGTGGATTTTGTGCAGCAATTGTTGTTAGATATAGAATAGTAACCTCATTCTTTAAACCAATGCACATACGACTACCGAATACGAAAAATTGGTCAAATATGTGTATGTGTACAGATATGGCATGTGCACAGCAAGTTTGACGATCAATATATACCAAGAGAGCTTTTCTATAAGCTTAGCGCCGAGATTGATGCTCATGTCTGATGCCGCTGTGCGTGACTAGTCTAAGCTTTGATAGATCAGTGATTTATTCCGAGTTGTATACTGCAAAAATTTATACTTCCACACCTTAGCTTGGGTATGTACAATAATTGATTAACTAGCTGCAAATGCATGTAATACAGCTTCTCTTGGTGTTGAATTGTAATGCATTAATATAGTGGTTTTATAAATATGATTTACCAAATTATCTTTTTCAAATTAGGTAAAATGTGTTACTTATAAAATTGTTTTTTTTTATCGGAATCAAATATTTTTATTGTTGTTTACTCGCTCGTTACAGCTCACTCGGATGTATTAATTGTATTGCTCATTTTGTTGTGAAATATTTTCTTAAAAATATGTTATTTGAACTAAATCATGACGTCAATCGTCGGGATACGTAATTTTATTCGTAAAATAATAAGTATTAAAAAAATCCTTTTAATAATTAAAGTTGCTGTAGGGTACATTATAAATTTTGATAGGTAATTTAATGTTCTACAATGAATGAGCACGCTGTGGTTTCATGTCATCGGCAGTATAAGTTGAGGGGTTGGGTTAGGTAATGGCAAAAATTTTTTTTTTTTTGGAAAGCTGTACAAAAATGTCATTATTTATATAATCGCAGTGGAATTTCTTATATTTTAAAGTGTTCCTTCAGACCTTCAATATATATATATATATATATATATATATATATATATATATCCATTAAACAATCGAGACAAATGACGTAGGTGATAGGTCGAGATCATAATGAAGTTATATAGTCAAAGGTCATTACGTAGGAAGAGAGTCGAGGCGATTACTTACGCGCATAATACATACATATGCCTTGACTAGTTAAGCCTGCATCGGTTGAAAGAGCGGCGCAGAGTTGTTAACCAAATTTCGAATAATGCATGAAAAGTCATTGGATAGACAGAGAGTGGCAAGCGAGTGAGCGAGTGAGCGCAGAGCGCAAATTTTCGCGCAATTCCGTAGTAAGACTTTGGGAGAGCGCGACACAGGCAGGCGCGCGAATGAGCTCGCGATCTTTCCCCTCTAACTTTGCGAAATTCCCTCTCCAGCTGGCGGCGCGTTCAAAGCGAGGAGCTGTTCAAAGTACTGCAGCACGTCAGCCGCAATGGGGCGAGCGGAAGATTTGCCCGCCGATACAATGGCTGTGCGCTTCTGCATCCTCAGCCCACATCCGCAGTAAAATCAGCTGCTGCGTGCGTGCTGCACGCGTCAGGTATCGCATGTACCGAGCGGTTTTTCTCAATAGCATATAGTGTCGGCTCTCCTGCAGTACACATTTTCCCGGCAATTCTGATTGCCGCTCAATAATTAATCATATCGTCCGCGGGATGAGCTCGCTAAAGGCATTAGCCGATGATGGATGTGCCTCGGAATTTTACTTATATTGCGGCTCCGACGCGCTATATAACCGTTAACGTGAGTGCGAGTGAGTAAGTGCAGCGGGGGCGGGAGGAAACAGGCCAGCGCGCGCGATATAACTCATGCATGTTATTTGCCGAAACCTCGTGCTGCCGCAGCCGCCGCCACTGTCGCCGCCCAGCGCGTTCTTTCAATTTTCCTCATCAAGTTATTTTACTCGAGCAAATGGACTAGTCAAACATTTACTCGCGCCAAGGGAATAGTTAATTAAACTTCCTTCCGCAAATAGCCGAGTTCAGTTTACGCGGCAAATACGTTTAGAGTGGCCGGCGAGAGAGCTGTACCTATTATAATTTATAGCTGCCTATAACTGCGTTGACCGGCCTATACTCAACATTCGCTATTGCCAACGCTTCGCGTGTCTGCATGAAAATTATACGTCAACCAAAAGAAATCGTTACTCTTTTTTTATATAGTTATCTCTGTTATTGCAGCGACGAGTTTCGTTCAATCCACTCGGCATATCAAGCTCTATTCTCTATGCGTCTCTTTCACGCACTATTCTGCACTCAACGCCTATTTCCATTCCTCGGGGATTTATGAATAAGTACGCCTTGGCGCTGTTCCATAAATCAGTGTAAATATATTGAAAGCAGCTACACACCGCCTGCTCTGCTGCCTTTTCTCCCTCTTGCTCTCCTACACTACTATAGCTTTTTTCTCCGGTTATCGCATATGGCTTCGAGATCAAAGCTCCTTGCTCTCGCTCCTACTCATTTTATAGCTGTATGTTTCGTTCGATTTGTTACATTCAATTTTCTGCGTTTTCCAGTCCTACTGCACTATTGTACACTATAGTTGTATATTGAGTTGAAATTTCAAGCTTTCCATTGGTATACAAAAATAGTATGCTTTCTGATCTAGTTTTGAGAAGGGAGCATGAGAAAATATTAAAATTTTACACACGGGCTCTTATGTGACTTAGTAATAAATCCGATCACACGTCCTTATGAAAGCTTATACTTCAAAATAGAATGGCGGACATTATAGAATTTTTAATGAAGATAACGTCAGGAACCAATGAAATATACATGTTTCCGTTGGAATGTTAGAGATATCAAGAAAAAACAGTATTACAACGCATCTGCGCATGCGCACCACGCCAATGAGTATAGGAAGTAACGTCTATTTTACCGATTACAGATTATTTTTTTTTATAAATAACATGTAGAAGTAGTTTGCGTTATAATTTAGTTCAGTTTAAGTGATGCATTGAAACAAAAAGATACAAAAAATGTATACCCCACCGAGACCCCAACTTCACATAAGCCACCTTAATATCAACAAGAATAAAAATGCTACTGCAGCCTGCTTCAGTATATATAGTTACTAAAAATGCAGTATACTTGAAATAAATACTTAACTGCGCGTTTTAAGTAATTAGATACTTAGGCTTTCAAGCGCTTCAATAACAAATACTTCAGTATCCCTGGACTTAATACTGGCTAAGTTGTAACAACTAAAGTCAAAATTTAATAAGTTTATCTTCTCTTCTTGTCATTCCATCATTCAAGACGAGTGTGCAATTATTTTTCGCGAGCGTCGAGCGCTTTACTTTTCTATACAAAAGCAGTAAGTTTTCGGTCCGGAAAGATCTTAGTTTGAAATTTCACAGTCTTAAGTTGAGGAAGAATCCCGTGCAATTAATGATTCTCTGCATAATATTCATATGAGATACTCTCAGATAATCCACCATCACTCTGAAAATAGCTGGCATAGTTTCAGATATAGTTCATACGTTAATACTAGTTACAACTTGCCAAACTCAGAATCAGCTCTCTAGTACATTAAATCCTTCGTACCATGTACCAGTTATGTAACTACTAACTAGCTGTTACTTTCATCCGATCTTAGTGTAAGCCTACCTTAAGAGAGCAAGTCAACTGCTTTCACGATTCTAAATCATAAGAGGCCATCACAGTTCTGCGATGCACACATGCCTATAAGCAGGTGGATTACGAGTTGGCAACTCCACTTCCACGCCTTCTTTACGACTCGCCGCTCACGACCGACTCGTGATCTGACTTTTCGCGGAGGTACGTAAATACTTTTCAGTAGCGCACACTGGCGCGACACTAGCTCTTGGGAACAAAAGTTTTCGTCCCCAGAAGACGTCAGGGAAAATTCAATCACTGTTGGTGGACGCTGATCCCTCAATTCAGCTTTTGTATACGGGCAAATCTGTCTTCGGGACACAATGCACGAAGCAAATAATGGTTTTCAGGGCGGCGAGCTTCCAAACATGGTTCATTGTTTATTTATTTTATTTTTTATTTTTTATTGATGTAAAACATCTTTTGCGGCACGGGAGTTGTATCGAGCGAAGACTAGAAAATTTCTACTACTTGCTGAGGCTAGTTAGTCTGCGCTGGAGACGGTGTACATAAATTTATATGCAGGAATAGCTAGCCTGCTCTGGAGAGGGGACGAATGCTGCAGGGCTGCGTCGACAATCATAAACAACGTATCGTACATAATCAATTGTATAGGAAAAATCCCAAATAACGTGAGGGTCAGCGTGACTTAGACGTGACTGCGAGCCTACCTGTTGTTTCCCTCTCCCCTTTCGTATATCTTCCATTCAAATTCGGAGCGTTTTCTTACATGGGAGTAAATTACATAGATTAGTTCATTATATATTAATAAAATGTATATGGAATTTTTTTTTTCGCGCTAGAGGTTTTGGACCGATCAGACTTTCTTCTGTTAGCTGATAGATAGTCAAAAATGCAGAAGAACATGAGAAAATCGGCTATTCGGATTTTTATTTACTTTTTTTTTTGTCAAACGGACATAACTTTTGATCAGAGCATTGAATCTGGGCATATTTTTTTTAAATTGAAACTCTTTTATTGTACTTTATTGTGATGTAATTTGAAATTTTATTTGTGCCTCGGAAACATTCGTATAGTTGTCATTATTCCAGTATTTCGATGCATTACTTTTTAATAAAAAAAACGTTAAATGGTTCAGAAATATCGTTACTAGAAACTTTTCCCATGTTCATCTGCACTTTTGACTATCTTTTGGCTTACAGAAGAAAGTCTCATTGGTCCGAAACCTCTAGCTTTAAAAATAAAATTACGATTTCTGAACCCCCGAGAAGTGCATTTTTCAGCGAGAACTGGTCATATGCTCAAGTAAGATTTAGAAATAATATTATTAGACTATACTTGCTAGTTTTATTATAACAATTTCTAATACATGTTGGTAGTGCATGAAGAAAGTGCTAGACAGTTAGCATGGTTTTTTCGAATAGGCAAAAGTACTACTTATAAACCTATTCCAGAAGTACGCAAGGCAATATATTTATGGAATGGAAAAGAGAAGGTTCCATCGACTTGAAGGTTCCATCGACGAAGCAAACATCACACCTAAAAAGTTGGGTCAAATTTTCAGACGTGCTGAAAATCAGTATTCTTCTGTAATGGATTTCTTTTTTCTTCCTTAGTGAGTTATCGGCACCAAGCCATGTACTCCTGTAATGAATTCAATCTCTCATCGTGGTGATTCTACCGAAGCGAAATACTTACGATGGGTCAATAAACATAAGCACCTATGTTTTATAGTCGACCCCGGGAGGGGGAAATTTGGTAGTCCGAGGCTTTGAAGCGAGTGCGCGTGTCGTGAGCGCTCTTTTGCGCTGGAACCGCGGGTAAACCAGGTCGAGAGAGCGAGAACCCGCGAAGCGGGGTAAGCAAAGACAACAAATTGTAATTCGTGCATATACTAAAGAATCGTTTCTCGCAGTTCGTATAATCGTCTCCAAAACAACTCATAACCGTCCAGGGCAGTTTCGCCTTGGTGCCTTCCATTTACCAGAATGGAACGAGATTTCTAAGACACAACGAGCCACGATGGGTCGGCACGTTGTCTATAGTCTTCTCCGTAAGCGTCAACTGCCGCTGGGATACGAGAGACGATAAGTGCACAAAAATCTAAGCGAGAATATCGTTTGGGACCGTGTTTATCCAATATTTGTTCTGCTCCTTAAATTAAATGTGACAATAAGCAAGGATAAGAGCGACAGAGTAAAAGTGAGAGAGGTATTGGGCCCAAGCTCAGTGAGAAACGAATAATATTATCGATTTATGTTCGAGTGTGAGTAGAGCAAATGAATGCTTGTATAATAGTAAAGCCGAGGAACGTATACATGATTAAAATACTTAAAATTACATCTCATTACCACGCGATGATAACCAACGCGCGCGCTAATGATACCCTAGTCATCATTTATAATAAGAGAGATGGACCCGTGGGCAGTGCCATATTGAATTTGAAAGCCGCCATTGGCCTATCTAAATCCATGTATAAGAGAACAGCTGTTGCGTATCAAAAAAGTCCGAAAAGGTCTGTTCCGTTGTTCTATTTTTCTCGCGCGAAGACGACGTCTTAGGTCTTTATAAAGATCGGCTATGCGAACATACTGTGCCCCACCAATTATAATAATATTGATTATCATGATTGAGTAATGTATAAATCAAATAATTGAGTAATGTAAAAACTGCGAATTTTTGTTTTAATAAAAAAACAAAACGAATTGAGAAACTAAAGAACAGAGAGACAAATTAATTTAAATAATATTTAAGATATTTATTGAGAGGAAAGATTTTTCTTAAAGTTGTGTAATTGAATAATATAGAGATGGTTAATGGCTATTATCTTTCCTATAGTCGAAACAAGAGCCTTACGCGAGCTTGTTGAAAGTTGAATTATTGAGTAGAATAAAGATTTTAAAGCATTTCAAAGAATATGTTTTTAAGTAAAATTTGTATTAATTTGAAACCTGAATAATTTTCATAATTCAACTCAAGAAAGACAAGTATTTAACAGAGCAGAGAATCGATAAATTAAAGAACAGAGACAAATTAATTTATAGTATTAATTAATTTATAATATTTTAAAGAATTTATGAGAATGTTTTTTTCTTCAGTTAAATTTTAGATATAGCTGTGAATAATTGAATTATCAAAATACTTAAAGAGAGAATAAAAGAGAATACAGAGTAAAGAAAAAAAATTTTAATTTTATTTTAATCGAATTTTTGAAAAATAAATAAAGAGTTAATACAAAGTTTTGAGTGATATAAGAACGTACTGTAGAGTGATTATTGTGTCTTCGAGTATATGCGCAGTACTTCTATACTTGCAATTTCTGATACAGTAAAATTTCTTAAATTATCAGTTTTATTTAATAATCATCAATTTAATAAAAATATATTTAATAGATTTAATTTGTAGAAAATAATTATTTAAAGTATAATATTAATAAATTAATATACATTAACCTACTACACATAATACATTTAAAGTTCATATACTACAAAACCATGCAAATGATCCCCTAGTATATAAGAAAAGAGATGGATCTGTGGGCAGCGTCATTGAATTTTAAGAGCCACCATTGCGCATCCAAAAAGGTTTGAAAAGATCTGTTCTGTTCTCTTTGTATCCCAATGGGTCTGTTCTGTTGTTCTCTTTTTCTCGCAAGAAGACGACGTCTTAAGTCATGAGGGTCCACCGCTATATCATCGAGCATATACTGGAAGCGTTATATTAAAGAAATAAAAACTGTACGACTACTGATAAGAAAAGAATACGAAACTATCAAGCCTATAACATAATACATTTAAATTCCAAAATACCAACGCGCGCTAATGATCCCCTAGTGTATGCATATTGCATACTAAGTTATAGCTATATGCGTGCGTATACGCGCGCGAACATCTTGGCAGCAAAGGCTCGTTTTAGATGCGTCATCTTATCTGATTCATCTCAGGTCTGTTAATGCTGCTAAGATCCTTTCACCTGCTCATAATTCATCTGTACGCTAGTGAACGTGTCGCGTATTTCGAAAATTTAATGAGATCTAATTTCGCGTGTTTTGAAAGGTTAACGTGATCGACTTTTCTTACGTAAGTTTCATTTATAATTGTCAATTTTTAAATTGTCGATTTTAAATATGAGTGACAGTGTAAGTAACAGTGTCAGTGCAAATCTAAATGATAGGCAGCACCTGGCCAAGAAAGTAAAATTGCTGAATGCGTTTAAGGAGACACAATCAAGCTGTTCAACCCAAAGGTAAATAAAATACATCTTTTCTCAGGTGCAACTCGCTTATTTATATATTATGTCAAAAACTGTGGTAGTTGCGTATAGCTATGCTCGTGCAGTAAGTATGCGCACTTTTATTTTATTTTCATTATTTTGTTTTAGCACTCTGACACCACAGGAGATAGGCGATATTCTCACTGAAACTCAGCAAGGCCATACCCTGTCAGTCAGGCATATTTGATTTTACACTTATATTTCTTAACAAAATTTTATTAATGCCTCAATTAATTTTTTATTCAAATTTAGTGTTAAAAATAAGACTAATATAAAAAAGCTTCAACAGAACTAGATTAAAAAAATATTGTGATAAACACAAAGATAACATTTGCAAGCGAAAAAAAGATAAAAATAGTCAACCGCCGAGTCTTTATCAAAAAGCTGAAAATGAGTGACAAAAAATGTATGATTAGCACAGAGAAGAAATTAATAAAAGGAGAAGAGTGATTCACAGTGATTCTCAGGATATCTGTCTTTACACCTAAGCTTCACTGATTCAAATTCCAGTGTCTATAGCGTGCATATTGAACTGTATATATAGAACACTATAGATTCCGATTGCTCTGCTAGTAAATAAGTACTTGCTAGCGCAGGCAATGCAGAGCCATATAAGACTCGTCATTGGGATTTGAAAAAGCTATAAAAATAAATAAATCTTAGCTAATTTTTCTTTGGAATATTTGCTATTTATGATAAATACAGTCACAATCCTATCAATTTAGATTGAAACTCCTAGTAAAAGTGTCGTATAATAGATAGTAGCGACAGTATTGAATGTTACTGGAGTTGAGTTTGTTTGTGCATTTAGAAATGGTGAGCATTTAAAATTCTGTGTACAGTAATTTTTCTTAAAAGACATTTAAAATTCTATATACAGTAATTTTTCTTCGTAAGACTCTTGGATTGATTTAAATCGATCTATTTATCAAATAAAATGCAGCCTAGCGCTCGAAACGAATGGCTCACTTTAATTGCCGACGGTTAACTTGAAACACAGAGCGAGAGCTAACTTTTAATCTATACCACTACTTCCGTAGAACTTTCGACTTTTTACGGAGACGATCTTTCCGCTATCGAATGGTCTCGAGAGAAATAAAATTAATCAAATAAAGCGCGTGAAACAAAAAAAGCTTAGCTTTTATGCTTTTAACAAGACTGACGACTTGACTTACGCTTAGGGCGTTATCCCCGTTCACCTAAATTTCGACTTTTTACTGCAAAGTTAGCAATTCACGCATATAGACATCTTTTTTAAGAAATAAAATTTATTAAAAAGTAAACACTGAAAATATATTACCATTCCGATGTTGTAATAGTTTAAGTTTATGTGAAGGTTTTCACGTCTTTAATAGTAGATTTAGATACTAGTAACATAAGTCGTATACTTTATGGCATGACTTGTATAAATGCACAAGCGTAGTGACGAGTTATTACCCAACTATACTGACTATAAAATATCGTGCGATATTTTATAGTTTTTACTAGCATATAATCTCACGATGACAGAATGGACTACTTATGACACCGATAGCCGTGGTATAGGTGGTGATCTTTGACCCCTAGTGCTTTAAAATGAACTGCGAACAAAAAATATCTCAATTAAAATGTACGCGATGAACTTGTCAGGAACATCCTATTTGATAATTTTCGAAATACCATCTCTATCAATTTTATTACGAGGAGAAAATACCTTCTGAAGGGGTTGGGTTGGGTTGGATTGGGTTTTGACAGAGTTAGAGAAAGTGAACATTTTTTTTTTTAAGAAATGTTCACTCTTTTAACCTACTGACCTAGGCTATATTAAGTAATAAACTAAGAATTTATATGAGAAACATTGTCATATTTTTTTTTGTTTTTTATTATAATAGCCTACCCAAGTCCTCTTTATGAGTCTTATACGGCTCTTCCCACTGCCCGATATCATACAATAGTACCGGCCAGTGAGGTTCCCTATAGTCGGGATGCATATGCATCACATCGGAACGTAGTCCGCATGCATCTCGACTGGATCTACAGTTCAGCTACACAATGCAACCATAGATTGTGTACAGTGGGATCCCAACCATTGGAGCTTCGATGTTATAAGACACTTAAATATATACATACAAGTATATGTAAACATGGAGGTGTCCCAATGACAGAAAAGCCGAGAATCGGGATTGAACCCAGAACTTCTGGATCACGAGTTCAACACTTTTTTTTATATGCAATCGCTCGAGCCTAGGCGCTCCTAGGGTTTAAGATTACGGGAGATAATTCGCTAGTGAAGTTTCGTCTTCCAGTAGTATTTGCACGTGTAGCTCTCTCTGAGGTAGTCTATTTCTACAGAGTGCATTCGCACGATCTTGGGTGTGTTTTTTGAGCTTTGCTCGAAGATCTGCTAGTGTTTCCTCATTATCGCGAAGCCACCAGTATTTGGTGTTGAGCCGGTGACTATCCCAGCGGTCTCCATCGGGGATAGCAGTTGAGTATTTTAGTGGTGGGATGAGCGCTTTCGTTTCCGGTATTTTTTTATTGCGTTTCTTTCGGACCCAGTGGTATATAATTGGGATACCGTTGTCGTCCTGTATTAATCCTTGCTTGTCGAGATAGATGAATATTTGCGGTGGAGCGTAGCTTAATTGCTTGCATTTTTCTATATATTCTGCCTCCATCGACGTACTGCTGGCTATAATAGCATTATCTGTTACCAGTTTAGTCTTAGCAAAATGGTTACGATATAGTTTCAGTATAAAATTGTCTATTCTGGTGATTCCTGCTATGGAGTAGAGGGCCGCATTGCTAATCATTTTTTTATAGTTGGACTGCTTGGACCTGTATGATTTGGTGCATGTTCTGAGGCAAGCCCGTTCGAAAGTGCGTATTTTCTTCATGAGGGAGGCACTTTGGTTAAACCAAACTGGTGCAGCGTATGTGAGTATTGGCCTAATCAGTAGTAAGTAGCAAATTATTTTTGCTTTTTTCGATAGGTAGTAGAATAATCTACTGTTAGCAAGGAATGCTTTCTTCGCTTTGGCTGTTTGTATGTCAGTGTATAAGCACATGCGAAATAAATGGTCGATTTGTACTCCGAGATACGTAACGCTTTTGCGATGGGGATATGTTTACGTATACCATTTCTTTCGATTGCAATTTTGAAGTTGCGCAAACCGCTTGTTTCCCTTTCCGAAAGTCTCCCTGTTGATAAACGAAATAGTATTGTCTCGCACTTGTCCTCGTTGATTTTGAGCTTCAAATTCTTGTAATACTTGCCCATTTTATTAACGATTGCTTCCAGTTTGTGCTTTGTACTATCCGGATGCTTGACTTCTACATATACTATTAGGTCATCTGCGAATGCTATAGCATGGGTGCCGTTTCCTGAGTTGAGCTCGAAGAGGTTTAGCTTATCGCAGTTATATACGTTGAATAGTACGGGGGCATTGACAGTGTCCTGCTATAGTCCTTCTATATCATATGATTTGCTGGAGGTGCGTCCTGGCAATGAGGTGACGATGCGCCGGTTTTGTAGCATGGTCCAGATCTGTCTGGTTAAGTGCTTGGGGAATTTCTTTTTTATTAGCTTATAGAAGCAAGCTGCTACCATGCCGTGTTTATTAAGTTGTCCTGAAACATCAGTGATAAGTTTTGTGATTGTGTTATGTGTCGTGGAGTGCATGTGCCGAAAACGGAATTGCTGCGGTGGAATTATTTTTTCCTTAGTACAATGTTGGGATATGGCTACGTTGATGGTTATTTCATATAACTTGCTTAAATTGGGCAAAAGGCTAATGGCTAATGGGCCTTTGGCTGGCTGCGAGTGCTGGGTCTTTTCCTTTTTTGGGAAAAGGTAGGTCCTTTGCCTCCGACCATTGACTGGGATAATGACAATTATTCGTTATATTATTAAAAATTATTATGATGTAGCTGATGAATTCTGTGGGTAGCTGCTCGATAGCTATGTTTGGGATGCCATCTGTGCCAAATGATGTTTTGTTTGTTAGGTTCTTTATGACGTTGCTGATCTCACAAGGTATGTAGAACGTTTTACATCCTGCGATCGTTTTTTCTTTCAGATTCGTTACACAGTTGCTATCGCTAATTATAGTTAGGGTATTTGCCGCGTTTTTCCAGTCCAGTATATCTTGTTTCAGCTTGTCTGTTTCCACGAGTCCGACACTCTGCCTACCGAGCCGTCTCCACTCTTATATATTGTCATATAACCGGCGTAAAAGGACTGATAAACCCGTAAATCAATGTAAAATAAATAAAAATTAAACTATAAAATTGCATTATTTATGCAATGATAATGGAATTTATTTTATTTTAAAGTGATTGTTTAGACCTTTAATTTAAGCTATTGAACTCTTAAAAATATTCATTTTTTATCTAAAAATAGCTATTATTATTAGGACATATTGTTCTCTTTCGAGAATGCGTAAAAAGGTATCAAGAAACAAGTGATTGAAATACGAGGGTATTGTGGTATATATTTAGTAGCTAGAAAGAAGTTTGGGCTTTACAGCATCAAGAACATTTCTAGACTGACTGCAGCCGCTGCTGCAGTCGTCTTCGTCACCAGCGCATCGAGCCGTCGCGTCGCTCGCCGCTGTTCATCGAAAAAATATACTTTTTCCTATATCGCATGTATATACATAAAAGACAAAGGGTCCCTTCGTGGACTTTCGCCGCACTCGTCCGAACCGTTGCAAAGCCATAAAACTCGACGCCTCGCTGTACGCCTTCTCGCTAATGCGCCGTGCGCCACCACATATTTTGGCTTACGCGCGGACGCGGTCCTCTCTGCTTTCCTTCGGGAAAGCGCTTTCGCTCGGTTGCAGTTACTTTTGTATATACATAAAAAATATAATTTACGCGTTTCTTCCTCTCGCATTTTCCCAGGCATAGCCTGTGATGTGGGAAGAACTCGACGTGTTTGTTTCGTCGAGAAAACGCACACCGAGAGAAAGATTTACAATCTTTCGGCGCATATAGTAATCCTACCGGTGCACTACTGACTACACCGTGTATAGACTATAGAGTGTACCCCGCAACAGGCCGCACTTCTTCAGGCGAACCTCTCTCGGATCCAACGTCCCTGTGGCCCCCAGAGCACGAGAGAAAACCTTCGCATCTCTCGCCTAAGAGCTATAACGTGGCCAGTGTAGCGCCTCGTCTTATAAGCCGTTATTGCTATGGGAGGTAGCGGCAATCACAGATCTGTAGACCGTGACCCGCGAGCCTACACTACGTTATCTGTAGAGACGTAGTGGCGATACGTTTACCCGAGAGTATGCGGTGTATCGGGAACACATATGTTTTTAATGAAGTTATCTTAGCTGAGAGCTATCACTGTCTAAAAAATGCCTAAGACAAGGCCATTTCTTGAGCATGTAAATTTGGATAGATCCGCTAATGACCTATCACTAATGGCATGATAGAAAAGTGTTTAGAACCAATAAATATAATGAATTGCGCGAATTCAAGAGATAGTTTCCCTATGTTATACTACACTAATCGTCATGAATTGAAAAAATCTTTCTTTTGGAGATTTGGTAATTAATAAAATTTTGTAATATTTAATTTTTTGTTACAATGCTTTATAAATTGTAGTTTATCTACGATCTCCCCAGCCATCCGTCCGTGCGGAGCTCGCTTCGCTCGCGAATTTAAAAATTTATTATTATTTGTGGGTATTTTTTAGTTTCTGTCAAAAATATCTCGTATCATCCCGTATTTTCCCAAAAATCATTTTTATTAAAATTAGTATTGAAATTATGACTAACCCAATGGAGAATATTAAAATAATAAAAAGGTTTTTTTAATACTTAAATCGCAAAGAGAAATTACTTTTCATGTTTAATATCTCTTAATATATATGATATATAGATTTAATTTACAAAGTTATACGCTATCATTATAAACGTAACGCTATTGTTCAATTATTTAAAATACTTTGCGAAAAAAAAACTCTTGATTACGTTTAACTTAATTTTTAAATAACAAATTATATTTAATTAAAAATACAAATTAAATATTCGAATTATTTAAAATAAGATTTTACAAAAAGGAAGAATATAATGAATACATTCGAGTGAGTGTCAGCAAGCGAGATTTATTACACTAGTTTAGATATTATAATATTCGGCAAAAATGCTTTCATTTGATTAACACTTAAGTAATGATTCTCTACGGTAAAATCGTATACGATATCCCACAGGAAAAGTTTAAACATTATATTTAATATAAATGTATAGAAGTACGTAATAAAATTCATATTTTTATTGATACTAACTACTTATAGTAAATACTTCATATGCCTGTCTTATAAATTTTAAATAACAATTAATAAGCGACGTCAAATAAGAAGGTAATGACAAGAAATTTATGAAATACTTTCCCTATACGAGACTCTTTCTGCCAACTGGCTGTTTCATCGACTGAATTAAGTACACCTCTATATGCCAGAGTAGAGCCTGCCAAGAGGATATCTCTTAATCGAGGAAAAGGTCATCGTATGTAGAGGAAGTGCACGCTGTGACAGTTTCAGTATAATTTTTCACGAATGCGTGGACCGATGCGCGCTTGGAAAATCAATTTTCCATTCTTGCATATAGTCGTATGCATTAATCTCTTTTCCTTGGTGTTTGCTCGCGGGGAGATTGTCTTCTGCGAATTTATAATGCTACGACGATGGAAAATTATTTCATTGCAAAAAACATATAGTGGTTCTTTTTTTAGTCAAAAGAGATAGGAAATCATTACATGCATGTAGGCCCTTCGATGCCCTGAATATGTACTTATAAAGCATATAATCGTTGCTTTTTGTCTCTCAGTCAAATGGTACACTATATCGCTATTTTTTAGGAAGAGCGTCAAGCTTACCATACAATTTATTGGAGATGAAACTAAAACATACTAAACGGTCGATTCTGAGACGAGGTTATAGATTATAATAAGCTTCATCAGGATACGAATTAATGTGACTGACTGCAATAAGTATGGACCATTGCTGGTCGTCTACTGTCATACTATCATAATAGTAAAGTTTGTTGCTCTGTAAATATAAACTTAAGTGAAAAACAGCTGTATATACGAGTAGACGCTGTGCAATCTAGCAGAAATTTACTATTTAAATAACTAATTTTTAATTTTTCAATAAGCGAATAAACGCTGTTTCCACAGTGAATATTCACTTTTATAAAAATTGATACCCTGCGCAATCTTGTAGAATTCCACCAATTAAATAACTAATTTAAAACCTATCAATAAGCGAATAAATGCTGTTTCTCTTAGCGAAAATTCACTTTTATAAATGTTTAATATAAAAAAATACTTATATTTCCGTAAATTATAACCTACATGTTTAAACATATATATAATTCAATTACGGAAGTAATAAAGTATTTAATAATAATAATAATTCCATTACTAATTGTTAAAAAATGAATCTAGCAGTTGGTCACAATTTCGTCTAATTATGAAATTAATGAAAGGGATAAATAATGGTAGAATTTCGGTCAAAATGATTTTGCAGCTACTTTATTGAATTAAGACTGAAAAAATAACTGTAAGTAAAACAATAAAATTTTTTTTACAAGATATAACAATCCTACAGGATTATTACTGCAAACCAAGGCAATTATTATTCAATTATTATTAATTATAGCAATACAATAATTAAAAAAGAAAAATTAATCGTCCTCCGAAGAATCAGACCTTTCTTCAAAAATACATGACATTGTCAGCAAATTTATGTGCATTGGCGTTGCTTGGCGGGAAGTAGATGGACCAAAAAAATTATGAAGATAGCTCTTTTTAGTGCAAATGCATCTGCACTATAGCCGAAATGACACTCGATCACCTTTTTTTAACCTCAAAAAATCAATTAGATCATTGAAATTTTTAAAAATAGCACATACGCATTCTAAAAAATACATTTCAATTATAAACAAAATTCTAAGAATAAAAGTATTCTTGACATTTTTCATAACTTTTATTCGTTCCCGAGCTAAAAATCGTAGAAAATGACAATATTTAATAGCAAATTAATTTTTTTAACAAATTTTTTAATCGACGACAACGGTCTCTGTGCCGGCGCGAACATCATCAACAATCAGAGAAGGAGCAAACTACATGACGTGATGAAATGCGTAATACAAGTCCGCAAAACATCTTACCTTTTCCCTATACGATAATTTATTATGTTCATATACAACAAAGTCCATACTCAGTGATATAGTGAATATTCACTGGATGATTAGTGTACTAGCACCATTTTATAAACTGTATGTCACTATAACACGCAGTGCATATTCACTAATTATTTAAGCCACTGCAGTTTACTCTTAAATCAGTGAACGTTCACTATTTCAGTCAGTGAATTTTTACGGCACACCATTCTAATTTTATTAATGAGTGTTTAGGAAAGAGCCTGAAATTACTACATAAAAACAGAGTATACTCGACCCTGAAGGCAAAGGGCAGTTGGACGTCAGTTTGCAGTGAAATCTATATTTTGAGGACGTGTACATCCCATAGCGTAAATAAGTGCATACACGTAGCTATAGTTCTGCAGGCACAGACTGAAAATGGAACAGCGTTTCCGACCCACGATCAACCGATCACAGCGAGCTCGCGGCATCTCATAACGGAACCGTCAGATCTGCGCGATGCATTTAATCGAATGCTGCAGCTCGATTTGTATATATTATAAACTCATCGCGCACAGCGTCCTGTCATACACAGCACGTGTGCGCTTCTTAAAACATTGCAAAAATTAGACGCGAACAGTAAGTGTCTATTGTCACTGGAACATTAGACAAGACTGGGTCTATAGTGATTATGTGACATAATAAAAATGATTAGTTTACTGAGAGACCCATGATTCTTTAAATCACGTCATCTTTTAGGCATTCGCTGTACTCGTTATCATATTTAAGATCTCGCTGTTTTAAGATTGCGCGATCGGTAGTGAACAAGATCATTATGAACGCCGAACGTTACGACACCTCTTCTTCATTTTTACGTTCTCTCTCTCTCTCTCCCTCTCTCACTCTCTTTCTCGAAACTGGGGAGTCTGCTATCACTCTTAATTAAAGATATATTTTTTACAAGGATTTCCGCTTCATCGAGGGTTGGAGAGCGCTTTAATTGCCCTCTGTCTCTTCCTCTCTTCGAGAGCTGCAATATACATGCAGAGAGCTATGTATAAAGGTTCAGCGCTGACGGAAGAAGTTGATTAGAGATTCGAAGCTGCCTTTACATTTACTCGGATACTTTGAATTCGCTACTTCCTTTTCGTGCTCGCCTACTCTATACTTGTGTGCTCCTTTTCAGCTGTTTGCCCAAGCCGAGCGTACGAAACGACGACGAGTTTTCTGCACCTCGACTGCGGATGCGATAAATATGTATGAACGAGCGGAACAACAAATTTAATTTGAAATTCACTTTCTCGCTTGAGCGATTATACGGATGCTTGACAAAATTAAAATGCGAAAGGACGGCCGTGCACAAGCAGTCCCTTCATGTATACTCGGAAAATATGCATGATTAAACAATGTAAAGCTGCGTGCATCGAAATAAAATTTTTGCATCAAAATAACCGAGTAAACAGTACTGTTTCGTCCTACTGCACTCTTCGTTCTTTGACTTTCCGATCACAGAGTCTTGCGTGAGATAATTTTCCAATTCGTATATCCCTGCAGACCTTTATTACCAAGTGGTACTTGGCGTTTTCGCCTCGAGTGTCATTTTATACAGACTGCGAAAAAGAAGGCTCGAAAAAAATGAGAAAATTCAGGAGAAAGCTACGTGTGCGATAACATCATTCACAGGGCAGAGCCCTCAAAGGATTAAAAAGAATGTGCTCCGCTAAGAGACATGCTCTTCTTCTCGCTCTTTGCTGCTGATGCTCTTGCTGATATTGCTACTGCTGCGGGCTTTATTTGGGACAGGCTAACAATCCCTCTCTCTTTTTCTCTCTCTCTCTCTTTCTCTCGTACTCTCGACTTGAGCTCGATGCAATCCCCCGTCAACTTTAAAAATAGCCCTCTGCCGCTCACGTGCGGGGACTCCCCTTTTCATCGCCAAGAGAGAATCTCGATTATTTTTATTCGTGTGCGGCTTCTGATCGCAGCTCTCCTGCAGCTGACGAATTTGCAGCAAGACATTCGTTTCTCACTGGTCGTATGACATCCTTGTTTTTTGATTTTTCATTAGGTCGACTTTGTTGAATGCTGTTTTTTTCTTTTCTTTACAAGGAAGCTTATAAGTTTATAGTGTACAATACGTATAAGTACTATAGTGCTTGTAAATTTGCTTCCTCGAGAAGGAATTGTTTAGTCACAGTAAAATTTTCGTTTCAATTTATCGCTGGCTGTATTACAGCTAATAATATTTTGAAGCGTTTTAAACAAGTTTCAATCACATGACTTTAGACAATATCGCTACCCCGTACGAAGACTATGTTATACCAAACTCGGAACGAAAAGTATGTTAAACGCTAATCCCAGCGAAAAAAAAAATCAAAACAGCGCTTCCAGCGAAAAATATGTCAAATCAAGGTTCCCAGCGAAACACATGTCAAGTTGTATCATCCCTGCGAAAAACATGTCAGGTAGTATTCTCCCAGCGTAGAACATGTCAAGTCGGAATCCCAGCAAAAAACACAACAATTTGGGGTCTAAAAATTATGAAAAAAATTATTGTAACTTGGGGGTGGTATTTATAAGGGGGGGGGGGTCATACATACATACATACATACATACATACATACATACACACACATATATATATATATGTGTGTGTGTGTGTGTACTGTGTACGTATGTATGTGTGTATGTTGTAACGTGGCAAAATTTCACCACGCCACAAGCACTAGAAGCTGCCGGGGTAGAGCGTCTCGAGGTCGAATGCGTGTGAAATGGAATGAATGGTTAATGGCGTTCGCTTATTCTCGGTGAATGATCAACGCGAGAGGCGGAGAGATGACGGCGAGAGACGAAAAAGACGGCGGACTTTTTCTGGTCTAAGACGAGAGAGAGAGAGAGAGAGAGAAGGAATTGGACGAGAAGAAAGTCAAGGCCGGCGTAAGGACAGCCATCCAGCTTCACTGAGGGCATCTAATTCCATTCGTTATCGTAAGCCGTCGGATGCAGATAACGGTGCGGCGGGGTCTTCCTACGTGAGCGTCCGATGACAGAGGACCAGCGCAATGGATGTTCACATGCACCGGATGTTAGATGTAAAAAGCTCCGTAGCGCGCTCGATGTAACAGGAGCTTCAGCAGTTAGAGTAGTCCAGGTGTCGAGTGCGCATGCGTAGTGATCGAAGAAGCGTGAGGTGCACAAACCTATAGCGGCGCGAGAGCGCAGGCCGTCGGCCCAAGCGAACCGACCAATAGGCGAACGCGCCGAACGGCGGCGAGGGAGTGCGAGAGTCCGAGGCGCGCGACGCGAGAGTGAGCCGTTACTCTCCTACCCCGGCCGCTTCAGCTTGGACGTTTCAGCGCTATTTCCCGAGGGCATTCCTGTGTTTCTTCGTGCTTTCTTTCTGATTTTCGATTGACTTAATGTGGCTATCTGCTAACGAGGAGGACTTTTGGGCTCACTCCGAGGAATTAAGGAAAAGGTCAGTGGTTTCGTTTCTGTTGTTATCTTTGCTTTCCTTGCGGGCTGAAAGCGTAGTTCCACGCGAACCTGGAGATCGGTGTCTTTGTCTCGCGAGCGTAGCTGAAATCAGCGCGCGCCGCTATCATTGCTACCTGCTGTCTTCTCTTAGTGTAGTTATAAGGATTTTATCTTGATCGCGAATTCGGTTATTTAGAGAAATTGTTAGTAGTTTCGGTAGTGCGTGGACACAGTGTGTCGTGCCGTCGGCGAGTCAAGCGGACTCGTCTGACGTTAGAGTTTTATTAGGGAGCGAAGGTCGCCGTAAGTCGTCGTACGCCGTAAGTCGGCGACGCTGAGGCCCGACGTAGATTAGACGATCGCGTGACGAACAGGGTGGTCGCGCGCGATTATATTTGTCTGAAAGGAAGCCAAGTGCGAGGCCAAGTGGGCAAGAGTGCGAGAAACAAGTCAAGCGGACTTGGAGTGAATGCATAACAACCTCGAGACGCGCGAGAGTTAGGCTCTACAAAGCTATCTGTGTTGTCTACAAAGCTATCTAGGGGCTTGTCTACTTCGCCGTGTATCTGTCGATCAGGCTTTCTCCTCATTGTATCTAGTGTAATATTAGTTTAATTTGCAGAAATATAGCGGATTCGAGCTGCCTTAGCGGGAGTCAAGCGTAGACTCGAACAATCGGCTGTCTTAATAAGCGTTGAATTGTGATTGCGATTAGTGAGGTAAAATAAAGGAATAAATCAGTGTTAATTGTTGATAGCTGACTTCTCATTTGCGATAATAAGACCCGAACCGCCCTCTCTCCTACCGGTAATCCGGGGTAGAGCTAGCCGAAACAACAGATAAGCAATTTATTCCGCCTCATCCTCGACGAGTCTAGCACAAAAGAGTCACGATACTCCGACGCACGCGGGCTGCGTCTGGCGCCTACCGGGAATCCACGGCAGATTCCGCGGGGACGAGGCCGAAAATAACGCGACTTCCCCAACGCCAGAAAATGCGTTACAATGTATATGAATAGTTCTCTGTCAAATCAAACATTCATTTTTTTTTCGTTTCGGGAACTATCGAAAAATATTCTAGAGATTGTACAAGGATGCCCTGAATTTTTCAGATTTTTTCCAGTACGCCTCTACGAGCTACAGAGGATCAAAGTTGGGATTTTAAGCATTTTTTTGCTTTTTACAAATTTAAAAAAAATCATAGCTCCTGAGGAAAGCGTTTTTCGTCGAAAATGCGTAGAGTACTTTTTCAAGGAAATTTACAACTAAAAATCTATATTTTCATCGAGTTTCAGCTTGGAAATGAAGCAAAATTCTGAAAAATCTCAAAAATACTTTTTATCTTAGAATTATTTTTACTTTTTACTTATATTTTTTTTTACATAGGAAATCCAACTTTTTTTTAAGTGATATTTTGATCTTTTAAGTGGTCTTAAACTCCGTCTGGCATGCTGGGACTTACTAAGCGATCCTTACAAATTTTTTTTTCTGAATTCGGAGGATGAAACCTGAAAAATTTTCAATTTAAATGTCTAAATTGCATATAAAGCTGCTGAAACGTGTATATATCATAGAAGTATTTTTCATGAATACTAAAAAAAATTTCCTTGAAAAAGTTCTCTATGCATTTTCGACGAAAAACGCTTTCCTCAGGAGCTATGAATTTCTTAAAATTTGTAAAAGAGAAAAAATGCTTAAAATACCAACTTTGATTGTCAGATTTGTATTGTCAGAAAAGTACAAGAAAAGAGCTTTAATTTAAGCTATTAACCATTAGAAACGAATGCCTGAATCAAAAGTTAAAAGGATTTAAACAAAAAAAGCGAAAATTTGGCTATTTTCGTAAGTGACTGAAACAGAATTCGTTGTCTTCAAATGTGTATATCTTTTGATCAGTAAATTCGATCCAGAAAATTTGGTGTGCAAATTAAAGGTCTTTTTGTGTTCTTTAAGTCTATGTATATGAAAAAGTTCTAAAAAATTATAATACTGTAGATAATGCGCGTTTTTTGATTTTTAGAGCAAAAATCGCAGTCATTTTTTTTTCGGTTTTTCGCCTGTAGCTCTTTGCAGGCATAGCGGGGTTTTGACTAAGCACACATCGGTTTATTGTTTGAAATGAGCTACTAAACAAAACTAGCATGTTCCGATAGGTGTACCCTCAAAAATAAAAAAGTTCGATTTTTGAACCGACTTGTCTGCCACTTTCTGGTGGATTTCCGCATACGTGTCCAACCTGCCCGGGTCTCCCCTATATATGAAGAAATCTACGAAGAGACGCATTTTTTATTAACTTTCAAATCTACGAAGAGTTCGACATTTTTTGGCCGAAAAGTGGGAAGTGAGTAATTTTGAGGGCACACTAACTGGACTAGGTTTTTACATTCGTTAGGACATACAAATATGTCCCTATGCCAATAAAAAGTTACGTGCCAAAAACTTTCTCTTTCTCCTAAAAGTTTAACGGCAGGCCGTATGTTAAATAAAATTCCCAATGAATTAAAGTAAAGTACTTGAAAAATCCTTTCATTTCGATTGTCTAAATTGGATGCACTGGTCAAAAGTTTCGCACATTTGAAGTCGACGATCTTGGATTCAGGCTTTTCGAAAATAGTCGATTTTACCTTTTTTTCTTAAAATCCATCTAACTTTTGATCCAAGCATCCGTTTGCAACGTTCAATACATCAAATTAAAAGTCTTTCTTTGAGCTTCTTAATTATTTTGGGCGATTTTTCTTTTCGCTTATTATGAGCTATATATATGCTTTTCAAAAAGATCATTTTTTGAAAGCATATATATAAAAAATTACGTAATAAATTCAAACTTAGACTAATCAGCACAAAATTAGAAGAAAAGAGCTTCAATTTAAGCTATTAAGGTTTCACCATTGGATCAAAAGTTAATAGTATTTGAAGAAAGGGAAAAATCTCTGGATTTTCCAAAATCCTGTGATTTCATGGAAAAAAGCGAAAGTTGCATTTTTTCAAATCCTTTTACTTTCCGATCCAATAGATCATTTTCAAAGTTTAATAGCTTAAATTAAAACTCTTATCTTCCATTTTTTTTAGTGCATCTGAATTTTAAGGTTCTCATGCGATAGGCTATATATATGCATTTGAAAATCAGTAAAAAACGATCAACTTGACAAGTAATTTGCTATATATACGCTTTCAAAAAATGATCGTTTTGAAAAGCATATATATAGCTCATAATAAGCGAAAAAAACGAAAAAAACAAAAACAAAAACAAAAACAAAAACGAAAACGAAAACAAAAACAAAAACGAAAACAAAAACGAAGAAGTACAAAAAAAGACCTTTAATTTGACGTATTAAAACGTGGCAAACGGATGTCTGGATCAAAAGTTAGAAGGATTATAAGAAAAAAAGGTAAAATCAACTGTTTTCGTAAAAGCCTGAATCCAAGTTTGTCGACTTCAAATGTGCGAAACTTTTGACCGGTGCATCCGATTTAAACAAATTTATATCGAAATGACAGGTCTTTTTAAGTACTTTATTTTAATTGATTTAAGGGAAAAATCTCTGGATTTTCCAAAATGTTAGTATATTGGCTTTAATTATGAACTTTATTTTAATTTATTTTAATATGTATTTACTTTATTTAATATTTTTTTTTCACACCCAGCCTTAAAGTGTCAACTTTATTCCCTAGGCGGAAAGAGAAAATTGGCTCAGTTGATAGAAAATTCTAAATTTAAAATTATGGAAATCTGTCTTCTTTATACTTACAACGACGCTTCTCGACTCTCGATCTTTTAGGTCCATTCGTTTAGGAACGACTGATCAACTCGCCAACTCCCGAGTTGGCGCATGCACGAGCTTCACTTCCTCTCCGCTCTGGCGCTCTCGCTTTGTACGGCTTGTATAGCCTGTAACGACTCTAATGACTATACCGACTGTACAGATAATAAAGTGTATGACTCTGTACGCTTAGAGGATTCAGCCCCTGGACTTACAGTTTAGCTAAAGAATGCATCCGTAGATTGTGTACAGTGGGGGGTGGGGGGTCTGAAACCACTGAAGCTTCGATCTTATAAGACACTTAAGTATATGCGTACAGATGTATGTAAACATAGAGGTGTCCCAATAACAGAAAAGCCGAGAGTCGGGATCGAACCCAGAACTTCTGGATCACGAGTCCGATACTCTGCCTACTGAGCCGCCTCCGCTCATTATGAAAGAATTTTCAGTTCGGAATACATCATTTATCATAGTAAAAATAAAAAACAGTTCTTTTGAGAAAGCATTCTACTACTCAGCATCGGTTTTTAATGGTTGTAGTAACTTACTGTGCACTAAACATTATAAATTAAATTTACGTAATACACGAGCTATCTTAAGTTAAAGAAATTATTCTAAAATTGCATGGTGTTAGAGAGTTGAATCTCAACGAGAATATTCATTTTACCCGATTTAATTTATGCATTAGAGAAATTTTAAATAATTGAAAATTTAAAGTTTGAAATCAAAATATTCAGGCATTGAAAAGAAAAACGAAAATGAGTAATAGCATTCTGACATAACTGATTTTCATTCGTATTTTTTTCTTTAATAAATATTGCTGCATCGTGGAAATTGTTGTTACAGCTGGCGAGTTGACAGCTCCTGTCCCTGCTCGACCGCGTGCGAAGCGCGCAAGAAGCAGAGAGCGCAGAGCGCGCGGTCACACACACGTGACATAGAGAGAGAGGGGGGAGGTTGAATCAGCGTGTAAGTCAGAGGGAGAGAGAGAGAGAGAGAGAGAGAGAGAGAGAGAGAGAGAGACTCTGGAGAGGACTGTTCAGGCGAACTGTACAGTACTGATATAGTGGTTTTTCCTTGTAGGTATAGAACCATGGCGACTGCCAACTAGATAATACTCTATTCCATTCCTGGCTTCAACAGTAGTAGCATCTGTCTTGGTTTCATTTCTGTGCCTCGTGTGCCATCTTTGATTTGAATTAATCTGATTCGCATCAAGTATCATGTCGGCCGGAGGATTGATTCTGGAAGGTTTCTTTCTGAGGTTCTAGTGGGATTCTATTTCCAGCTCACTTGTTGTGAACATCATTGTGGCAGATTTTTGGAGGATTTTTGGAGTATTTGGTCCCTTTTGTTCTTTTAGGCATAATAATTAGCAGAATCATCGTAGTGGAAATTCACGGCCCTTTTACAGGAATCTATGGTCTGGGGATTTAGTTATTTGGCCGCTGTCCCGTGAAGTATTTAAGATCATTTCCGAATTGTTTGCCACATTGTTCATTGTATTCTGGAGGTAAAAGAATACTTGGAAATTATTTTTATATTAATTATTTGTGTTTCTTATTGTGTGTAACAACCCGATTGCTACCATCGTCCCGCATTCTGCCTTTTCAGGAATTCTGCGACTTGGAAAAGAAGACAGCCGCGACATTAAAAATAATTTGTACAATAACTGGAATCTCCCGAGCGGGCAGGTAGATTCCACGTTACAGTATGTTATAAATAATTTAATTGGGTTTGCATTAGTAGTATGAAATTACAATATTTAATTGATTACACTTGATTAGCCTCTTATTGGTATTTAAAAATAAGTTTCAGATGAAAGTTAATATGTGCAGCTACAAATAAGCTACGTCTTAACAGAATGTAACTACTAATAAGATTATAATGCGCCTAATAAGGTTATAGAACAATATAATATTTTTCATTTTGTAAAATTTAAAATAATTTCTGCAAAATTAATTGCAAAATAACACTGCATATAGGAAAGGACAAAAAGTTTTAGGGTTATATTAGGATTGCTTAATGGCTTAGGCGTACCGTAGGCTTATTAGTTGTTACGGCCTATTAAGCTAGTTTTGATTTGGTAGCTAAGATTTCTACTAGGGTAAACAAAAGTTTAATTAAACAGAAAATTAATAGTTCATTTAAAATCACACACTTGGATTTTATTTCATGAATAGAATAATGAAATGCATTTCAAGTTTTCCTTAAACGAAAAATTTTTTAACATCTGCATTAGAAAATAGGGGAACAAAAATCACTGCGCATAAGTTAGAGAAAATTGATTTTACCACGCTATTTCCTGAAAAGCTGACACACCCTAGGAACAATGCCAACAACAGCTCCGATTCTAATCAACTCTGCACATCCGGATAGGCAAGTGTTCTACCAGTGAGCATTGACTTGGCGAGCGTTATTTTTCTTTCCATAGAAAGAAATATCGAGAGGAAAGCTCGTAGTGCTTTCGTTCGTTCAGGCGTTTACACGTGCTTGATGCGATGCATCGAATTGATTCGATGCGTGCAACTGCGACTGACAGATCCTTAAGCGGTAAAAATCTTGGTCATTCCGTATATATTACTAGCTTTCGTTCGTGGAAGGTGGACAACCATTTTCATCCCTGTGGCTTATTTGATGAAAAAGCTCCAGAAGTATATTTGTTGAGATAAGAGTAAAAAGTTCAGCTTTTCTGATACAAGTTTGCTTGGCATCGGCTTTTTCCGCGTGCGTGTAACATTCATTTCATTCGTGATTAGGAATACTGCAACAATAAATTTCGTTGCGTGTACATTAAAAATAATTGTAATATACTGAAGGGGTTATGCCCGAGTTAAAATTCAAAAAAATCAAAAAATTTTTTATTTGATTTTTTTAAGGCAAATTTTCTGTAGAATAAGCTGCTGGAGTCCTTTTTGCCCGAAAAATTCCGCTACAAAGTTATAGGCCAAATACTAAAAAAATATAATTTTTCAAAATTTCGTATTATTGATGTTTTGTCTTATAGCACTTTTGATTATTCAAAACAATTGCCTTTTCATAGAAAATGTAAAATTAAATGCGTTTACAAACTCCTTTTGAAACTGCAATTTTATTAAAAAAAACACACATCCCACTAATAAAAAGTCATGACCGGATGTTTTGAAGCCGCTGAAGACGAATTGTGATTGGTTGATTTTGTGCGCATGCGTCAAGACTCAAGAGCCAATATGTTCATGTGGCATGGTTCATGTGTTTCCGGTGAATGCGTTAGTTTGAGGTTAGAGCGCGCGAAGCCCGCTGATGTTGATTTAACATTCTCGCCTAATAAAAGATCTGCGTGCAAGCAGAGTGCAGGTACAAGAAATCGAGAAAGATTTGTTTTTATTTTATACACAATAGAATCGACAATGGGTTCATGAATTCTTCATATATAGATATACCTATGCATAGTTCGATAAGTTCTTTTTAATAACTGTACTTTAAAAAATAACTTTTAAAAGAGAAATAATTCTTCAAAATTTTCAAAATAAAAATCGAATTTGATTATTTTAAGTATTTCTGAGTACTATTAAATTATGAACAAACTGCAAGAAAAATTAGAGCGCGCGAAGCGCGCTGCTCTTGGTCTAGTATTATTTACTGAATCATTACAAACTGTAAATAACTAATTTTTATAAAATCGTAGATTTTATTTTTATTTTAAATGTTCAAAATAAAACAAATTTAGAATTTAAATCTAGTCTTGTAATTTTTTAATCAAACTTATAAAGGGATAAAAAAAACATACGTGCAAATTTAAATTACCGGCTGAAAACATGGCACCTTACAGCGTATGGAAAGGGAAATCTCTATTTTACCGACCTAGTCGAGTTTGCATTCAGACATCAGCTGTTTCGTCTGCTGTCTGTAGTTTAGTGCAAGCTGTATGTTGTGCTGTTATGATAACTTCTGAGTCTACTAATCTTCAAATTTAGATAAGTGTTTGGACTATAAATAACATTATTTGTGAAGAATTGGTTCTTTGTGAGTGTATTCTTTATTTTTAGGTATACGGACTATGAATATCATGTGCACGCCTGTGTGTTAGATAGTCTCAAAGCTGCTCAAAGTCTACTATAATTGTTAACAATCCTGTTAAAAAATGGGTAAGTAATTACAAAAATTATATTCATGTAAAATATGTTGATTGTGAATGCGTATCAAAAAATTAAATTTCAATTTCAGCTTTTGATACTGGTACATCAACATGTACAGCACCCGGGTCTTGATAAATCCCATAATACATAGGTATTTTATGTTAAAATATAAAAGAAATATGCCAAGCAGTTCATGTAAGTACTACTCGATAAGTATACATAAGTGTCTTACATAAACTTTAAATGCATTTTTCTCATGTTTTGAATTTTTATGATTTTAGATCACTTGCCGCAGGATTTCTCAGGAAGCTTCAGGGAATCCATCGTCACTGCTTGAACGGAGGAAAATTGGCTAAGGTAAGTTTAAAAAATGTTACGCATGTGAACATATGCATAATTCACTATAATTATGAATATTATGACCTTATGTGTTTCTCAATATTTAAAATTTTTATTTTTCAGTAATCCCTTCCGTTCAAGCTGAGGAGAAAGACATTTAGAAGATTGTCCATCCAGTTTGGTCTATATTCATCACCCGGATGCTGAGAATTCATACGGCAAAGGGAAAAATCTGATCAAATTTAATACTTCACACATGGAATTGTTTGTATAGTAAATATAGATATATAATTGTTTAAAAATATGTAAAATTACAATTAATATGTATACTTTAAGTAGGAAAAATAAATTTTTTAATATTACTTATAAATAATTTTTTTTGCCTAATAACTAATAATTTGTTTTTTTCAGGTTTAACTCAGGCAGAACCCCTTAATTTATTTAAGCGTCTGTTTCATAGTGTGAAAACATTAATTAGAAATAATTCTTCAAGTCAATAAATAAAAAAAATCGAAATTTTATAAATAAATTGTCAGTTAGTGTAAATAAAAGGAAGATTATAATTTTAAGAAGTAATTCGAAAATAAGAAATTATAACGATTATTTTATACATTACACAAAATATTATAATTATTGATTAAGCGATATTAATGCAATTTTTGTGATCAAAGCATTCAAAAACACAAACATACCGGGCTACACGGTTCTCGAAGAATGTTTTACTTTTGTTCTATTTTTTTCCGGTTGTGTGGCTCCTATGAAATAACAAGAAAAATGAATCATTTTTTTGAATCAATGAAGTATAAACCAGCGAAAGAGGATCCAAAAATCTGAAAATTGAACAACTGCAATACGCATTACTTTGCTTAGTATACGTCGCGAAAGAAATTCTTTATTCTCGCTTAATTTCATTTCAATCAAGTAAAAGCTCGTCGGCTGTACTGTTATTATCTGTATTTTCGCAGCGAAATTGGGAAGGGCTTCCGCTTGGCTTTCTCTTCGGATTCGTGAGTGTAAAACTTGGAGTATTGCTATGAAACCATGAGGTCCAGAAGTGCTGGAAAAGTTAGCAAAAACAGAAAGCACTTGAAGTGAAGGGTGCGTCCCTCAGGGGTGTCTGCGGGAAAATGTTGGTTTTCTCCGAGCAGCAGCAGCAGCAGCAGGAGACGATGTTAAATGCGATTCCACGACTAGCTTGTGGATATGAGGAATCCTCGGGCTTTTATGAGCCGCCACTGCGGAGTCTTGCCAATTAACACGGCTAAATCCCAAACGGCTACAATGAAGAACCGATGCGGGGGGTGGAGTTGCCGGAGAGTGCAAAATTAAATTCGCTCGCTTTGACGGAACTTGTGTTTAAGTTGGCTGGCAACGCGCGCTGCGCCAAAGCGAACGGGCCATTTTCCTCTTTGCTCTAGGAGGAGGTGCTCTCTCTCTCTCTCTCTCTCTCTCTCTCTCTCTCTCTCTCTCTGCTCTTTCATTTACTTTATCGCCTTTCCTCACGCGCTCGGCTTCCTTTGTTCTCCACCTATGCGCCGCGGTTTCTTAATCCATTTACCGTGAATTCCCGCTCTCGAACTTTCGATTGAGAGGCGCCGGCGCAGCGTTGGTAAATGGGATTTTTTGGAACGTTCGTTATAACTGTTTGAAATGTACAATTTTGCCGCTGGTTATGCGTATTTCCATTTACGAGTAAGATTATTATTTCGCTTTGTTTGCGTGATTATGCGTTGATAATGGAAATTCAGAGCACAGCTGAGAGAGAGAGAGAGAGAGAGAGAGAGAGAGAGAGAGAGAGAGAGAGAGAGAGAGCGAGAGAGAGAGAGAGAGAGAGAACTGGCGTTATTTAACATCCTCTTCGTATACGAAGGATAAACTTGGCCTATTTTCATTAAATTCTGAGGCTTGAATAGCTTCAATCTTACTACGACGGTTAGTCGAAATTAAACAATTCTCATTTTGCAAAAGATGAATATAATCTGGCTGAGGCTAAGTGACCGAATAAGAATTGTCTTAACTTTGGACAGAATCGATCTAGATATCAGAACTTTCATGAAAGTACATGACACGCGAGTTACTTAACATGTCGAAAATATATGGAAAAATCCGCCTAAATAATTGAGATAATTGCAGCGGAAATCGACCGAAAAAAAACCTCGTGAGACTCGTCTGAGGCAGCATTTTTTTTGTTCTGCAGGACCCCCAGAACACGAAAAAAATAGTGTTCCCGCGAAATCGAATGAGTGTTTTTTGGTATTTAGATGTTTGTGTAAAAATTTACAAAAATATTCGTTTTTTTAAGCGTTTTCTTCTGCCCCAGACGAGTCTCACGAGGTTTTTTTTTCGGTCGATTTCCGCTGCAATTATCTGAATTATTTTGGCGGATTTTCCCATATACACAGACATACATACACTTACATCCATACTGTCAAGATCGGCCGCTAGGTGGCTACGCGTTTTTCCTTGCTCGCAAGCGCATAGATTCTAATTTAAGAAATAACTCAATGCATCTCTTTGAGCCAATTATTTATTTATTTTTTGCCAACGTTTCGAACCGTTGCGGTTCCTCTTCGGGGCATAATGTTAAAATTAGAAACGCATATACAACGATGCTACTGCCTTCTACCTTGGTTAGTATATAAGCTCGCCTCGACTATGACCACTTATAACGTTCGTAATGTAGTTGTGCGTGCTTACAATGTATATATCAGGATGCGTAACTAAAAGTATGTGCATTTGTGCGGAAAATAGAAATTATACGTAATACACTCTTAAAATCTTAGTGTGAATCTGTGACACTAAGCTAGTGTGAATCCGAAAAATTAGAGGTTTAACACTATTAG
The DNA here is from genome assembly GCA_018906965.1 of Philotrypesis tridentata. Taxonomy (NCBI): domain Eukaryota; kingdom Metazoa; phylum Arthropoda; class Insecta; order Hymenoptera; family Pteromalidae; genus Philotrypesis; species Philotrypesis tridentata. Next base: position 712,983 of record JACCIB010000060.1, read on the forward strand.
AGTGAATTTTAGTTACTGTATGAACTGTTAGTGTGAATTTTGTTCACTCGATTCCTTTCGAGTGAACAACTCACACGAAGTGAAAGTGTGCGCCATAAAATTTTCACACTAATTTGTGTTGGGGTCGGGTTTCTATCGGAATTTCGAGTGAGATGAATTATTCACAATTTATTTCGTGTGGATTTTTGATCGACTCTTTAACGATTGAAAACTCATGCACTCTAAGTACGAGTGAAATTACAATTTAAATCTGTCGTCGAGTGATTTTAATAAATTATATGTAAAATTGTATAGGTTTCAATCACTTTCAAATAAATATTTATAATTGTAATGTTAATATTAATTTTAATATTTAAATTTTTAATTTTAATTTTTTATTAATGAAATATTTGTTTTTTTTGTATTAAAACTAAATTAAAAATTCTAATAGTATAACTAAATTAATATAAATAATTATTAAAAATTAGTTATTATAATTATGACTAAAAATTAATGTTCCCCGCTTTTTTCCTGTTCTATCATGTAATATACATTATTAAATAGTTAACTTAATAAGTAATTATTTAATAATTAATTTATATATTTATTCTGCACATTTCTGTGTCATCCGGCGCTTTTCTGTACTGTCCCGCGCTTTTCTGCGCTATCTCGCGCTTTTCTGCACTGTCCCGCGCATTTTATAATTAATAATTAAAATAATTATTATTAAAAATGAATAAATTGTATAATTAATTTTTAATTAATTACTTATATTAAATTGATTATTTAATGACACAGTATATCAGATAATTGCACAGAAACATATTATTGTTATAAAATATTATTGCTTTTATTTTGAAAAGTACAAATAATAATAGTAATAACAAAAACAGTAATATTTAAACTTTTTCAAATTAACCGCGGAATTTTCATGCGTGACGCTGTTACGAGACGTCAAAATATGTTTTTCTCGTAAACGAAGGTACATTTAGTGTCTCGTGACAACAAAGCTCAGTTGTCCTGCCGCGCGCGAAGTGATAACATCGGCTCACAAATATATTTATTGTGCTCTATTGTCATGGATATTGAAAAACTTCCCACTGTAAGTAATAAATTTATATATATAGTAGGTTAAGTTAATTTCAACTTGAATTTAATAATAATCTTCTAAATAATTTTTTAAGGATTGTTTAAGATCTTCGGCCAAGCTGTCGGAATATCTTCAAAGAAACGGAGTATCTCAAGCAGCTGCGCAGATCTTTGAAGGTAAATACATAAAAATGTATTTGGTTATATTTATTATATTAATTTAAGAAGTCGCGACCGGTTTTGTATGGTTGGAAACTCGGTCCAACGATATTTATAGAGTAAAGGTATTACAAGGGTAAAACTAAATGTAAACATTGTAGACATTCGAAGTCACATTCCTGTCGAAAATTCCTGCGCGCTCTCTCTCGCTCTCGCGCTCTCTCTCTCTCTCTCTCTCTCTCTCTCTCTCTCTCTCTTTCGCCTACTCTCTCACTCTCAAACACATTTTGTTTTGAGTGGTTTTGTCACACATACTGTAATTTTGAGAATAAATTTTTGGAATTTTGAGATTACATAATTAAAATTTTTTTTAATGAAGTCTTCTCAAATTTAATACATAATTTTGTTTATATATATATAATATGTATTGAAATTTTGAAAATAGTTTAAAATAGTTTAAAATTCTGGAATTATCTAAAAACAAAATTATGTATTAAATTTGAGAAGACTTCATTAAAAAAAATTTTAATTATGTAATCTCAAAAGTCCAATATGTGTGACAAAACCACTCAAAACAAAATGTGTTTGAGAGTGAGAGAGTAGACAAAAGAGAGAGAGAGAGAGAGGGAGAGAGAGAGAGCGAGAGAGAGAGAGCGCGCGCGCAGGAATTTAAATATATATATACATTGTGTTGGACATTCAGTTCACTCATAATTTACTGAATTTTTATGATTTTATATCAAATTGCGTTTATAAATTCGGCAAGCCGAAACCGAGTTCTGACGCATTAAATATTATTCTTCAGAATATAAAAATGGATTAAAAATATATCATTGAATTCATTACAATCCACCCCCTTCCTCCACCTGCTCAAACGTGTACAAACATACATACACACTCGCACACGAGCGCACGCATGTATGCGCGCGCATACACATTCACACTTTTTCGAGTGAAATTTGACTCTTAAGCGTGGTTAAATCGCACACTACCAGAGTCAAATTTCAATCAGCTTCGAGTGAATAGTAGTGTGAAAATAAAAATCACATTCACTCGTAGCTTAGTGTGACAGGGTGGCACTAGGCTAGTGTGAAGTTTCACAGTAAACTATGTCATCCAATTCTCTCCAAATCTTAGTGTGAAAATTGACACAATTAGTGTGGATTTCACACTAAGATTTTAAGAGTGTAGTGCGCGTAGTTATAACGTGTAATACGAATACGAGCAAGCAAAAAATCTATACCTATATACACTACATTCTCCTATATTATTTTTTAATTTATAAATTATTAAATAATTTATTCAGCAATTGTTAGTTCTTTATGTCAGTTTCTTCATTTATCAGTTATTTAAGAACAAAAAAAATGACTCTTCCTTAGAGGGAAAATTCACTCTTTGTCAAAGAGTGAAAATTTCACTCGAAGCATAGAGTCACAAATCACTCGAAGCCTGTTGACTCAATTTCGCCACGAAGCATCGAGTGAAAAATCACTCGAATCGAGTGAGATTTCACTCGAAGAAATTTAGAGAGTGTAATACGAATACGAGAAAGCAAAAATCTATACCTATACACTACATTCTCCTGTATTTTTTTAATTTATAAATTATTAAATAATTAATTCAGCAATTGTTAGTTCTTTATGACAGTTTCTTCATTTATCAGTTATTTAAGAACAAAAAAAAGACTCCTCCTTAGAGGGAGAATTCACCCTTTGTCAAAAAGTGAAAATTTCACTCGAAGCAAAGAGTCACAAATCACTCGAAGCCTGTTGACTCAATTTCGCCACGAAGCATCGTGTGAAAAATTACTCGATTCGAGTGAAATTTCACTCGAAGAAATTTAGAGAGTAGAAATACAAAATGTTTTTCTCACAGCATTCATATTTTATGTCAAGAAAGAAGTACTTCTTACATTCTATTATGAATATATTTTGTAAGACGTTTAGTACCGAGTTACATAAGAAAAGAAAATGAAAAAAATTTAGTATACTAAATTTCTTCGAGTGAAATTTCACTCGATTCGAGTGATTTTTCACTCGATGCTTCGTGGCGAAATTGAGTCAACAGGCTTCGAGTGATTTGTGACTCTATGCTTCGAGTGAAATTTTCACTCTTTGACAAAGGGTGAATTTTCCCTCTAAGGAAGAGTCATTTTTTTTGTTCTTAAAGAACTGATAAATGAAGAAACTGACATAAGGAACTAACAATTGCTGAATAAATTATTTAATAATTTATAAATTAAAAAAAAATACAGGAGAATGTAGTGTATATAGGTATAGATTTTTTGCTTGCTCGTATTCGTATTACACGTTATAACTACGCGCACTATTACGTATAATTTTCTATTTTCCGCACAAATACCCATACTTTTAGTTACGCATCCTGATATATACATTGTAAGCACGCACAACTACATTACGAACCTTATAAGTGGTCATAGTCGAGGCGAGCTTATATACTAACCAAGGCAGAATCTATGCGCTTGCGAGCAAGGAAAAACGGGTAGCCACCTAGCGGCCGATCTTGAAAGTATGTGTGTAAGTGTATGTATGTGTGTGTATATATATTCGGCTTGCTAAGTAACTCGGGCGTCATGTACAACATGCAAAAGAACTTATTGTATTTATATAAATTTATTGTAGAACTAAAATTATTGTGTGTCTAAATGACTCGAGTGTTTCGAGTTAAAAATCGCTCGGGTCTTTCGAGTGATATAAGTCACTCGAATGCAAAGAGTGAAAAATATCACTCTAATTCGAGTGAATATTGCATACCGCTTCTTCATTTTCACTCGAATACGAGTCATCTAGTACGTCACTCGAGCTTCGAGGGAAAAAAATCACTCGAAGAAATTTAGAGAGTAGTAAAAAGTTTTTAGAATCTGTGTGCATTTGCTTAAGTCTAATATGCCTATACATTATATCGCTACCCCGTACGAAGACTTCTCTCTAAATTTCACTCGATTCGAGTGATTTTTCACTCGATGCTTCGTGGCGAAATTGAGTCAACAGGTTTCGAGTGATTTGTGACTCTATGCTTCGAGTGAAATTTTCACTCTTTGACAAAGGGTGAATTTTCCCTCTAAGGAAGAGTCATTTTTTTTGTTCTTAAAGAACTGATAAATGAAGAAACTGACATAAAGAACTAACAATTGCTGAATAAATTATTTAATAATTTATAAATTAAAAAAAAATACAGGAGAATGTAGTGTATATAGGTATAGATTTTTTCTTGCTCGTATTCGTATTACACGTTATAACTACGCGCACTATTACGTATAATTTCTATTTTCCGCACAAATACACATACTTTTAGTTACGCATCCTGATATATACATTGTAAGCACGCACAACTACATTACGAACGTTATAAGTGGTCATAGTCGAGGCGAGCTTATATACTAACCAAGGCAGAATCTATGCGCTTGCGAGCAAGGAAAAACGGGTAGCCACCTAGCGGCCGATCTTGAAAGTATGTGTGTAAGTGTATGTATGTGTGTGTATATATATTCGGCTTGTTAAGTAACTCGGGCGTCATGTACAACATGCAAAAGAACTTATTGTATTTATATAAATAACTCAAATTTATTGTAGAACTAAAATTATTGTGTGTCTAAATGACTCGAGTGTTTCGAGTTAAAAATCACTCGGGTCTTTCGAGTGATATAAGTCACTCGAATGCAAAGAGTGAAAAATATCACTCTAATTCGAGTGAATATTGCATACCGCCTCTTCATTTTCACTCGAATACGAGTCATCTAGTACGTCACTCGGGCTTCGAGGGAAAAAAATCACTCGAAGAAATTTAGAGAGTTATACCAAACTCGGAACGAAAAACATGACGAACGCTTAATCCCCGCGAAAAACATGTCCGGTCCACTCTCCCAGCGAAAAATATTTCAAATTGATATTCCCCGCGAAAAACATTTTAAGTCCGATTCTCCCAACGAAAAACATGTTAAGTCTAATTCTCCCAACGAAAAACATGTCAAGTCGGAATCTTCCAGGGAAAAACAAATTGGGGGTCTAAAAATTATGAAAAAAATTATTTATTTATTAATTATTTATTATATACATATATATACACATATATACATACACACACACACACACATAAATATATACATTATACATATACATATATATATATATATATATATATATATGTGTGTGTGTGTGTGTGTGTGTGTGTGTGTGTGTGTGTATTTTTAAAAGTCATATATATATTTTTAAGTCACACACATATATATATATATATATACAACTTAAAAAGTATTTTTTTTTTTGTAAAATAGACAAAATTTACTAAAAGAAGTATTCGATGCACTTTTGTTGAAAAGTATATCCCTGAAGAGCTATGAATTAATGAAAATTGGCAAAAAGTGGAAAAAACACGAACTTTGACCTTCTGTAATTCGAAGGTACTTGATGGAAAAAAACTGAAAAAATTCATGAGATATTTTGACATTTTATAGAGCAACATCCATATATTTTTGGATAGGTAAAAATAATTTTTTTCGATTTCATATGTAATCACTCATGTATTTCTCCCTATATTATATAGTTGTTTTCAGTTTGGGTGAGATTCAGGGCCCCGCATGGCCCCGCATGACCTCGAATTGGCCCCGCATTGTGCTTTAGGTATCAAGAGGGGCTCTCTCCATGTTAAAGTGATGATTGCGCATGGCCCCGCATGGGGCTACTCATTGGTCCCGCATGATGCCCTGCATTGGCTGTATTGTATAGTTATTTTGATCCGCGATGGAATTTACCCCTCTCCCACCCCCTCATTTATTAGTATTCAGCAGGAAGAGGGTATTTATGTATAATTATATTTATTTATTATTTATTATATTTCCTATTCTGCTTGTTGATACCCTTGATCATGTATTATAAGTCATTACAAATATAATTTTGTTGTATTTTAAACAAAGTAATAGCTGAGTATTGGAGATCATTGTCAAAGATGAAAGTTGGAGGCTCAAAGCCATATGTGAAGGTGATAGATAGAGGGCTACATAGAAGGTTATAACATAAGAAGAATTAGTTGAAAGTGAAGAGTTTTTATTGAAGGATGTATGTGCAAGTTGAAGGGATCATGATTGGAGGCGACAGGTGGAGGATGTAGGCAATAGGAGAAGGCTGGAAACGATAGTTGAAGGGTGAAGCCGATAGATGGAGGCTGGAGGTCATAGGGAGATTGGAGGATAGAATTAAAAGCGATTTGTAAAGGCTATACCTTATTGGAAGCGATAGGTAGAGGCTCAAGATCATGGATGGCGGTTGTTACGTTCTAACATAAGTATAGTTTAAATTTTCGTGTGCGCCTGCGTGAGTATGCGTAGAGAGGGCGCATCGTCATGTGCTAATTAGCGAGGCCCTAGAAGAGGGCGCCACAGAGAAAAAAAAAATAAACGGCCATTGTGGGCTCTCGTGCTAACAATGAACTAGAAGAAATTCGAACACAGGCGCGTGTAGAGCTCCCTTGCAAGTGCGATTCAAGTGCGATTCATTGTAAAGTGCAAATCAATTATCCGTCGCCGGATAATAAGAAATAAACTTGGTACTCTGCAAAAAAATTTTCGGGTCGTTGCCATACGAACGACAGCTACATGGTTGTCATGTTGGCGTAATGATTTTATTTTTATATTTAAAAGTTTTATTTAAGCCCTGAAGAGGACCGACAATCGGTCGAAACGTCGGCAGAATAAAAAACTTTGGCTCGAAGAGATGCATCTATTCATTTCTCCTACAAAACCAGTCGAGCGATAGAAGCAATTTTAATAAGAAATAAATTTATTCAAAGTTTCATCTGACTCGCAATTGTCGCCGAGCTTAACGAATAGCAGCACAATTGCGTTTGTTGAAATATTTAGTCGTCGCCGGCTTAGTGAGATCCATGTGTGCGCGATTTAGTATTATTTAGATTTTAAATAATAAAAAGTTCGATTAATTAAGTTTGCATAATTAGAATAAGATTAGAAATTTGATCTAGTGCATTAGAATCTTCAAAAGACAATAAATCAGGTTTTTTATGCCGCAATGGCTTTTTCCTGTATTTAAAGTGTTATTTATTTCTCCTGACTCAAATTAATTATAAAAAAATTAACTAAATTATTAAGCCACCTACGGCAAAGTAATGCAATTATGAACAGCGGTGGTAGGTCAAGATTGTACGTGGCAGATGAAGATCATAGGTATTGGCAATGTAAAGGCGGATGTGACGTAGGCATATGGCGCATACTGAGCGCACTATTACACAAGGTGTATAGCAAGATATTTGATTATTTATTTATTATTATTAAATTAGAGCTCCAAACAGTCTTTTTTTATATCTTTCTTAATGTATTTCGAAGAAGATCATCAAAAATTTTGTATTCATCATTACTCTAAAAAATTAAGAAAAATCATTTTGGAGCTTCGAGTACTATAATAGCAGAAAACTTCGAGCATCAGCTGATCGTTTATCACAGATATAGTATACTTTTTGTTATTAGATTAGTTAAGGGGTTATATCTCCCTTATTGTTTAAAAAACAAGGCATTGTTAATTCATTTTTTAAAAATACATTTTTAATTATAGGTATATAAATGATATAACAATTAGTTAAGTGGCTCTTGAAAAGCAGAAAAAAATTTTATCAGAATTTTTTTTTACAAAACGGCGGCGATACAGTACTTCTCGTGAACCGCTTTTTTAAAAAAGTGTTTTGCGGCGAGCAGTAGAAGTCTTTTCCAACTCCACCTATAACAAAAAGATTTTTTCTTCATTATCTACATGAGTTGGGCTAGTGAAATACACAAGATTATATTTTTAAAATTTTTTTTCGCGAAATGGCGATTGTTTGAAAAAACGATCGTGTTTTTGACGAAAAAAGTCGACTTTAATTGTTTATAACAATTTTTTTTGTTAATTATTTGCTATAATCGTGTGTACTTCATTAGGTAATCAAACAAAGAAGCTACTGTTAAAATTTCAAGTCAATCGGATCTAAACTCTTTGAGATCTACTGCTTGCCGACTATGAAAACATGATTTCGAGAAAAACGCGATTGAAGTTTCGAATTGTTATTTTGAAGCAAAAAATTTGTTTAGAAATTATTTATATAAGAAAACTTAGAGATTGCATAGGCACTTACCGTTGTAAATTTTGATTCTAGGATTGTTTTGGCATGTTTTAAGCCAATAAAAAAAAATGGAAAAAAAAAATATTAGGGAGATATAACCCCTTAATGTAAGTAAAATATTTAAAAAAAAACAATAATAGACATTAATACATTTTATTTAATCATATTTATTGTAGAAATATACGTAGATAATGGGTGGTATAAGATTTTATCCTCGTAAAAATAAAAGGAAGGTTCGAAATACTGTAAGAAAGATATACAAAAAAAAATAAACTGTTTGGAACTCTAATTTAGAAATAATAAATAAATATTCAAAAATCCTGCTATACGCCTAATGTAATAGTACGCTCAGTATGCGCTATATTACCTACGTCACACTTGCCTTTATAATGCCAATAGGATAAGGGATACGAATGGAAGCAATAGGTAGAGGGTGAAAGTGCTAAGTACACAATCGAGGGATAGGAGGAAGGTAAAATCGTTAGGATTAGAAATCATAGTTTAGGGTGTTGGTTATGGGTAGAGGTAACAGGTGAAAGTGAAGAGGTTATGATTGGAAGTGATAGACTGGAGATCATTTGTGAAGGTGATAGATAAAACGTGATAATCATAGGTGGGGGTTGAAGGTAATAAGTAGATGCATGAGGTGAAGGTTGGAGGTTCTAAGGACACTTATCTCTCTTATGACTGAAGACATAGAAGGAACATAAAAATATTATGAATTAAATTGATTACTTAAGGGTGTTGACACTATGCGGGGATAAGAGCTGGAGGATGAAGGGATAATGATTGAAGACGATAAGTGTAGGATGAAGGCATCATGAGTGGAGGCGATAGATAGATAGTGAAGGGATTATGATTGGAGGCTGTAAGTAGTGGATCTGAGGGATAGGAGAAGGGTGGAAACGATAGATAAAGTGTGAAGACGATAGAGGGAGGCTGAGGGATGTGACTGAAGATCATAAGTCAAGGGTGATACGCGGATCATGACTTAAGGGGTTAAGACAGTGTTAAAATTTTGAAAATATCCATTTTTTTATTCAGTTTTTTCACAGTTAATAGTCCGTAGAATATGATTCTGAAAGCCGTTTTTTGCTATAAAAATTTGCCTCGAAGATATCGACAAAAAACTGATAAATCTATTTCAAGTGAATTTTTGAAAAATCGTGAATTTTAATTATTTTAATTAAGCCAAACTTGTGGAAAGAATTGTTCTACCACACTTCTTACAGAGCAATTTCATGAGATATCTTACTGAAAATACGACATAAAAACCGTTTTTTCTCAATACTCAATAATTAATTTATTTCTGTAAAATATAATAAAATCCATAAAATTAATTTTTCTATGTGTGATTTTATGTTACTAAACTCAATGTGTTAAAGTAAAGGCATTCAACAAATTTGAATTTACCATCCGAACAGGTTGCGCCTCACAGCGTCCGGCCGAGAATGAAGATTACTATATGATCGGTATAGTAGAATTTTCTGAGACTTTGAAGCAGCCATACAACTGTTTTAATATATATATACTAGGGGGTACCCCCCTCCTCGCTCCGCTCGCCAACCCCCATTATTTTAGTTGTTATATTTATTTTCAAATCTCAATTTTTAAATATATGCATATTTTATTGACTGTTAGAACAATAATAATTCTTAAAATTTGCCTACTGCCATAAAATTGATGGTATATAAATGATACTGAAAAATGTTATTATAAAAATAGCTCACCCATCAGCTCCATCCTCCGTCTGCCACCTCTCCCTATCTTCTCCACGATGATCTCTAACCATGAAGTCTATTAACTACCTATCATCTTCACCATTCAACCTTAATCTACCACCGATCATCTACATCCTCGACACCTCGACTCTAGTTTTTTCCTCCAGCGTCCACACACAACCCCTATATACCAACTCTACTCAATACTTCAAATCTTTACCTATCACCTTGACCCATGACCTTTTAATCCACCTACATCTACACATAAACTCCACCGTCTCTCAGATATTAGCACCCCGTTCACATCACTTATTATCTCGACCTATGAGGCCGATTAAATCATAAAATCTATCCTTTACCTATGACTTTCAATTAAAATTATTATTCTCTGCGTATGTTCTCCACCTATTATCCCAATTTATTACGTAACGCTCCACTTATTACACCAACCTTATCTTCTTAACTCTCAACTTATCATTTCCACCTTCCATCCATCGCCTCCAATCACGACCTCTAGCCTCCCTATATTACGCCTAATCATGATTCCTAACATTGACCAATTACCTACACCTATAGCTTCGGCTAAACACTTGTCATTTCCAGCTCTAAACCACCTGTTAACGATCATTTCCAACCATGAAGTCAACCAACTACCTGTCACCTTCACCGTTAATTTCTATCTACTACCGGTCATCTACAACCTTGACCCTCGACCCTCGACCGCTGAATATTTTAATCTTTACCTATACCTCGACCTATGACCTTCTTATTCTCCTGTTACCTCCACTTTCTATCTCGCCCCATAAAGTCCACCGTCCTTCTAGCTAATTGACCTACCACTTACAACTTTCACCCATAACTTTCACCACCACTTACCACCTTCACTCGTAGCTTCTAACGAACACTTATTCCTTGCAATTATGACCTCGTTTTCTACTTATCACTTATACCTTCCACTTATAACTCCAATCATGACTTCCACACTCCACCTATCTCCTACACTATCCACGTGAACCAAACACTCCGTTGCTACAGTTATAACCACCACCCTTTACGCATAATCTGAACACACGTTCCACTTTCTGCCTACACCTATCACCTCCACACATGAATTCCGCGCATCACCTAGCATCTTTACTCGTAACCTCAAACCGCACCACCTATAATGTCGACCCATGAAGCATACCGACTAATTAGCACCTTCACTGTCCATCTGTTACCTGCAATCCAGTTCTCCTACTCCACGTGTCACTTTCCCCTTCGACTTATGACTCTAATCATGACTTCGACACTCCACCAATTCCTTATAATGCCCACTATCAGCGTTACCCATGACTTCTGACCTTCACCTATCACCCATGATTTTCAGCCTCCATCTATCACATCTAGCCATGAACTTCCCATCAACCTGTTATCCTATACTTTTCATCTGTAGTCATGAAGTCGACCGTTTCCCTTCGCCAACACTTCCACCATCCACATATTGCTTTTAATCATGATCGCCAGCGTCCGACTAATACCGATAATTATGACTTCTAACATTCACCAATCACGTACACCTATGGCCTCCACTCAACACCTGCCATTTCTAGCTCTGCAATCTACCTTATACCGAGAACCTCCACCATCCATCTATTGCATTCAATTTTTTTACGCCATTTCTATTTACCTCCAAGGTGGTGTGGAAATAATAGAAAAATGATTTTGTGTAAACAGTACAAGAGAACCCACTTTAAACAAATGTACCATTTCTATTTATTTCCAAGGTGGGGAAATAATAGTTATTATTTTTTACATACACACCTTACTGTCACTCAAATAAACATGTTTAAAAAATTTACTATTTTGTTACTATCAATCACTAAACACTTCCAATGAGGTGGTAAGGGGATGGGTAGAGGGGGGGTTCCACCTCGCTCTGTTCACCAACCCCCATTGCTTCAGTTTTTAACATTATATTTTGGTAATGTTCTGATATAATTTACAGCAACAATTTCACACATGACTTCCATGCACACCTAGCACCTTTTTCAAAATATCTCCCTATCTCCAACATCAATAACATTCTGATTCCGCCTGTCCCTATCTCCAATGATGTCTTTCTTCTCCAATAATAATCTATACGTTCTATTAAATTATTATAAATGTTAACATTCTAAGGAATGAGGGGGGGTGAGGGGGTAGAGGGGGGGGGGGTTCGTGAGGGGTGATGAGGGGGCGATGAGCGAGGGGGGGAGGGGGGCAAATTTCACCTCAGCCCAAAACAACTATATAATATAGTAAGATATATATAAAGTTAACTAAAAATATACATTCAAAAGATGAAGAATTTTCAGTATTTTTGTTAAAAATAGGAGATGGAAAAATTAATCCTTTTACAATACCTACTCTTTGGAAAACTAATGATATTTGCTTAAAGATTTATAAAGACATTAACACTAACATTCAAAATAATTGTGTTATTTTAGCTCCTCATAATGAAGATATACATAATATAAACAATAAAATATTAAATTTTCTCCACGGAAAAGTAACAACATATTACAGTGTAGATTATGCTACTCACAATGGTGTAGATCAAACTGACGAAAATATTCATTTAAATTTTCCACCAGAAACATTAAATCAAATTCAAGAAGGTTTACCACCACATCAATTACATTTAAAAGTTAATACAATTACTATGTTAATAAGAAACTTAAGTATTAGCGATGGTTTATGTAATGGAACTCGTTTAAGAATTACGAAACTTTTTAAATATAATATTGAAGCAGAAATTTTAACTGGTGATCGAAGTGGTAATAAAGTCTATATACCTAGAATAACTTTAAATACAGGAGAATCGTCTTCATTACCTTTTATACTTTATAGAAAACAATTTCCTTTAAGGGGTTATGACAGGGTTAAAACCTAGAAAAAAAAGAAAAATTATTAGTGCTGTAAAAAATGAATGTATGTAGATGCTTTAAAAACTACATTTTTCATTTGAAATATAAGTATTATACATTACTTTTATGCATAAAAAATATGCATAAAGTGAGTATAACATTTAAAAATAATTTAAGGTATTTACTTACCAAAAATCATGATTTTCATCATTTTTGTTTACTTGCCTCAGGTTTCTGAAGGAACCGTACCTTCAATCCTGATGAACCAGAGTGGAAAATCTTCCTTATGGGTCTAGTCATAAACTGAGCGGAAGAGATTCCTGAAAAACACAAAATTAATACAATTAAGTACACATATATTGACAATATTAGTAATTATAGTGAATGTTACATATGTAAACATAAGTAACATTCACTTTGAACTTGTACTTACCAATTCTGCTCCGCTCAGTTTGTGAGGAAACCTATTCCGAAGGTTTCTGTAAAATTTGAGCCCAATTGGTTGATCCGTTCCTGAGAAAACCTGCGGCAAGTAAAAAAAAATCATGAAAAAACTAATTCTGAGTTAAAGTTTATGATGTAAATTATACAAATAAACTCAGCTATACTTACAGAATCTATCTGGCAGACCTTGATTTGTTTTTGGTACTCAAATATACATGTAATAAAGTATATTTGGTGGTACGCGTACATCATGGTGTGTGATAATAGTATTTATAAGCTGAAAATAAAATAAAAATTATCGTCAGCTATTCATAATCAAGTTATGCTTATGAATTACAAGTTACATGCAATACTTACTATTATTAAATACACTTCAAGTTGTTGAAAAACATGCAAAATAGTACTCCAGGCAGTCAATATAAACTCCCATCTTGCTGGCTTGCACCCGTATACCTAAAAGCAAAAAATAAACCAACAAAGAAAAAGCTCGTTATAGACACAATTATTACTAAAAAGTTTCCAATACTTATCTGAATAATTATTGTACTCTGCAGAAGCTCTTGCACTTTTACAACACCACTGAGGTTATAAGCACTGTTGCTCGAAGGTTACAGCAGCTAGCAGACAAACTGCACTGATCTAGTGTCTTGAAAGTTGGATGAACAGCTGTTTGGCTGCTTCACAAAAAATTCTACTATACCGATCATATAGTAATCTTCATTCTCGACCGGACACTGAGGCGCAACCTGTTCGGGTGGCACATTCAAATTTGTTGAATGCCTTTACTTTAACACATTGAGTTTTGTAACATAAAATCACACACTGAAAAACTAAATTTACGGATTTTATTATATTTTACGGAAATAAATTCATAACTCTTGAAAAAAAAAACGGTTTGTAAAACGGTTTTTTTGTCGTATCTTCAGTAAGATTTCTCATGAAATCACTCTGTAAGACGCATGGTAGAATAATTCTTTCCTTAAGTTTGGTCTAATTAAAATATTTAAAATTCACGATTTTTAAAAAATTTGCTAAAAACAGATTTTTATCAGTTTTTTTTTGTATCTTCAAAGCAAATTTTTTTATCAAAAAACGGCTTTCAGGACAGTATTC